>CM053509.1:22868098-22950283 GCA_028627145.1 Eidolon dupreanum
GGGATACTCATTCAACTTAATACACAGCAGCTTTCTCTTTCATTCAATAAACAGGGATAGCGCTTCTAAAATACTCTGCACCTTTCTCACTCAGCTGTGTCCTAACCCAGGAAGGTGGTGCTGGGATAACTCTGCCCATGTTACAGTGAAGGAAAGGAAAAGGGAGTAAGACCAGTGGACATCTCCTTAGAGCAGCACACAGACTGCTGCCTGCTTAGTGTTGGCACCTGGCATGTAGTTAGTGCCCAATAAATGTTAAATATTGTTCTTTTTAGCAAAATGATCTGGTTTCTAGTCATGGCTTCAGCCCAACTGAGCTTTGTGAACTTGACCAAGTTATTTCACCTCTGTGGGCTCTTTTTTGATATAAAATGAGAGGATGGGTCTTGAGCCTCGATACGCCTTCTGACTGACTCTGTGACCCTACAATCCCTTTGACCCTAATGGGATGACTTCACTTGCCATGAGGACCACCAATAATGTCAGGACCATCAGATGAGGCGGCTGCCTACAGGGCGAAATAAGAGAAGCTGCCAAAAGTCCACCTGGCTTCTCCAAACCCAAATCTGTCTCCATCTCCTGGTCTGGGTCCTCCCCAGGGCAGTGGCGGGAAGGGGTTGTAGGGAGCTTGTCTGTGGGAGCAGCCTGGTAGATTAACTAATACTAAAGGAATGTCAGGCTCTCAAACCTACCTGAAAAAGAGATTCTGAGGTCCGAAGGAAGGGGCACTTGCTGAGTCAGGCTAGAGTGTGCCTCAGACTCAGTCCTAGTGAGAAAGGAGGTTGTGAGGAGAGGCTGAAAATGCAGTTTTGTGCACGGGTTCAAAACCTGGCTGCAGAGCCCAACTGCCTGAGTTTGAATCTTGGCTCTTCCATTTACCAGCTGCATGAAACTTGGTCAAAGTACTTACTCTCTCTGATTTTCTCAGATTTCTCAGTTGTGAAACAGGGCGATGACAATAGTTTCTCCTACCCATTGTTATGAAGACTAAATGTATCTAAATACTTAGGAAAGTGCCAGACATGATAAGTGCTATGTAAGTGTTGGCTGTGAATATTATTATAAAAATGGGGAGCAGGATGCTACCTTGGGCTTTGTGTGAGGGAGAGGAGGGGTACCTCTAACGTTGCAGTAGAAACAGAGGCATCTGACAATAACTGTGGAGTTCTGAAGTTTAGGTGGGACTCCTATACAACACCTTCTGGAAAGTCTCAGGTATATGTGCAAGAGGCTTTTTGGATGGGCCCATAACAGTGGCAGAATATGCCAGGAAAACGTGCTGTCTTACAGTTACTGTAACCTCTCAATGCGGGGGCCTGCGGGATCAAAACCGCTGGTGGGCTAAATAGTGAGTTACCATCTGCCATTAGCTCCTCAGTGCAAATGAGTTTCTCGGATTAGCCAATATTTCAGTAGAACCCAAGGGAATAAGAACTAAAATTAGATAAGCCAGGTCAGTTTTAGCAGGAGTTCTGTGTGGGACAGCAGGTGGGTGGGGCCCTGGGCGGCAGACAGGAAGCTTCGGCTGAGTGTGTTTTGGGCAAGGTGTCGGGATTGCAGAGAGGGAGGAAGGAAGCACCCGACAAAGGTGGTCTGCTTTAGCTTTGCCTCGGGGCCCCTTGGTCTGCTGTTGGCAGAATTTCCGTGGGCCACAGCCCCACCAGGGCTGACCCCTCTTTTCCTCTTCTTGGTAGATCAGGGTGGACCTCACCCCACAGAGGATCATGCCAGTCATGTGGGGCTTGGCTGCCCCCTGGTGACCACTGGACAGTTCTCTTAAAATTAGTGGAGACATGTTTTTAATTAATTTTTTATGGTGATATTGGTTAACAAAATCCAATAAGTTTCACCTGTATACTTTTACAGTAATGCATATATATATTTACACTGTGTGTTCACCTCCCATTGTTAGATTTCTTTCTGTCACCACATATTTGACCCCTTTACCCAGTCTACCTCCCACCTCCTACCCTCTGGTAACCACTAGTCTATATAGTCTATGTCCATGAGTCTCTGTTTGTCCTGTTCATTTGTTGCTTTTAGGTTTATATCACACATATAATGAAATCATGTGATTTTCGACTTTTTCGAGACATCATGAATTTATAATAGCATTTGGATAGTACTTTACTGCTATAAAGCACTGTCACAAATATTTGAGTGTAGTTTTCTGGCTTGAGTAGTCTCCCCACCACCCCATAATCTTCAGCCACCTTGAGCATATGTTCCCTCACTTTCCTCAGCAACCTTTGACACCTCACCTTTCAGATTTTTTTGGCTCACCAAATTTCTCTTAAAGGGTGGAAAAAAAGGGTCCTGGAGCCTGGAGAAGCCCAGGCAGGAATGGGTGACTTCTGATACCTTTGGGCCCTTGGGAGCTTGCTCTAGCTAGAGGACTGGAAAGTGCTCTGGAGAATGTGACACTCAGCTTGCACTCAGCTTGCCTACTCTCTGCTCTTTGCACAGTGCTCCTGGCTCCCTGGACTTGCCTCAGGCCTAGAACTGCCCTGAGTTGCATTTGCTTCTGAGCTACAAGCCCTGGGACCCTTCAGATTTTCAGTTCCTCTTAAAACCAGACACCATGCACACTGTCTCCCAAATCAGCACACAGTGTGCCTTTTCTCTGTCACTGATGAAGGTAATCACACTTGACCATTTGAGAGGCTTGCTGTTTGTCCCCACAGTGAGGGGGAGACAGATAATGGAACCGCCAACAGGGCAAGTTACAGAGGTTCCCATACTTTGAAAGGTCTCACAGTCCTGGTACTTAGTCTTTGGTTGCTAACTCCTTTACTGATATCACTGAAAACCCAGAGGGTGAGGTTCTAATTCTCTTCTCACCTCTCAGCAGCAGCTCAGCCAAGATGCTATCAGACACAACAATATTATTCCTCGTGTGGGGAATGTCCTAGAGACTGTTGCTCTGATTATGTTTCTGCAGGAAAAGGTAATCTGAGTCATACTGAATATTTTAAATGTTTGATGTTGAGTGTGTTTTGGGTTTTGATGTGTTATTCTGAGAAACCACTTAGAGATGTTTTGTTTTGGGCAGTGTAAGCCAACCAATAAGATGATTTCATTCTCAGAACTAAACTTTCTTTCCCCAGGCAAGAGAAAGCGGGTGAGCCAGTTGGGACAATGTTCTTCCTTTCCAAGTAAGATGTGGGAAGAATTAAGGCAATGAGAGTAGGATGCAGTGGAAGGCCTGCTCTGGTGGACAAGAGCTGGGCTAGGGCCTTGGGGGAACCGACTTCCAAGCACAGGTGATATCACAGCAGTGGGCATGTCCTTCCCGATATGACTGTGCCCTAAGAGCCCACTTGACCCCCATGGGAGGCTTAGCAGCGACCCTGCTCTGCTTAGTCTGTTGATTACTCAAGACTAGGGATGCCAGATGCTAAGAATGGACAGGAAAGGGAAGATGGGGGACCGACAGGGGATTGGTTCCACTTCCTTTTCTCTTAATCTTAATTACCCCCAATATTTTAGCTTCTCTCCCTCCACTTTTTTAAAAAAGTGCCCCATGTTGAACATTTAATTCCATGGGACCAAAAAGGTAAGAAGAGGGAGGTGGATCTAAAATCCTTTAATTTCTCCAGCTACTGCAGGAGCCATCAGAAATATCCACCCAAGGGCTCACTTCCACTTGGACACTTTTGAGTATGGCAACAGCCACCCATTCACCCTGACTGAGGAAAACACACTCATTGGGATGGAAGAAACACTTAGGATCCAATGGAAGCTGCGTTGGCACAAACCTTGGGGTCTACGCCCTTCCCTTTTTTCCAACTCCCTCCTGACTATGCCAATATTTGCTACAACTCCCTGCCATCTTTTTTCAGACTTACCACTTCCTCTTTCCTGTGCTACAGGCATCCTGATGCCCACTTTTCCTCTGAGTTCTCCAGTTTGGCAATGACACAGCCTCTCCCCTCTCTGTGGCCCCTCCCCACCTCTCACCATTGCCCCCCTTAAGGGCTCATCCTTCTGAAAGCACAGTGGGTGCCTGGGCTGTGCTAGGGGCTGGTGAAGGAGATTACCCAAATATTAATCTGTTATAAAGAAGCTGGTTGGAGGGACAGTGGGGAGGGGGAGAATTGTAGCTAAGGAAATAACTGCAGAACCATGTTGTAACTACTATCCTAAAGGTTTATACAGATGGCCACTTAATTCTTTTTTAATTTGGTCTTACAAACAACTATCCTCCCAATCCATTTTTGTTCCTGTCCTTCCTACTTGAGATACTGTTTTGAGGAATGTAATGTTTGTTGCTGTGGCAACATGCTCACTGATGATGACAGGGCAGAAAAATAGGAAAAACTAGTTTTTGATGGCAGCGTTGAGCCACTGAATCCACTCTGGAATCACCTACCTCCAAACTTCTTGTTAATTAAATAAAAACATCTTCCTAGGGTTTAAGCCACTGTTGGTTGACCTTTCATTTACTTACCACCCAAAGCATTGTAACTGGTTTTCTTCTATGTGTGAGAGAAAGAAATTAAAGGGGACTTGAAGATGGAGAAATCACAGTTCTAGTGCTTAGTCTGGACAAACCCAAGTTCTCTGTGGAAAGGGGCAGGAAGTCTCGTGGTGGATAGACCTACTTACCTTAATTCATTTAACTCCAATATTTACAGAGTGGTAACAATGTGCAAGGAACCAGTGAGTTGCCATGGCTAAAATCAAGAGCAAAACCACACATGGTCCCAGTTCTCATGAAGCTTAGAATCCAATGAGGAGTAAGACATTAATCAAATAGCAGTTTTAACAAGTAAATTATTAGAAGCCGAGTTAAGCACATGGAGAAAAGGAACACATGTCATGAGTACCACATGATATATCCAATACAAAGTCTGGGAGCCAGAAACACCTCCCTGAGAAAATGATCTTGGATCTGGGAGCTGAAGCAGGAAGGGGAAGGGTGAACCAGGCAGAAGCTGGAGAGGGTTGGAGGTACAGGGAGCAGTGCATGCAAAGTACCTGGAGCAGGAGGGAACCAGCCTGGCTTGAGGGCTCTGAGAGGGACGGACTGAGTTGGAGCTGAAACTGAAGGTTTGTCGTCAGGGCCTCCCTAAAATCTAGACTACCAGTGTCTCCCACTCTCTCCCCTGCTCCTTTGCTCATCCCACACTGCCCCCGGGAAGGAACCCTGTGACAAGGCTTTTTGACTAAAGTTTACCCATTTTGAGGTTCCACTTAGACCCGCCTCTCCCTCTATTCCACCCTTCCAAGGACTCTCTCTCTATTAAAACCTCCTTTGCCTCTGCATATACCAAGCCATTTTCTCCCACATTTTCGTCTGAGAGGAAGAAATAAAGAGAGAGGGAGAGAATGCACTCGCTTGTCATTGGTGGAATTCAGACAGTGAGCAAAGAACATCCACCTCCCACATGGCAGTCTCCTGGCCTCCTCCTCCTCCTCCTCCTCCTCCTCCTCCTCCTCCTCCTCCTCCTCAAGACACCTGTGGGCTCTGCAGGGGAGATGTCTGGGGTGCAGGCTCAGCACTGTGGGTGGGCCAGCCACTCCCTTCCTCTTAGTTTCTCACAGCAGCAGTGCCCAGAGCTTTGTGGGAGTGCTGGGCCACCCTCCAGGTGAACTGACTTCAAAAGGCCTAAGGAGAGGCGGTGTTACCCAGTGGGAGGAGTCCAGCTTTGGAACCAGATGGCTCTGGGGGCTGGCGGCAAGGCCAAACCCTAGCTTGCTGCATGACCCATGGCCATCCCTTAGCTCTCTGAGCCTCAGTTTCCTCATCTGCAGAAAGGGAGTAAGATCATCTTCTTTACAGATAGTTGTGAAGATTAGAAATAAAAATGTATAAAAGTGGGATAAAGATGAGGTTTTTAAACCTGAGCTAGAGCTCAAGCACAGACATAGCTTCCAGGAATTAGCAGTCTAGCCCCAATTTCAGATAGTTTGCCCTGCACGTCCATTTCCACTTATCAGGCCCCGGGTCCTGTGTTTTTATTTGGAAAGCACGATAATCCCAATCAGTCAAGATCTGCATTGTCCAATGTGCTAGCCACATGTTGCTATATAAGTCCTAATTAAAATGAAACAAAATTTAAGCTTCAGTTCCTCACACTAGTCACATTTGAAGTGCTCAATAGTCATTAATGGTGTTAGAGCCGATATAGAACTTTTTCATCAGCAAAGAAAGTTCTATTGGACAACGCTGGCTTAGAGAAAAGGGCCACATGTAAATAGGAGCTCTGTTTATTTTACTTGTCATCTCACCACTGGATCAAGACACTGGGATGAAGTGTCAGTTAGAGACTCATTGGGAGGTTGGCATGTTTATATGTGCCTGTGTGTGTACACATGTGTGTGTATGTGCACTTGCATATGTGTATGAGTGACAGACAGGCCAGGGGTCACGCCTTCAGGCCTTCTAGATGAGCTCATCAACACTCACCACTTGCAGGACTAGACCTGTGAGTAAAGTCACAGAATGAGAGCTCAGCAGAGAGGTCCCAAACCTGCCCCATCTGTGAGACAGCAAGGTTGGGGACAGTCCGCAACCCTGGAACCCAGTCCTGACTGAGGACCCCCGGAAAAAAGGACCTCCTGGTGCTTCTGAGGTAGAAGGGAGGAAGGTTCATGTGAAGCTCCAAGATGCAAGTGTGTAGCCCTTGGGGCAGATGGACATGCAACCTTAATTGTCACTTTGATTCTGGGGCTAAGACAAAGACTAGGTAGGTAAAACAAATGTCCTTCCTAGAGAATCTGCTCTGGAAAGTAAGAGGGGACCAGGCCATTCCAGGTCCATGTCTGCCCACCCTGAGCACCTCTGGGTCCCTTCTCACAAATATTGCATTCTCTCAAGGTGTTCCTGGTCATGAGGAAAATACGGAATGTTCCTCTCCACCAAGCCTCCTTCCCAGAGACTTTGGCAACATAGGTGACAGGCTTCCTACCCAAGTCCACTTCCAGGAGCCAGCAATGTCCTGAGTAGGCCACGGCCACAAGGAGAAGCGGAGCGTTTCAGCCCCACAGGCCCAGGCAGCTCCATGGACTTGTGCTACAGAGCTTCCTTCCCTCAGAAATGCCTCCATCCCATGTATTCCTTTTAGAAGTCATGGGAGTCCCAGGCCTCTATGCTGGTCTGTTCCTTGCAAGATCATCTCCATAGAATGTGATACACTACATCAGTGTACCTCTGAGGTTAAGAACCCAGACTTTGCAGCCAGCCCTGTACAACCTGGGCAAATCACTTCTGTTTCTTCAGCTGCAAATGCAAACAATAACAGTAACTACGGTGCCCCCAAATATGCCAGCTATTACTATTGCTATTACTATTAAGCTGTGGTGACACACAGGACTGAGCCACAACTCTGGGGGTAGTTGGAGGGAGCATCAGAAGAGGGGCCACTGAGGTAGGTCTGAGAGACAAGTAGGGTTGAACTACAGAGGCAAGTGGGGATGATCATTCTGGGAAGAGGACAGCTGCGTTGCTCAGACCTTGGGGGGTTACCGGACTGGGCTGACACCCTGCGTCACACCCATTTCTCTCTTCCTCAACCAATCATGAGACACCTTGAGGAGTAAGAGGGAGGTGGCCATGAATCTGAGGGCTGGACAGATCCCCGTCCTATCTTCATATCTCGGGCCATAGTGTGCTTCATCCTGGGAAGGCAGTATTGGGGATCAGATGCAAAGCACTGACTAACCTCAATATAAGCAACCCGAAGGCAGCCTCTAGAAAAAGGAAGTACAACTGGCACGATAGCATGGATTACCCTGATTTGTAATAGGAAGTGAAGAAGTGGTCCAGTTCCCAGAACGACCATGGAAATTCATTGTCAATCTTCTTATCATAATAATGACAACTAAAATAGTAGTAAAGGCAATAATTTTTAGCACCTGCAATTTTTCTGTTATCAATTTCCTTACTGCTACAGTGATAATCCAGTCATCCAGAATTCACTATCTGGTACCTCACTCATGTGCAAAACAAAGCACAGAGTAAGAAAGAAACGAGGTGAAAAAGAAAAAGCCTAGAGGAACTGAAATAGATGTCACATGCTCAAAGCACTAATGCTTTCAGATAGCATTTATCCTTATTTTAAGCACCGTTCTAATAGCCTGGGTTACTTGTCTGAATCTAATCAGATTGTAAGCAATTTAGAGAGTAGCTGTTGGAGACAGGAACCCTGACAGCAATGAGAAGTGACAACTAGCAGTAAGGGAGGAGATAAAGAAACTCTGAAAAGCAGACCATGAAACCACAAAGCACAGCAGCATGGATCTGTTTCAGAGGCAAAGTGTTTGAATGTGTATTTCCTGCAGAATTCCATGGTCTTGCCAGTGGGTTCTTAACACATATCTCTAAAAGTCTAACAGGTGAATGATCCAATGGTTATAATTGTGCTTGTACAGAGCCAACCCTCACTCTTCCAGTCTCAAGCTCTCCTGGGCATTCCTGAGAGATGTTTTGTTATATTTTGGGTGTCATCACCTCCCCTTCCCCATTGAGAAGACAGCCCAGAAGAAAAAAACCCTGGGCTGGATGACTGGAGGCCTGAGTGTGACCTCAACAAGTCGACCCATTCACCCAACATGAATAATTTGAGCTTCTATGATGGGGCTTGATTTCCTCCTCTGAAAAATGAAGGTTAGTCTACCTAAGCTCAGTCCGATAGTCCATGTGTTCAGGGAGAGGGTGTCTGGGGCTGGGCAACAATGATCACTAACATTATCAGGAGTTACCTACCATGCACAGGTGTTATGTGCTTTACATGGCTAACTAACCTCCTTTAATCCTCTCAGCAAACTTATGAGGCTCAGACAGTAGCACAGGGTCCCGTGATTATCTTAATACTCTTCTGAAATTCTTAACCTACCTTTCCATTTAGTACTGGGCCCTGAAGATTATTCAGCCAGTCCTGGGTTTAAGGTCTACCCTTTAGAGGAGCTGAGTACTAACTCTTGTGATCCATAACGGAAGGTACTCACATCATCTGAGAACTAATTAGAAATGCAAAGTCCCAGGCCTGGCACAGCCGCCCAGAGTCAGATCTGCACTTTAAAAAGATCACATCCAGGGCCTGCCATCTCAATTACTGTTTGTCTGCTATTTTCTTCCATGTCTGCATTTACTAAAGTCGTATCCTTAATTGCACAGGAAAGACCTCAATGTCTCATCTTCAGGTGAAAGGAGATTCTCCCTGCTGTGCGAGGTGGGCTTCTTCGGGCCCCAAATCCTAGAACAGCTGTGGCAGCGTTAGCTAATTCAGACCTTGCGCCCACAGCCGGTCGGGACTTGGCCGGGACAAGGGCGGGGCAAGCAGAAGCCTAAGGCACCAGATTTAAGGAGGCACGCTCTTTCAGACGCCGACCCTGTAACCTCCACGACTCTCAGAGCTGGTGCTCTTGGGACGTCACAATCAGCTGAGGCTTGGGACCGCGGTGCTGCGTTGCCTCCCAGGCCTGGGAATTTCTGGGCAGGTCAGCTTCTGTGCGCGGAACACCCAACAGGGGCCTGATTGCTCAGAATCAGAATTCAATTCTACCACCTTCTCTCACCATTTTTAACCCCAGGAAGCCCACGGCAACCCTTTACCTCTCACTTATCTATAAATTCACAGCTCTGCGTTGGAGATTGCTGCGGCTGGCTTCACCCTCTTCTCAACCCCCGCAAACTGCTTCGCCTTGCAACAGATAGCCACGCCTGTAGGCGTAGCTGTGGGGGCTGGGGCCTGCGGCCGCTTTTATGCCAGCCTCAGGGTGCAAGTGGGCAGTCAGGCTGGAGATGAGCGGCTCACCTGAGTTCAGCTGGAGCCATTCGCATCACCTGGGAGAGGCAGGACTTGGGAGGGGGGAGGCGGGGGTC
Organism: Eidolon dupreanum; assembly: GCA_028627145.1. NCBI lineage: Eukaryota > Metazoa > Chordata > Mammalia > Chiroptera > Pteropodidae > Eidolon > Eidolon dupreanum. The sequence goes on from CM053509.1 coordinate 22,877,928, forward strand.
AAGACCTAGTTGAGGCTCCACCTCAGCAAGGGAGCTGATCTTCAGCTGGCATCTAAGGTGGTTGGAGTTGAGAGAGCCCTTCCCAAGGAGGCCTGAGAAGCTCCAGGGCAGGGGTTCCTAGTACCAACTCACCTTCTGGGCTAATTTCCCTACCTGGTGATAGACCTAAAATAAGGATTTCTCAACCCAGGAAGCAGAATCTCCTGGAGAAGGGCATAGTCCCTGTTCCTTTTGTATGAAATACCAAAAGGTACCCGTTCTGGCCAGATGTAGTCTTGCTTGGATGTGGCTTGGCAAGTGGACAGAGAACCTTTAGGTGAAAAAAATATATTCTCTCCCCTTGAGGAATGCAGCCCCCAGGCTGGGGGGTGCCAGTGGACTGCCATGTGGAATGCCCTCTTTGTGCAGCACACAACCCGCATCATGAGCAATGGCCCTGGGTGCGGCTGGGAGAAGCCCTGCAGGTAATTCTGATGACCAGCCAGGTGGGAGCCTCTGAGGCCTGGAGAGTGGATGTGACCACATGTGATCCTGGTGGCCTGCGCATGGCCCTATGGCCACCGCCTTGCTGCTGGGGTTCCTCAGACATTCCCAGGCCAAGGTTTTGCCCTTTTACCCACACAAAATAAGCAAAAAGAAAACCTAACATCCAGGAGTAATATTTAGGGAAGAAAGTGAAAGGGGAAAGGATAAGGAAGGGGGAAGAGGAGGGGAGGGCCCTTATCTTTATTAAACAGGTCCAGCTCTGCCTGCTTGCACAGCTGAGTCATGCTATGCATCCTGCTCCACCCCCACCCCTCCTGGCCATGAGACAACTGCCAATGGGCATTTCTCCTTCAGGACTGGGTTCTGGGGGGTAGGCAGGGTTAATGGCATTGGTAGGGAAGCAGTGAGTCTAGGCTGTCCTCCACCAAAGGCTAGATAAGCACCCTGGAGAGAACGACACCCTCTCAAGGTGTTCCAGCTTTTCCAGTGGAACAGGGAGTTGGATTTTAGGATGTTAATGAGAGAGCACTTCACCCTTCCATGTCAGGGAGATGCTCCAAGCTGTATAGTTCTTCTGGCATTGCTCTGTAGTGTCCATTATGGTGTAAAGGGGCTGCTGGGATGGAGAAATGTATGTATCAGTCAGGTTTCACAGTGAGTTACACTATGGTAACTAACAACCCTCCAAATCTTGGTGTTTACAACAAAAAGGCTTACTTCTTACATTGGCTGTGGCTCTCTTCCCACATCATCTTCATTCCTGGACCTGAGCTGCAGAGGCAGACCCTACCTGGGCCATGCTGGGCTGTGGCATGGGAAAAGATCAGTGGTGGATCCAAGTGACGGTGCTTAAAGCTGCCACTGGGATATGCAGCTGATGTTCCATTGGTCTAAGCAAGTCGCACAGCCCATCCCAAGTCTCTTGCATGAGACCTGGGGGAGGAATGTATAATTCTATCACAAGGATCAGGCACAATCTTGCAATCTACCATAGTGGGCCCCCTGTCTTAGGCTGAGTGGATTCCTTCTATGGAAGAGAGAGCATCCTTTGACCATAGGAGAGAAAGTGTGAAGTAGTGAAAGAGAAACTGGAAATCAGACAGGTCTACATTTTAACCTGGACTCAGCCACATACTAGCTGTGTGATGTTGGCCAAATTATTGAACTTCTCTGAATCTTCATTTCCACCTACAGAATGCGTATAATACCTAGTTCACAGGGAAATTTGGAGAATTAAGTGAGATAGTGGTAGTATATGTTAAGTCTTAGCTGTATAGTAGGAACACAGTGAATGAATATTGACTCCCCACTCGACCTCCTGCCCAGCTTTCATATTTTATCCATAACTTGGTAGGTACTTATTACCAATACTCCTACTAGCCTCACAGGGCTGAGATCAGATGGAATTGAGAAAATTCATTGTGCTCTTACTGTGTGTCAGGCACTACACTACACAATTAACTTCTGTGATCTCATTTATTTTGCCCAATAACCCTGTGAGGTAGGTACTATTATTTCCCTATTTTACAGATGACAAAAATAAGGATCAGAGAGGATAAGTAAATTGCCAAAGGTCATGCAGTAGCAGAGGCAGGATTTGAATCCTTGCTTTAGATTCCAGAACCCACTCTTCAGAGCAATGCTTCTCAAGAGTGATTTGTTTGGTACTGCTCTAAGACAAGATAAGAACAGAAATTGAGAGTACGTTTGAAAAGTTACGGCAGCTGGGTATTGCTATGGCATTCAAATGCATGACTGAGGTCTTGTTTCATTGAACAGCATGTGGATCAGTTTGGGTGGTGTAGAAGTCTCTGGTAGGTTTCCTGTAGTGGAGGTTGTGTTCATGCACAGTAGGACCACACAACTGGCCATGACTCAGGGAAATAAAAAATGTTGGTCTTCACTACAGGTGATGTGAGAAGCACTGCTCTGGAATACTGTGCTATGTGTTGGTGGGCCTGCTTGTCAGTTGTGGCAGATCAAGATGATACAGTTGGCCCTCTGTTATCTGCAGGTTCAGCATCTGCAATTCAACCAACCTCTGATCAAAATATTATTTTAAAAATGTTACTGATGTGTACTATGTAAGTATGTTTGCCTGCAATGGTTGTGTCTATACTGAACAAGTAGACTTTTTTCTTGTCATTATTTTCTAAACAATACAGTATAACAATGATTTACCTAGTATTTACCTTGTAGTAAGCATTAGAAGTAATCTAGTGATGATTTCAAATATATAGGAGGATATATGTAGGTTATATGCAAATACTACTCCATTTTATATAAGGGACTTGAACGTCCCAGAGTTTGGTATCTACAAGGGTACTGGAACCATGGATACAAAAGACGACTGTATTCCTGGTTAACCAAAATGATACGTTGCTTACGCTGATGTGTGAGGCCTCAGAGCAGAGCCTCTGTATTACCCTTGGCACTTGATTGTGTTTTGTACACAGGACATACTCTATACAAGTTCCTGTTCCAGTGAAAGGATGAATGAGTTGATGGATGAATGAATGGATGTGTTTATGGCTATAGCAGGGCAATGTGATGGACTTGAGCAAAGCCATGAATTGAGCAAAATTACAACTTTTCCTGCTGCCTGTATATCTAACTCCCTCTTTTTTGTCTCTGCCCAAGCTTTTGAATGCTTTCAGAGTACTCTTCTGGCTGTTCAGAACCCCACATGCCCTCCTTTTCCAGTGAGTGGTGCCTTACTTTGGGCCTCTCACTGTCCTCTTTCCCAGCAAGTTCTCAGTTCTGAGTTCCCTCCAAGGAGACCTCCTCCAGCTGTCTGACTCTTGGGGATTTCCTGGGATCCACCCTGACAGAGACAACACAGAGCATGTTCAAATAGGATAGTCTCTGCTGATTATGATAAAATCAGCAAAGGTTTCTAGAAATACTGCACTTAATGCTGGTATAGACACCTGAGACTGGCCTTTACATGCGCTTCTGGTGATGGCATCTTGTACATTTGTAGAGGGCAGTTTGGCAATATGCATCAAGAATTTTTTTAAAAATTGATACCCTTTAACCGAAAATTATGCTCTAGACATTTATCTGAAATTATCGGGGATGTGGCAAAATGTTTATGTACAGAAATATTTATCATAGCATCACTTACACAGTGGAACAGGAACTTCGACCTAAATAAAAACGGTCACATACATTATGATACAGGCATAATAATATACTACGCATCCATTAAAGTTATATTTTTGAATCGTTTTTAATGATTTGATAAGATGCTTATTAGCTGTTACCAATGAAAAAAGGCAGGGTTCAAGACTTTAGAAATAAAATTTAATAAAAGTATACGTGCGTACAAAAATACTCACCTGTCTAGGCGATGGTATTTGAATGTTTTTACCCTTTTTGGTATTTTCTAAATTTTCTATAATGAGCACAAATTATTTTTATGGTCAGAAAAAAACGTCGCTTAAAGTCGTTTCCTGGTTTTGGAGACAGCCCTTCCTGGCTGCACCGTCACTCCCTCGCTGCAGCCTGCTGTCACGCAGAGCACTGCTGGGGGAGTGTCCCTGCCTTCGCCGGCAGCCAGCCTTGAAGTGCTTACACTTTTAGCCTATATACTGGCCCCGGCTTTGCCATTAACTGGCTGTGGGACTAAGGACAGGTCATTTTATTTATCTGTGTTTTGAGGGTCCTCCTTTATAAAATGAAGAGCCTAGACTGGATGATTAAAGGATTGGATTCTGACTCTCTGATTCTGATAAACTCACTCAGTCAAAGTGTTCATTATGAATCAGGCTTTGTCATTTATCTTTCTCCACTGTCAATATCTTAAACAAGGGATTCTTATCTATAGCTACAAGTGTGGCTTTCTAATGGAATTTCACATCAGACTATGAATCACCTACACCAGAACACTGGCCTTATAGCTCTCAACAGCTTACATATCCTAGTCATTATCTGGTCCTTCTGAAAGAGTCCAGTCCTGAGATGGAGAGAGGAGAGGTGTCTGCCTAGAAGAGAAAGACAATTTCTTGGGTTCTAAGTTTCCTTCCCTTCCCTGCTCCCTTCCCCCATCTCAGCTGTTAGTTGCTGTCTGTCTGCTTCCTCTGTCTCCATCCTCTTCCCTGTGGTTGAGTCGGGCTTATGTCAGCGTGGTTTGCTGGTGGACTGGTGGCTCAGCCACCACAGCCAGGGGGAGGAGGGGGTGTGACTCATGCCCCAGGTCCAGTGAGTCAGACTTGGGGTGGCTGGACCAGGGTCTTCCCTAAGATGAGACTCAGGTTCTAAGTATGCAGAGGACTCAGCTCCCTCCTGGTAGGGGCACCACCAAGAAAGAGAGAACCTATCTTTCTCCTTTTCCTTTTCTGTGAACTCATTCAGGTGGCCCTCTTGCCAAAGAAAATGTCACCTCTTCTAAGCCTCAGAAGATTGTGTGTGGGTGAGGCCAAAACAACCTCTTGCCAATCACCTCCTCCCCTGGCATCTGGGAGGAAGAAGAATAAGAGACATGGTTAGAGTCAAAGAGAATAAGGATTTTCCATTCCAATCTCTTGTGTCCTGGATTTGAGCTTGGCAAAGTTTCAGAGCTCAGATTATTTTTCCCTCCTCTTCTGCACTCAAGATCTGAGGAGCAAGCTCATTCACCCTGTCCTGGAGTTAAAAATCTGAGCTTGGTGACCTTGGGTAAGTTATTTAACTGCTTCAAATTTCAATTTCCTTGGCTGGAGAGAAATGGATAATAAACTCACCTCATGGGGTTGTTGTGCATTAAATAAAACCCAGCACCCATTACAGGGCTGGCTTCAGAAGATCCTGAGCCCATGTTTATTCTAAAAGGGAGTGGAAGCCCCATTGCTTTTGGACTCGCTGGGGGATCTGAAAGTCAGTCTGTGCAAAAGAAGGCTGAATTGGGCTATTTCCAGGGCAAGAGGCGCCCAGGGTGGTTTAGGTGTAGATCCAGGCTGTATCTGAAAGGTACAGCTGGCCTTCCACAGCCTGGGGCACCTTCTCCCAATCTTGAGTCTTCTCTTCCCTTTTAGGCATCTGGAGCCTTTCCCCTTGGCAATAGACCACCCTAATAGTATGCGTCTCACTGTAGTGCAAATAATGAATAACAGGACTGTGTCCTAAGGATTATGAGACACAATCAGTATTATAATGTTTCCTTTTGTTTCACGCTCCAATATGTTGATCTAATACTGTTGATCCAGTCGTGATTTAAAATTTTGGTATTTTGTTCATAGTGGGGTTTTTGGCATTAATTTTAATTTTTAAAATATTGTATTAAAATGTTATTTATTTAGGCTACTGAGTTCCTTGGCACTCCCTTAAATTTTGCCCCCAATAATGGAATCTTCAGTTCTAGCCTTTTTGGAGGAGGGCTATGTTTGAGGGGCAGAGGGCCCCTGCAGACTGTGCCAGCTTCCTTAACCCTGTGACAACTGTGCTAATGGGAACTTTTGTCTGCCCTCACCAGAGGCTAGGGTAAATTTCCTAGCATGGTTCCACCCCATTCACTCTTCCACCCGTATTTCCACTGAATTCAGGGATGACTCCAAATCCCTGAAATCCTTTAAGTTCCGTTTAATTCCTTAAGTATTACCCAAGGGCAATACACTAAGTTCCAGGCAGGCACCTGGTTCAGGCTAGGCAAGGTGGAAGATGGGCAAAGACGGAAATACTAAAGCCGCGCAGAACGCACTATGGGATGGGGGGCACCTGGATGGGGCGCCCTGCCCAGAGAGATTGAGCTGGGGTGGGGAAGGCTCCAGGAGGCGACATCAGGGCGGGACTCTAAGAGCTGGCAGACTCTGTACCCTGCGGACTCACCAGGGCGCTTTCGCGGGGGAGGGGGCATGTCAGAAATCCCGACCTGGCCTGACTTCCTGCCGGGGCCGCCCAGCAGCGTTGGCCCTGGACACGGGCCAGGGAGGCGTCGCCCGCGCCGGGTCGGAGGCGCTTCCTGGGCGCAGCGGGCGCGGAGGAGCGGGCGGCGCGGGGACAGCTCACCTGGCGGGCCTGCGGCCCGGTGCGCGGGCGGCGACATGGAGGACGGCGTGCTCAAGGAGGGCTTCCTCGTCAAGAGGGTGAGCGCGCCGGAGCATCTCCGGACTTTGCGCGCGGCGGGTGGCCGGGCGCCGGCTCACCTGAGCAGGGCCCCCAGCCTGAGGCTCACCGCAGACCCGGCGGCCTGGGGGTCCGCTGGGCAGAGCTCATGTTGGTGGCGAGAGCCGGTGGACGGTGGTTGGAGGTCGGCTTCCAATAGAAGAGAGGGGCCAGGGCACAGGCAAGCAGGAGAGTCCTGCTTGGCTGGTGCATAAGGGGTGCAGGTGGTGGCTACCGACCGAAGGAGATATGGTAATTAAAATAACTTATTAAAATATGAGGAGTATAGTATTTAAATATGATGTGTGAAAACAACGTAAATGCGCTCTGCAGTTCGCAGTGCCCGTCCACGTAATACATCCTCTCATACTCTCCACAGTAACCTGTGAGCGAGGAGGAGGCCTATGCTTCGTAAGCACTTACGGTGCACCAGCCCTGGACTTTGTCTCCCTAAACCTCCCAACAGTCCTACAGATGGGAGTACCACCTTACCCCCTTTCTCCAGGGAGAAAATAGAGCTCAAAGAGGTGAAGCAGCTTGCTCAGGACCTGGGTGCTAGTAGGTGATGGAGTAGATCAAACCCTCACAGGCTGACTCCAAACCCTTTTCTGTCCACCACAGCATGGGTATTGTGATCACTCCATTACACAGGAGGAAAGGGTGTGGGAAAGATGAAAATCGCTGGCCCAGACCCCCAGGGCTAGTAACAGCTGGGGGTAGCACCACCATCCTCAGTGCTTCCCCATCACCCCACTGTGGCAAGAGTCCAGACAAAAAGGGGACACACAGGATCAAGGTAGAAAATGAACCAAAGAGCAGATGCAAGAGAAAGTTTGATATTTTAAAATTCTTTTAACATTGATGTTCACACTTAGAATTTATACTAAGGTAACAATAGCAGAGCATAAAACCTGGGGATGAGCCTTTTGGCTTCTGTTTAGTTTACAGCTTTGGGAGGGGAATGAATGAAGAGGGATGAAGGGGCTCCCTTCCACTGCCTCCTCTGGTGGCCAGATCAGCCCTAAATCTCAAATTATTTACAGGTGGGTAAGTAACATAACCAGGTTATGTTACACTTTGTTTGATACAGGAGAGCGGGTATGTTGTTTGCTCAAAATTATAAGCAGGGGTAGTGCTGGGAGGCTGATGCAAGATCAAGGGTCAGACTGGATACAAACAGGTACAAAATTCCATGCCCGCTTCATGCCACTGTGATTAAAGCGATAGGCTGATAATAGGCTGGCCCTTCACGGTTTATGGAGGCAGCTGCACCTCGGAGAGACAACCTGCAGAAGAACTGTGGTTTCCCACTTTCCTGCAGCTTCTGAGGTGAGAGAGACAGTGTGAGTTTGACAGGGGGTTTTAGTGGCTGTTGTTGATTGTTGGAATAGCTGGACCCAGGCTGTTATGGGCATTCCCCCTGTTCCCGGAGGTGATGTGACAAGATTCCCCACCACCGCTACCTATGTAGAGTCAGGACGAGACAGAAGGAAGGATGTGAGCTCTTTTTCAGACAGACCTCACAGTCCTGGGCGGCTGGCTCAGTGAGTCCAGGGTGCAGAAAAATGAGCACAGTCAACAGATCTGACCCCAAAAACCCACAGAAGGGGCTAGACCGAAGTACCAAGAGCTCATTCTAGCCAAACCCAAAGACAGGAGTTTGGAGCCTGACCCAGAGGCAAGCGGAAGCCACACCCTTTCCTGAAAGGTGAGGGATGGGGTCCCATGTCCCTGCCTACTGATCAATCTCAACTTTTTCTCTCCCCCATAGGCCCTTTCCTCCTGGGTGGCAACAGCAGCCCCCGAGTTCCCTGGAGAAGCTGTAGGGCTGTGCATGGTATTCCAGAGATTTGGGAGGATTTAAGCTCAGAGGCAGGGCAAGGCTCAAGCTAGAAGCCCAGAGTACAGAACAATCATAACTGGTGAGGGTAAAGCAGGAGACGAGCAGGGGCATGAAAGATTTGGCTCCTAATCTCGCCCAGACAAGAAAGACGCAGAGCTCCAGGCAAAACGCAGGACGCTTTCTTGGCCTGGCTTTAAAGGAGGATGAGGGAAAAGGAAGCTAGGATCGGCATGAGTACGACTGCTTTTCCTTTAAGAAGAGGCATTGCTGCCCAGTTCGCTTCTCTAACAGCACTCTGAGAAAATGACATGACAATGTTAACATGCGTTGGCCTAGAAATTTCATTTGTAGCACTCTATCCCAAGGAAACACCATAAAAAGTTTATGAACAAAGTGTTATTTGTGTAGTAAAAAAATGGAAACTACCTATATATCCCCCCAAATAAGGAAATGACTAAGTAAATTATGGTTATGTAGATGTTAAAAATGTTTATAATATTATAACTTAAAGAACAAAAATATTAAAGGTATAAGTAAGGAAAAATAGGCATAGAAGAAAAATGTCTGGAAGGAGTTCTGGAGGCTAGAAGGCTGAAATCAAGGGGCTGGCAGGGCCATGCTCTCCCTGAGACCTGTGGGGGAAAATCCTTTCTTGCCTGTTCTGCTTTAGGTCTTTGCAGACTGAAAAGGAAAATCCAGATTTTTCCTTCCTGTGTAGGGAGAAACCTAGTTCTTCCCTACTGTGTGTATGTGTGTGCATGTGTATGTATTTATCCTGTGAGTCTACTTTACTTTTACATAGAACACTTCACTTCTGATACTTTTGGTCACCAATGCGTGGTGGATTTTCCCCACACCAAGCAATTTTCTGTGTGTAGGACACCAGCTGGATGTCCTACAACTTAACTCAATTCTGACATTATCTACCCAGAGATAGTGTCAGACTCCACAGGGTAAGGCCTCAGTCCTACAAGACTGTCCAAGCCCCTCCCACCACACACATACTTCAGACACTAGTTGAAAGCCGGGGTTACCACCTGTGCTGGAGACTGAACGGTTATAGATGGCAGGTTCTCCCTCCTTGGGTTTGATTAATTTGCTAGAGCAACTCACAGAACTCAGGGAAACACATATGTTTACCAGTTTGTTTAAGAATGTGGTCTAGGATAGACAGCCAGATGGAAGCAGTGCATCAAGCAGGGTATGTGGGAAGTGGATCTTCTATAACCACTCGAGGGCGCCACTCACCCCATACCTCCATGTAGTCACCAACCTAGAAACTCTCCCAACCCTGTGCTTTTGGTATTTTATGGAGGCTTCATCACATAGGCATGATTGATCATTAATCCTATGGTCAGCCCTTCTCCCTTCTCAAGAGAATGGGGGCGGGGCTGAAAATTCCAAGCTTCTAATCATTGGCTTCGTTTTTCCAGTGATCAACTCCCAACCAGGAGCCATCTGGGTCCAACCAGAATCACCTCAGTAGAACAAAAGACAGTGATATAACCTGGGAAATTATAAGGGTTTCAGGAGCTCTGAGTCATGAACTGGGGACAGAGACCAATGTATGTATTTTCTTATACCTTGCACAGTCGATCCTTGGTGTTTCTTGCCTTGTAGAGTTATCACTCCAGTCTCTGCCTCCCTTGTCACATGACCACAATTTCTCTTCATATAAAGACGCCGGTCATATTAGTGTTATTAGGGCCACTCTAATCCAGCATGACTTTATCTTAACCCGATTACATCTGTAAGGACTCTGTTTCCAAATAAGATCACATTCACAGGTCCCAGGGGTTCAGACTTCCTTTATACGGGAAATAATTCAACAAGTACTATCTCTGCTTCTTCGGGGTTATAGGGTCTTGGGCAAGACCTTTCAGGGCCTCAGTTTCCTCATTGTTGCAGTTAGGGAGTAGTATAGATTTTTAAAAGGGTCCCTCCAGCTGTCAAATTCGGTGCCTCTTAAGCCCAGCCCTAGGGCTGCTGTCCCAGCTTATGGACTCTCCTCCTGCCCCCTAAAGGGGCTTTAGGGACTCCACGCTGCTTGTGGTTCAGCTGGCTTCTGGCTCCAGCCAGCTGCTTACAGACAAGGAGACTGGAGAGGGAGGAAACCGCCCAGGAGGAGGGAGGCCTGGGGTCTTGTTCAGCTTGTACCACTGTGTTTTTGGCCTCTGACCCCCTTTGTCTGGTGACTTTGGACCAGTCCCTTACACCCTGTGAGCATGGCATGGCTTATCTGTAGAATGGGGATCATGGTGCTCTCTTTTCCATTTTGTGGATTATTACAGCAGCCTCCACTGAGCTGCCCACTCCAGCCTGGCCTACTTCATTTAGCCGTTCCACCACAGTGTGGTCAGGGCAGTATTTTGAACATGAGAACTTAAGTAACTCAGGAATATTTGGAAAGGCCAGAGAATGGATGCTATATAGCCAGGGATGATGCAGCCAAACGAAAATACCCAATAGCATGATCAGATATTTCTAGTGGAAACATCACTGCTGACACTGCCACCTGTGCCTGTTAACTCTGGCTGGAACAGAAGAACCTGTTCTTCCACCACTGTCCTTGCCAAAAATTCCTGTTTCCCTATGCTTGGTTGCTGTCAAACAGGCATCAATGCTGCACGCCTGGGACTGGCAGCAACTTGGTCACCTGTATGTTTCCTTTGTGCCAGAGATTCTGGGAAATGTAGCATTTTGTCCAGGAAAATACATGATCTTCGTATTGGTTTGTTCTGTCAACATCTGTTCTCCCTAACATCTCCAGGCCCCTTTCCCCTTTCCCTGTTGATTTAGTTTGCTAGGGCTGTCATAACAAAGTACCACAGACGGGACGGCTTAAACAACAGAGATTTATTTTCTCACAGTTCTAGAGGCTAGAGTCCAAGATCAAGGTGTCAGGTTTGGTTTCTTCTGAGGCCTCTCTCCTAGGCCTGCATGCAGCCACCATCTTTCTGTGTGTTTACGTGGTCTTTCCATTGTGCATATGGTTCCCTCCTGTGTACTCAAATTTCCTCTTCTTATAAGGCCCAGTCACATTGAATTAGGGCCCACTTAATGACCTCATTTTAATCTAATCACCTCTTTAAAGGCTCTCTTTCCAAACACATTCACATCCTGAGGTGGTGTGGGGTTAGGGTTTCAACATATGATTGGCAGGATGTGGGGTGGGGAGAAGGGTACATAATTCAGCCCATAACACCTATGTTTTAAGGTTGAAGATTATTTTTCCCTCTCCCTTCTTCACCTTACACCAGTGCCCATACCATCAACTTAGATTACGTTCTCTCTTGTGTGCCAGCCATTTTCTGCCAATTTTGTTCCAGGAACCCCTCAGTAGGAGGTCATCAGGAAAGGGGACCAGAGTCTGGGTCATGTGGATCATAGAGAACCCTAATTACTGAGGATTTGGAACCAAATCTTTTTTTTTTCTTTAAACATGTCTGTTCATGTCAAAGAAAGCTGTCAATTGTCATATTATACGTGGATTCTAAGTACAGGACAGAGTGAAGAGAGCAAAAATGTAAAATTCAACTTGATTGCATAAGTACTCTCATGTAAACAGCTTGGTCACCATGTAGCACAATAACACTTAGACATATTAATAAATTCCTGTCAGATTAATTGTTAAAAGTTCTGTTTGGTTGCTACAGTAAATTCTGTCTGGGTGCAGGCCAATAGGTCAACTCCTCCTTACAACTCTTAGTTCCCTAGCAGCACTCAGTACATGCTGAGCAAGGAACAGAATCACAGCACCATGGATGTGGGAGCCGAAGAGGCCTTTGAAATGAATAGATGCTACATGAGGAAATGAGTGAACTGGGGAAACAGAAACTCTCTTGGTTAGAATCTAGCCCGAGGAGGTCTCTGGTCAGGGAAATACGCCGAGAAAGTTGCTTTCATGAGTATGAAGTAAACCCATTCCCTTTTAATTCCTCAGCAGACATTCCCCACCATCCATTGGTCTGTTCTAGAAACAGGCTCTCTGCCTTCACCTGATTTTCCTACCCATTAGCTCTGTGATCTACCTAAGAGCCCCCATACTACCCTGCCTTTTAGGCCTTCTGCATTAGGCTGAGTAAGATTGTTCATGCCCATAGCACTGGAAGAACGTGTGTGACTTTGACTTTACAAATTGCCTACATCCTTGGACTGGTAGTATTCTTTCTAGGAATATGTCCTAAGGAAAAAATTCCGAGATGATGCAGTTCAAATTTTATGTGCCAGGGTATTCATTGCACAATTGTTTATGATAGTGAAAAAATGAAATAACTTCAGTTATAAACAACAGGAGACCAACAAGTAAATGATGCATCCACTTATTGGCCATTAAAAAACATGTTTTAAAGAAAATTAGTAGTATGAGAAGATGATCGGCAAAGCTCAACAAAAGAAAAACTAGAAAATAAAAGTATATGTATTATGGTCCCAATTTAAAAAAAAAAAACTAGAAAGGAAAAACTAAAAGGAAAAAAGACTGGAAGAAATACAAAATGTTAACAATGTCTATTTCCTAGTAGTAGAATTTTCTATTCTGTATATTTTGAGTGTCTTTCAAGGTTTATAACCAGAAAAAAGGCCAAATGGGTACAAGATGGCCAATGCCAAAAGTCTTTGTTGTATACTGAAAGAGGATGATAAAAAGATTCAGACAAAGATAATATTTTCTTTACGAAAATAAAACATGATTCTGAACTGGATCCTTTGACCATTACGGACATTATTGGGGCCATTGGTGAAACTTGAAAGGAATTTGTAGAATAACTGAAAACAATATATTAATGTAAATTTCCTGATGTTGGTGGTTATATTGTGATTATGTTGGAAATGTTTTTTTTTGTAGGAGATACACAATGAAATTTTTGAGAAGTGATGGAGCAGCATGTTAAAAATGTACTCTTGAATAGTTCTGTAAAAAAAAGTTCTTTATACTATTCTTTAACTTCTCTCTGAATTGAAGTTATTTCAAAATAAAAAAATAAAATTAAGCTAAAAAAAATAATGCTGTCCCCCCTTGTTGGAGGGTCGATTCCATGGCACAGACTGGCTACCTGTGCCATAGGACACCTCTCCCTGAACATGATGACGTCCCTTTGGCCACCTAAGCCCAGGACTTTCCTGCCTGTCCTCAGGGTCACATTGTCCACAACTGGAAGGTGCGATGGTTCATCCTCCAGCAGAACACACTGCTGTACTACAAGCTCGAGGGGGGTCGGAAGGTGACCCCTCCCAAGGGACGGATACTTCTGGATGGCTGCACCATCACCTGCCCCTGCTTGGAGTATGAAAACCGACCCGTAAGTGAAGGCTCTGGCTCCCCAGCTCCTTCCTGCCACAGACCCTTGCACCTCCGGCCTCTTTGGTGAAAGCGTTGGGTGTAATGGGAAGAGCTGAGTTGTGGTTGAAAAACCCTAGCTCAGATCCTGGCTGTACCATGTACCTGGTAGGTGACCTTGGGCAAATAATCTAACCTCTCTGAGCCTTAGTTTTTCATTGATAAAATGGGATAGAATAATGACACCTGACTCTCATGACTGTGATGAGGGTCATGAAGGTAATGGTCTTTGAAAACACTGTAGGCCAGAAGACACTACACAAATGTAAGTAATTACTGCCATCTTGGGGTTCAATATGATGGCTTTCATCTCCAAAGTGTGCAAAAGTCAGGGCCAGGTTCAACCCTACCATTGAAAAAGTATCAGACTCAATCATTTATCGGGATTCCATTGTGTGCCAAGAAATTTGCTAGGCTTGAAAGAGTCAAGGAAGAAAATGGTAAGATTGCTTCTTCTTGAGTTAATAACCTTATTATGAAAGCAGGTTAATTGAAAAACATTCAGCATTCCAAATGTTGGCACCAACATTATTAGCCATAGAGAACACTGCGTTCCTAAAGGAGAGGAAGATGTTACTATAGGCTGAGTCAGGTTCAGCTTTGTAAGGAATAGATTTGGGCAAAGATCTAAAAGAAGAGAGAGGCAGACATTCCAGACAGGTGGAAGGTCTTGAGTAAAAGTAAGGGGCGATGAGGACGGCCAGTGTGGGCAAAGGGGAATGCTCACTGAGGGAGGGGTAGGAGAACGGCTGGGGCTGGACGGAGGTCATGGGGAGCCGCTGAAGGTTTTGAGTGAGAGAATGCACTGATAACAGCTCTCTTAGGAAGACCAAAGTGAAGAGTGAAGCTCAGTTTCTATACGGTTACTAGATCCATAAAGAAAGTATTTTACCTGTAAGTACTGGTCTGACTGGCCGTCTCTTGCCACAGCTGCTTATTAAGCTGAAGACTCGAACATCCACAGAATACTTCCTGGAGGCCTGTTCTCGAGAGGAGAGGGATGCCTGGGCCTTTGAGATAACAGGGGCTATTCACGCTGGGCAGCCAGGGAAGGTCCAGCAACTCCACGTATTGAAAAATTCCTTCAAGCTGCCGCCTCACATCAGCCTGCAGTGAGTCCCTGGCCCCCTGTCCTTCTCTCTTCCTGGCTTTGCTGTGGCCTCTTCCGTCTGTGTGCAGTGAGGAGGTGGGCTCCATTGTTGCTACACAGGCCTGACTGGTACCACCATGGTGCTTTAGGGTCTTCTGCTACCACTGTCCTGTTTGTGTTATTTTCTCTGCCTGGGAATGGCTCTGCCTACCTGACCTGCTCCTTTGTAACCTCTTGGGCTCTCTTTTGCCTCTGCCCATCTCAGTGTCTTGAGACCCTCCTTCAATTTCAGTCAGGGGGCTCAGGGCTATGTCACATCTCCCCAGAAATCTCTATTCACCAAGTCATGGGTCTTGTTTACAGGCTCATGGCAAAAATAATGTGTTCTGGTAGCAGTTGCATTCTTACCCTGTAGTGGTCTCTCTTTCTTTCTCTCACCTTTCCTTCCTTCCTTCCTTCCTTCCTTCCTTCCTTCCTTCCTTCCTTCCTTCCTTCCTTTTTTCCTCCCTCCCTCCCTCCCTCCTTTCTTTTTCTTTCTTTCTTTCTTTCTTTCTTTCTTTCTTTCTTTCTTTCTTTCTTTCTTTCTTTCTTCTTTCTTTCTTTTTCTTTCTGTAGAGGTCTCTCTCTCTCTCTCTCTTTCCTTCTTTCCTTCTTTCAAGAAATAGTTGTTGAGTGCCTATCGCATGCCATACACTGCACTAGATGCTCAGGAGATACAAATGGCAATAAACAAGGTTGTGTCTCAGGGGCTTTCCAACCCAAGTACATAAATAGAATATGAGAAAAGATCTTCCATTGGTAGCAGGAAACATCCCACAGAACAAAATGAAAGCAGGTCAGTGGTGGAGGTGAGACTATAAAGTAGAGATGTACGAAAGGAGTTCCCACCATGGAAACTTGCCCTTCTGCAGGACACACCCCCTAACCTCCCAGGCAGCAGAGGTGTTATACCCATCAAAGATGCAGTGTGAGTCCATTCCTGTGCTCACAGAAGACTCCATACTAGGCTCTGAAATCTTGATCGTTCATCTAGGGCACTGCTAAACCATGGGGGGTTCAGGGAAGAGCAGCAGCAGATAAGAGTGGATTCAAGTGGTGGATGACTTTGAGAAGTAGCTGGAGGAGTTTGGACTTTATTATGCAGTAGATCAAAGAGAATCATTACTGTACATTCTTTTGTTTTGAAATTAAAAGTCACAGCTCTTTAGTTTTACTACAAAAGCAGTACCTGCCTAGTATAGAAATATTAGAATATTCAGATGAGCAAGGAGAAAAGAAATGATCTAAAACCCTACTTCTCAAATTCTGACACATAATGGAATGCCCCTCTTTCTTTGTGATGTGTATAGCACTGTTTGCCACATGCTTAATACCCTTAGCAGTGACCCATGGATGCTTTCTCATGCCTGTCAGTGGGATAAAGGTCCCCTCTCCTTTGCCTTCCTTCCATGTAGTCGCATCGTGGACAAGATGCATGACAGTGGAAGTGGAATCCGGCCAAGCCCTAACATGGAGCAGGGAAGCACCTACAAAAAGACCTTTATAGGTGAGCCTCCCCTCTTGGGGGCGGGGCCAGGCTGTGGAAACCTGGGGCACGGTGATCTGGGACTCGGCCATGCTCGACCAGCCTGTGTTGAGGCCAGAGCTGCATGCAATGGGCTGGCCTGAGATGGCCACATGTGGGTGCAGGCACAGCTTTGAGCAGCTGGTGTGGCCTTCAGTCTGTTCTTCGGCAGAGCCCCAAGGCTGCCCAGGAGGTCAAGGTCAATGAAGTCACAGCCAGGAACCACCAAGGAGGCTGTCATCTAACTGATGTTGCTCTTGCCCTGATGCAGGTTCCTCCCTGGTGGACTGGCTCATCTCGAACAACTTTGCAGTCAACCGTCTGGAGGCTGTGACTCTGGCCTCCATGCTCATGGAGGAGAACTTCCTCAGGCCAGTAGGTGCCCGAAGCATGGGAGCCATTCGCTCTGGGGATCTGGCCGAGCAGTTCCTGGATGACTCCACGGCTCTGTACACTTTTGTAAGTTATGGAGCGTGTTCCTCCTGCCATCAGGGCAGAGGGAAGGAAGACAGGGGGTCCACAGTCATGGGCGAGAGGCCTAGGGTTCAGGGGCCAGCTTTACTCCAGCTGGTGTGGGTTTCCGTATTGAGGATTTTGTTTTCCCCTGGGGTAGCTCCCATCGCCTGGACCTGGGAATTTTTGTTACAGAGTCCTACTCTCTCTTTCCCACTTTGTAGGCTGAGAGCTACAAGAAGAAGACAAGTCCCAAGGAAGAAATAAGTCTCAGCACCATGGAGTTAAGTGGCATGGTGATAAAACAAGGCTATCTGGCCAAGCAGGTATGGCTTCCTTGGAGCAGGGAGGAGATGGCCAATTCTCAAACTCAGGGGAGGCAGGAATGCTCCCAAAAGGGTGGGAAGGGCTGAGATTGCTAGAGGGCACCAGTTATCAGCAGAATCAGCTAAAGCAGGAGCCCAGAGGCAGCCACAGGGAGCCAGTTGAGGGGCAGGCATGTGCCCCCCACTTTCTCTCTCTCTCTCTCTCTCTCTCTCTCTCTCTCTCTCTCTCTCTCACACACACACACACACACACACACACACACACACACACGAGTCCCAGACACAGGGGTGTCTGGGAAAAGGTACAAGTAATCATCCCAACATTAAAACACAGTGTCTATGTCACTGACCAGTTCACGTCTGTTTACGAGGGCATTGCCTACTGGGTTGGAGTTTTGCATTTGTTGGGCTTCTGTTCCCCGAGGCTTCCTGAGGTCTCTGCCTTCTCTCGTGGCACTCTGCATGCCCCCGTGATATGCTTTCCAAACAAAAAATAAGTATTTTTCTCCACCTACTTCAATAGGTTGAAGATGAAATTCTGCTGTGTAATCTCAGTGTTTAAAAACTGACCGTGGCCACCATTCCTAACCATGTTTGGGAGAGCAGCCACGTTAAAGGGGAGACAACCATGTCACAGTCATGCCTGCAGCATTTCTGCCTGGGTGTGACAAAAAGGCTATTCTGTGAACAAAATCACCACGTCCCGCACATGAAGTGTAAGCATACCTTCTGCACACCCCTCGCGTTTGAGTGCAAACAATGCACTGTGGGAACGTGCATGTCTGTAAAACGGACCCGAGGGCTGCTCAGCACCACTCCCATATCGAGATCACTTTTGGCTCCTAGGATATTCACCGTCCAGGAAACCGCCTGATGGGAGTCAGTGAGGAAGGGGAGGTGGGGAGGGCCCTGGAAGACCACGAGGAGTGTGTGGGAGGCAATTGGGGGTTCCACATTAGCGGGCTAAGGAAGGTTTGTGATCTAGGGGGTGATGCCAAAGAGAGTCATACACTCATCAATATCTTACACATTCAGGTTTTAACATATAATTGATCATTTCTTACTCTTTTTCTGATACAATTGTTAAAGTGGTTTTTATTGTATATGTGTGCACATATATAATGCAACTGTCGGTTTGTTTTTGGACTAAGTTGACACTTAAAAATTTTGTGCCCTTGGGTTCAAGTTTGCCTGTGGGCTCTCAGTCCAGTTGACACCTGCTGCCTCCCTGTCCTCCTTGTGCCCTGAGTGGTATCCAGGTAATGCTCCTCCTTTCCTTCAGCGCTGACCCTCTTTGGCTCTGTCAGCTCCACTAAATGTGACAGCGTTTTTGCTCAGGTGTCACTGACTGATCAGGGAAGTAAGTCCACAACACATCACCTCAGTCCTTGGGTCCCCGGCGGGCTCTTAGAAAGTAGTCTCACTGGAACAGGCTAGCTTGAAGGTTTGGTATTCGACGTAAGGAAGTGGGAAGAAGAGAATAAGAGTTGTCAGCAATGATCCTTGAACCCTTTCTTTGCCTCAGGGCCACAAGAGGAAAAACTGGAAGGTACGGCGCTTTGTTCTGAGGAAGGACCCAGCTTTCCTGCATTACTACGACCCCTCCAAAGTGAGTGCCCCAGGCTCACTTGGTAACCATGTGTGAGGCTTCCAGACACTTCTCTCCCGAGCATAGCAGGCAACTTCTACCACGTTATGTCTTCCCTTCCACAAGCCAGGCTACTCTTAACTGTATGATCACCCCTTTCTTTCATTATATCGTTGCCTACTCAGTAAGTCTTCATTATTTTGAGAGGAAAAAACATCTTAGTTTCTCCAGAGCTTGCTGTGTGGCTAAAAAGGGTGAGGCAGGCTGACGATTAGACTCCTAACTCATGCTTCCCAGGCCTTTCTCCCCTTTCTATCCACAGATCCCATGGATTCTGCCTCCTCAGCCTCTTGTCCCTACCCGTGTTTTGAAAAGTTTCTTTTACTATATAACATTTAAGCCACAATTTACTAATTTTCTTTTCTTCTAATTGATCAAAGAATTGCTATTCTGAGTTTCAGATAAGTATTACTGGATGCTGAGTCGATCTAATTTCAGTCAAAAGAAAAGAGAAATGGCCTTTTAGTCAGCTGTTTAGCCTTGTCTTGGTAGATAGATGTATGATTCTTATCCATTTTTTGAGAGCGAAGACTGGCAGTTCCTCCCTCACCAATTTCAGTTAGGAACCCTCGCCCTAAGCTGAGACTGTGAAGGAGCCTGGAGGAACCCCCTGGGACCCTGCCAGAATGAGGGGAGGACCTGGGAGCCAGGGAGGGGTGTGGCGCTGCTGCTGCTGGCTGTGAAATGAAGAAGCCCTAACTTCCTTACTGGTGCATATAACTTGGCCATGTGATGTCCAAGTTCAGTCTCATCTTCTATTACAAATGACTCTCATTGACTTTTTTGGCTGGCATAACTGAGGGTGATTATTGGCAAGAGTGCAACTCTTCCCTTTTGTGCATTTGCACAGTTCCTAAACAGGTCTTTTCCTCTGCAGGAAGAAAACCGGCCAGTAGGTGGGTTTTCTCTTCGTGGTTCACTCGTGTCTGCTCTGGAGGATAATGGTGTTCCCACGGGTAAGGTGGAACTTCAGCCCCAGCCCGAAAAACTCAGGAGCCTCCCTCCCGCTCTCTCGGTAGTGCTTACCTGATGAAGGACTGAGCTCTGGGAGTTGAGTAGGGCTTTCTCAATAAGACAATGAATGGAGTGAGTTTTGAAGCCAATTTCAGAATTAGAGAAAAGAGCTTGTGGGGTGCTCTTAGTGTAACGACACAACTAACTAATCCTTGTCTGTAATATTCTTTCCCCTCAATTTCTATACTTTCTGGCCCACAAGCTTCCACCTAAGAATAATCACTTACACAGTATTTAAGGGTTAGTAACATACTTGAATATCTATTATCACACTAATTTCAAAATAGCCAGCTAGGATAGAAAGACAATATTATACCCAATTTATGGATGTGGAAATTGAGGTTCAAGGAAGTTAAAGAATTTAAAATCAAATCCCAAATCTGAGCCTGCTTTTTACATAAACATACTGGATTATTTGATGTGAATGAAATTGTAGATCTGTGGTTAGCATAGTGGGCAGGCCAAGAGGGCTTCCAAGAATGTCCAGCCATATCATTTGCAGGTCTTAAGGCACAGGTGAGGGAGAGGGAATAAAGGGAAGAGGAAAGCATGCATCTAATGGGATTCCTGACAATCTACACTTGTATTTAAGAAATATTTGTGTTTTTGTCTGTGTCTGAGTTGACTTTCAGCCAGTTTCAGTTGGAAGCAGACATGGATATTCATTTGCTGATTTTTTTTTCCCCTAGGGGTAAAAGGGAATGTCCAGGGAAATCTCTTCAAAGTGATTACTAAGGATGACATACACTATTATATCCAGGCCAGCAGCAAGACTGAGCGAGCTGAGTGGATTGAAGCCATCAAAAAGCTAACGTGACAAGGATCCTAAGGGCACAGGACCAGGCTTCTTCCCTCCTACCAGATGACAAAGACAGGATTTCCTGAAAAATGAGTGTTAAAACTTTTGTATATTTTGTACTGCTTTCGAGTGTGGCTGGTGAAAAAGTTCCTTAGATTATATTCGGCAGTGGTGCTATTTCCTTCCCCCACCTTCATGTTAACTACCTGGAAATCCTAGAATAGCCATTAGGCGTCAGCATTTCGACTTTTGCCCATCATTACAGCCAGCCATTCATTCCTCAGGCACCAAAGTAGGTTTCCCTTGTTCTAACACTAATTAGCTATATTGTAATACTAAGATGCTAGTCTCTTGGCAGCTCTCTCTGAAATGCTGTCAGTGACTCTTTAACTCTCAGGAATTAATAAAAATTGACGTTTCTATTAGAATTCCCATACAAAGCTTTATAATTTTCAAAGGTTTCTCATACTTGAGGCTATAAGAATTATACAAGCTGATTACGAAGACATCCGAAGTAATCTGTTACTAAGATGAGCTTCATCTTAAAGTGGGGATGGTGGCAAAATTTTGGTCAGAGAATATTGTTTTGAAAAATAAGCTCATATAAGTATTATACATCATAGAAAAAAAAGACTCAGTTGGAGATTAGTCACATGTACACCCCCCCTCCAAAAAAAAAGCTTTACTATGGAAAATAGCATTTAGAAAGAGAGCAGGAGCTCGCTAAAGGACAGAGAAAGATGTAAATGGCAAGAGTTAAATCAAGGTATGAAATTTTGGTTTGAAAGTGAACATTAACTGAGACAAATAGGTACCAAGAAGTTTCACCAGTTAATCAGAAGTAGTGAAAAGTCTGTATCGTACAGTATCTTTAAAAACATTTTTATTTCAAGTTTATACAGTAATCTGGCACAGGTTACTGCCAGCATTCTTGCTAAGTACAAGTGCTTAGACTTCCTTTAATGACTAGATATGTAACTTACATTTAAGGGGAATAGGTTAATACTTTAAGTAAAAATTTGTCCTTAGTTTGAACTGTCCCCTTAACCTCGTCTAGGATACTTGACCTTAATGATCAGGATTTCCGAGATAATGAGGTTTTACTTCATTCCTTACATTGTAAGAGATTGCCTTTAAAATAATCGTTTTCCCTTTGGCATTTTACCAAGGTCTAATGTCCCTGGAATTAGTTTTATTGCTTTTTGAATCTCAACCGGTGTTTATCTGAATGCAACTACATTTGGTTTGATGGCTTCTTGACTCCAAATTGGCACAACTGCACCCCACTCTGTATGAGATATCGGAATCCTCATGCACTGAAAAGTAGATGATCACCTTGAGGCAAATCAGGGAACAACCCTTGCCAAGGTACTAGCATTTGAATTTTTAAAAATCCCAAACCATTTTAATTCAATTGTTTTTAATGTAAAGTAGCTACATCAGGAATGTTTGAAAGTATGGCAGCTGAGTATAACTGTACTGCTTTGCACTACATGCTTAGTGTGTCTTTGTAGGTTCACACTAAGTGGTTGAGTGTTACTCATGTTAAGTATTGGTTTGTCTTGCTAGAAAACATCAGTAATGGTTTGAATGTTCATGTGTTTTGTCAGCCATTTTCACTTCAACTAATTATGCATGAGACCCAAGCTATTGCTAATGTTCAGTTACCGTTAATAACTACTTAACCTCAAATGCAGAATGGGGAGTTGATGAAGTTGTCAATTTTTAATGAAGAGGCTTTGGGGGAAGAGAGCCAAGATATGGATAAACTGGTCAATTCTTTGTCAACCTATTCCTCAAGTTATTGGGAGCCGGGTGTGTGATACTTTTAGGTCAGTAGGGCATGTGTATGCTTTAAGTTTAGTTAGCTCTCCCTTTCATGTTATCACTGAGGTGTTGCTCTTTTCTCTGGCAAGGGTCATGAATTTGCAGAACGATGGAACTGAGCGAAAAGGCCTGCATGGGATAAAATTACTCACCATGAAGGCCACCAGTATTTCTCGTTATGGCTTTTGATGTATAAAAATATTCAGTTAACAAAAAATTTACTTCCCCAGCCTAAAACATTTAAGGAGCACCAGTTATATATTTAGATGACATCTTGATGCTGTGAGCTTTATAGACTTGTTTTTTGACTCCTCAAAAAGACCAAGGCGAAAATTATCTGCAAATTTTGAGTACATTATTTTCTTTTAAACATTCCCTGTGTGGCATGCTTGTTAGCAATCATGGCTCCCTTGTGGAAATGGCCATATGAGGTCAGATTTTAGATTTAAAAAGCTAGTAAATGCTGCTAAATTAAACAAAGGGACAAGCTTCACATATGACACAAATTGTCTCACCAACACACTCTTCTACTTTCCAGTCCCTTTAATATTGACTAAAGTTAAGATTTAATTTTCCATTTAAATAGTTATTCTTAGGAATAATAAAATTATATCTACTACCTCAAGTAGCCTAAAAGATTAAATCTACGAAGACCAAAGACTTTCTACATCCTGGCTACTGCAGGTGTAACTTCAAACCATGTGTTATCTATGAATTTTACTTACCTTTATAATATTTACCTTTAAATTTATATACCTTTAAAATAATTAGTTCTTAAAGATAAAAATGAGGGAAATGTATAAAAATTATTGTTGTGTTCAAATAGATCCCTAGTCTGTTCTAAAGAGAACTGAAGCTCTGGGTGGCACCTAGTGAATATTTTAATGGGAAAAAAAATCAAAAGTTGGACAATGATACTCCCAATAACTACATTAAAGCAGTAGCATCTTTAAAAAAACTACTCTGCCCCCCAGAATTACAAACTCAAGGGAAGCAGCTTAGTACACCCACCAGGTAGGACCAGTGTGATAAATTCTCCTCACGTATGTTGTCATCAGTCTCAAACAGGTAAAAGGCACACAATCAATACTTTAATTGCATTTTAAGGCTTTTTCCCCTTAAGAGCCAACTTTCACTGGTGTTAAAATTATTTTCTCTAAGCCCTCCTTTTGAAAGGATCTGCTGTATAGATAGATCCTTTAGTCATCTGCCCTTCTAATTCTACATCTAGACTAAAATGAATAGAATTAGGGACTTAGGTCTTAGTAATCATAATGCTTTTAACTGGTGACAAGAAGGAAGAAGCCTATAGTTAAATATCCCAGAAATTTATTTAATGTTTGCTTGATACATTTATATAGAAAGATTGGGACTATTTGCTTTGGGTGCCCCTGGTAAATTTCATGGAGGGATTGAACTACAAAGGAGTATCACTCTAGAGACAAAAGAAATGGAAATCACAAGCCCAATTTTATGACTGTTCTTTAGCTTGAAGATTTGTCTCTAGTGACATTAGGCCACTCCCTTAAAAATGCTTAATGTGTTGAAGCTACTGTGTGAAAACAGCTGACATTTAGGAGGGCGTTTCATGTTTTGGTCTGTTGGAACACATTTAAATACTTGAAAATAAAAAATATTCAGCTTTGAAGTTTTCAATACTGGAAAACTTTTAAGTCTAGGGTTTATAGCCAGGAAGCACTGCTTTGTGTTCCTTAAACTGGACTCTTTCCCACAAAATTAATCTTCGGCTTTCGCTTCCATTTCTTCTGCATCATCATCACCATCCACTTCTGCATTTTCTCTCTCAAGCCTCTCCAGCTGCCTTGCAAGTTCGGTCTCATCTGTATCTGTGACCACTTTGGGCTGTGGAAGTAGAGACATAATTTCAAAGTGAAGTCATTAAATAGTACACAAAACTTAATACTATTACTGCCTATTATTTTAACTCTAAAAGAAATATTTTTCTAACAACTCTCATATCTATTCACTTTTGAGTGCTGACATCACTAATAAATTCCACTAGATGAATAATAGAAGAAATTTGTGAGAAGAATACAGAAGTATGTGTATTAACATCAATGACTATTTTCTGTCATTTTTACAAGCTGAAACTGAAAATATATGAAAATAAACTGGTGGCATTTTTACATCCTGTAAAAATGCATCTTCTAGGTTCAAAATAAATTATGTACTATTCCTTTCCACAGAATGCATTATTATACGTGTATATGTATTTACATAAATATTTATTTTTATATATACATATGAAAATTAGGTTTTGTTCTTGTTGGGATGAGGGAAATATAGGCAATTACTCCTGTTTCTAATCCTGAGATCAAATTTTAAGTATTTTACATTAAATTCTGACAATAACCATCACTGATTTTCATTGTCTATTTTTTCCTCTGGGGGAACCTAATACCACCAGTGACCATGGTTCTCAATAACCATCCCATAATAGTTCTTATTTAATTATAAAAAGCTCTTTTAGGGACCCTCTGAGTCAATAATTATTTTATGCTTAGCAGAGTTGTAATCCTGACTGGATCCCATGTTTTAAGATTTTAGCATGTAATTCATTTAAATGATTTTAAATTTCTTAAAAACTTTAAGAACAAAGCAAAAAACAGTAGCGCTCTCACCTCCATTTGAACTTTGAAGACACCCCTCTTCTCCTCAATTTTTTCTTTTATAACGGCCATAGCCTGATTGAGGACAGAGAGGCCTTCTGTTCTCTCCAGAGTTGTTGTAGTCATCACATACTGAGGAGGAGCTATTAGATTAATCTAAGGGAAAAGACAAAAATTCAATTATGAGTGTACTTACAGAACACATAACTATGAGGATGTTCAAGAATGATTTTGCTAATCTGCTGCCTTAACAAATCACCCCAAAATCTAGCTTCTAATTCTACAGTTCAGCAATTTGGGGAGGTGTGTTAATGTAGCAAAACCTAATTGATACAGTGATCTAATCAAGTCCGCTGCAATAGTGAACAGGAAGAATTATGACCTCTGGGTGTCTCTGGCAGTTAAACTAACTACAGCCATCATCAGCATAACAGATAATTTATCTCTAAAACAAAAATTCCTATTTGGTTCTAAACTAAACTGACAGAAGACATTCTTCTAAGAGATTATGAGTAACAACCATTCAGTTAATTTTATCGCTAATGAAAGTTTCAGACCAAACTTCCGAAAGGCTGTGTGTGAATATGAAAGAATATGTTGCCCTTTTCCAGATTCTATGAGCATTATAGGTATAATAACTCTTTACGGTAAAGGAGCCCTTTGGCACTAAATATCAATCGGAATTTCTATCCACTGTGACAGTAATGGTAGCTACAACAAAAAGTCTACAAAAGTAAACATCCCCTGGAAATATCACCAAGACCCACTTTTAATAACGCTTGTTATGAAACATGATCATAAAAAAATCTGATTTGGTGTAGGTGATATTTCAGTAGGGAGGGAGAAAACTGACTACTCACCTTGATGGGCATGGTTTCAGTAGAACAATTCAAACCGGCTCTCAGGGCTTCTTTTACGGCGTCAATGCCTTCATAACCGTAACAAGCCACTTCAATATCTAAAATTATAAAAATTCAAAAGCTTGAACCAAAAAATGCAAAAAAAATTTAAAGGCGTTTTTAAACTAAATCAGGGATGAGACAGATAACATGAATAAACAAACACTTATGAAACCTGTTATCCTTTCAATGAGAAACCAATCCCAGCTATTAACTTGCATAATTAAAACTATCAGAATATGCAGTGAAATGGATCCTCTCATCTATATCAAGCTCCTGAATGATGAAACTATAAAAGAAGAGACATTTAACAAACACCTTGAATTTTGGCTACACCTGGGTTAAAAATCATGACTCCAATCTCTCTGCACCTTTTTCCTTTGCAAATTGTTTAGAACAGTTTAGAAATTGCATATATTATGACCCAGATCTCTACTTTTAGGAATTTGCGTTACAGCAGGGATCCCCAACTCCCAGTCAGTGACCTGGCAGCACAGCACGGGTGAGTGGGTGAGCAAGCAAAGCTTCATCTGTATTTGTAGCTGCTCTCCAGCGCTAGCATCAACTGCCTCAGCTCCACCTCAGATTATCAAGCATGAGTCTCATGGGAACATAGGTCCCTGGTGCCAGAAAGGGTGGGGACTGCTGCCTTACATAATACTTATATAATTAGGGAAGTGTATATGTATAAGGGTGTTAATTTATAGTGTTTTTTTTAATAATAAAAAATTGGCATACCCTAAATGTTCTTCAAGAGGGTCTGGTTTATAAGGCTTATTATTCTGTGGAATATTATCTAGCCATTAAAGAGAATGAAAAAGATTCCTATGCTCTACATGGAAGGGCAGGCATGATATACCAAAGGGAAAAAAGCTAGCTGAAGAAAATTTTGCATAGTATAATCCCATCTTTGTGGAGAGAGACACACACACACACACACACACACACACACACACACACACACACACGTTATATCTGAATGCAAACAGCATACATTCCTATACAGCATGTAAGTATAGGAAAAATATCTGAAAGAATATATTCCAAACTATCAACAATGGTTAATCAAGAAACATGGGAGAATATTACTGTACTGTTAGAATATTTTAATGTATGCACTAAATTAAAATAACCACCCCCCCCTTTAAAAAAGGGGGCTAAACTTAAGGTTAGCTAAACTCATATATACGACAGCGTTAAGATGTGTCAATATATAAATTTTATGATTTAGCAGAAACAAAAATAATTTCTTAAACTTCTCAGGAAAAATACATTTAGAAAATTTACAGATGTTGATGTCATAACATATTCTTTGGTAAGGTTCATTTTTAACAGCTTTTTTGGTACATGCAAAATCTTTTAACATCATTTAAAGAATCACCTACCTGCTCGAATTTTGACAGCCTGTGGTGTCAAACGCCTATTAATATTGTTAATGAGTACTTCCCGTTCATCTTCATTCAAATCTAAACTATCCAAAATAGATGGATCTCTGATTAAAAAAAAAACAACAAAAAACGACAAAAGATCAAGGTTATTTTACTGGTAATTGCAATTGCAATCGCAAACAAAAAACCACAGAATGTTTAAGAGCACAGGCTTTAGTGTCAGAATTAGACTTCAAATCTTGGCTTTGCACTTTAATAACTATGTGTCTGTGGGCCTTTCCAGACCTCAGCTTCCAAATGTGTAAAATGAGAATGAAAATAGTATGTCTCACTGGATTGTGGTACTAAATAAGATAATGCAAATATATGACAAATAGACAACACTCAATTGATTATCAGTAAGAGATATATTTTAGAGATCTGGCTAAAGCAAGCAATTTAAAATACACCTCATACACCTGACATCCACTATACTTAAGCATGTCCATGTTATTAGCAGTCTCTACTTCAAGGAGCTTATAATCTGGCTTGAAAAGAACAAAAACATGAAAAAAAAATTACGTTAAACTGCATCCCTGGGAATCAGGACAGGAAGGTATGACTTCTGGTAGGGTCAGGAAGGGCTTCATAGACAAAGTGGCATTTTCATCTGACCCTCCTAAGTGCCACAAGACAGGGAGGAGGGTTTTAGTCAATGGCTCAAACTAAAAAAATGCAAAATTTCGTTTGCTGAGCATATGAAAAAAAAGAAACAATGACTAAAAGAATGATAAAATTTTAACAAGCAAAGGTAGAACTGTTTTAAGAAAGGTATGATGTATTAAAAAAGGAATGACATGAATAAGCATCAGGCTTAAAAAGCGTGGGTTGAGGAATGAAAGGCAGAAGAATATGGGTGGAGGAAACTTTCACTCAATTAATACTGCTCTACAAAACAAAACAAACCAACAGAAAATGGGCAAATGAGATGAAAAGATGTTTCAATGAAGAAATATAAATGGTCAATAAACATATGAAAAGCTCTTAAGTTCACCAACAGCCAAAGGAATGCAAATTAAAACAAGATATTACTATACATCCTTCAGTTTGGCAAGAAAAAAAATCTGAGATATATACCAAACGTTAGTGAAGATAAATAGTAATACTCATACAATTGCTTGAGAGAATATAAATTATAGAACCAATTTGGAGATTATTTTGGCAAAACTGAATAAATTTAAAGATGCATATAATACTATGACCTAACAATTCTATTCCTAGATATATACCTTAGAGACTCCCAAACATGTATACACAGAAAATATGTATTCATCATACCATTATCTATAAAATTAGGGGGGTGATTACCTTTTTTCTAATACAGAACAGATAAAGCATATTCTCACAATAAAATGCTATACAGAATTATAAGCATACGTCTATCAATTTAGAGAAATACTATTCAATAATATCCTTATGAGTAAAAATTCAAGGTACAGATATTTTAAATGTAAAAAATGATTTTATATGTACTTTATGAATACATATATTTATTAAAACCATAGAAACATAAATTATGATACATACTAATTTCAGAATAGTGGTTACCACTGATGAGGGGAATGAGTTGGGAAGGGTAAAACATTATTTCCAACTATTTCAGAAATGTTATTTCTCCTTTAGAAGAAAACTATAAAGCACATGCAGCAAAGAATTAGCATTACTTAAACCTGGACAGTCACTACATGACTGATGAAGCAAGAGAAGAATGTTAAGGGAAAGGGAATAATACATGCTAAGGCTGAGCGGTAATGAAGGGACAGCTGGAGGTGGAAGCAAGAGGGGTAAGCCAGTGCCAGATGACGACAGCAAGCCAAGTTAAGAAATGTTCTGACTGAGTGCAGGACTGAAGTCTGGGAGGAGAGAAATATAAAACTGGGCTTAATGATTAATAGCATAAACTCTGGATAGAGCCAGATGTCTGGGTTTGAATTCAGGCTCTACTATTTGCTATATGAACTTGGACAAATTATTTACTCTCTGCCTAACTTTCTCATCTATAAAATAGACATTAATAGCACTTATACCACAGTTTGCTGTGAGAATTATACATTAGCTATTATAATTATTACTATTCTTATCTCCCCCACAACATGGTATTTAAAAAAAAAAACGAAGATGGGAGTAAACTGGAAGGGATTTAGAGAACCAAATGAGTCGGCTTGCTGCAGGCTCTAACATCTAACAGTTCCAGGCCCTACTGGGCCATTCTGAGGGCTGAGGGAAACATTATGTCTTGGCAGCACAAGGCTTGGGAAGGTAACTTCAGTGCAGTGATGAGGCTGCTTGTGGAGCATGAACATTTAGGAAGGAGAGGTGCAGAAGTAGAGACAGTAAGTACAGAGAACTGAAGGAGTCTGGATGCTAAAAGGAGAGGACACAGTGCTTGCTACAGGACAAAGTAGAGAGGTTGAGGAGTTTATTTTTTAGTGTAAATGGGAGCAATGAGAACATATTTTTATGCTGATGGAGCGAAACTGAAAAAGGGAAAGACTAAAGACCCAAGAGAGGGAAATAATAGTTGGAAAGAGGTCCCTGAGCAATAGCTGGGCACAGATAATAAGATCAGTAGTCTGAGAGCAGAAAGGATATGAATTCCAGTGTGACGGGCACAAGAGGTAATGACGGGGGATGAAGATAAGTTTGCTGAGCTAGTGAAAGGAAGTAGAGGAGATCCTGCCCAATGGATTCTATTTTCTTTGTAAAAATACTTAGTGAGTGCACCAGGTGAGAGTAAGGGAAGAGGGGTAGACTGGGTATCTGAGGAAGAGTGTGGAAAAGCTCTAAAATAGCCACTCTGAGAATGGGAGGAAGAACTAATCAGAAAGAGAAAGAATGTGGGGTGGCAGTGAAGGCCCAGCTAAGGTTGGAGACCATGAATATGCAGGGGCACCAACCTGTGAGACTGTGGTTTTTCCTAGCAGCACCCAGCAGTCTACAAGTGCAGAGAAGGCAGGAACACTGATCCAAGGCTGAATGTAAGAGGAAAAAACAGGGCAAAAGCTCATGATATTGGCAAGAGAAGTTGTTGAAATGATGGGCCATGGTGTATCTATGCTGAATAAGAGAGAGAATGCAGAAAAGGGTGAAAAGACAGAGAAAAGAAATTTTGGAATTAGAGCCTGAAATAAGAATTAAGATACAGAGGAGAAATCTGTGGCAGCTGGAAGAACAGGTGGCTATGGTAAAAATAGAATGTGTGAATTAAAGGTTTTAGAAGCAGAGCAAATCTTGGTGATAGTAGACCCAGGGTGAGGCCATACTGAAGACTGGCTAAAGTGGCATGGGCTGAGGTCTAAGGAATTATGAGGCAAAGAAAACAAGAGGTTAGAATTTTAGATAAGACAGCTACACTGGCCCTGAAGTCACCCAGGACAATAAAAATCTAGAAGGAAATGTGTAAAGGAGTAGTGTGAGATGAAACCATAGGGTTTATGAAACTCTAACTAATGACATGTGAAATTATATAGGCTTGGCTATATAGGATTGGCCTATTTCATGGGCCTTTGATACAGAAATATTTTAATTTAAATTTGGCAAGGACTTAATACAGGGATGTTGTGCTATTAAATGTCAGTCTTTGGACCCAGCAGCTGTGATGTGAAGGTAGAGGCAGAGCCAAAAAGGTGTTCTTACGAGACTGCATGCTTAAATGCATCATAGGCACCATATCCAGGTCTCTTGTACTTATCATCAAAAACCCAAGCAGTCCTCTGGAACAGGCTTTCCAGTTGCTCGTCCTTGGTGTACTCTAACACCTCAGCAACATGACGAAGAATGCTGTAAACCTAGAAACAAAATTAAGAGTTCAACAATGCAAAGGTAAGAGATCTATTAAAGTTAGTAGACATTTTACACTTCAGTAGACAGAGTTTAAAACCAAATCTTTGGTTAAATTGACTACAATAATTTCTTAACAACAAAAAATCACCATTCAACAAATTCTCCATAGAGAAATATTCGCTTTCCCATAACAATTAACTCAATAATGGGCATAACAAGTAGAAATAGCACAGAATTTTGTGTCTTAAGACCCAGATCAAGTCTTGACTGGAATAAATTAACCTCTCTGAATTTGTTTCCTCACTTGGAAAAGGGAGATATTGGTAGCTCTCATTTTTACTGCACAGAGCTCTTACATGGATCAAATATATACAAATGCACCCTAGAATTGGAAAACACTATACAAATGCTTTATACAAATGCGTGAAATTTGTATATTATACAAATCCTGTTAAACCAACATAAGCTATAATTACTACTCCTCCATATGAGATTATGGAACCAGGATTGAGATTTTGGTATCTTTTGTTGTTATCTTTCAATCCTACCCACCGCTGCCAAATTCTTTTTCTACTCCCCTTAGAATAAAAGGGCTTGGACGTGGTTCCACAGGGTAGTGGTTAGCATGTCTGCTTTACATGCAGCAGGTCCTGGGTTTGCACCCCAGTGTAGCCATGGTCCATAGTCTATGGCCATGCCACCCTGATCTCGGAAGCTAAGCAGGGTTGGGCCTGGTTAGTAATTGGATGGGAGACCATCTAGGAAGACCAGGTGCTGTAGGCATAAATAAAAAACAAACAAACAAATAAATAAAAGGGCTTAAAGAAGAAAAAAGTATAAGAAAGGAAGTTTTCATGTTACTTACACATGAAAAGTAAGTAAGGAGAGGCACTAACATTGGCTATTTATTCTATCACCTTACCACCCTAATAAGATCTACTAACATACTCATTTTAACAATATCTTAGGTGACAAAAAAATGGAAATTTCCTAGAGCAGTGCTTCTCAGATTTGGATTCTCAAACTTGGTGGAACCTGGGATCATGCATTTCTAATAAAGAGTCAGATGATGCCAATGCTGTTGGTCCAAAGATTATATTCTGAGTGGCAAGGTCCTAAATTTTATTAAAAAAGGGACTTCCTGATAGTGCTTTTGAATGTGTAAACCACACTGCAGTTAATAGTAAACACATCAGTAAAACAAAGGGAAAGATTAGGTAATGGTCTGATGGCTTTTAGATTTTTATTTCTCTTTTACTAGAGTCAAACAAAATTTTAAAAATCTGCTCTTCATTTAAACATTGTTTTTTTGGCATTTTATCTTGAAGACAGAAACACACATGGCAGAAGAGAACAAAAGACACAAAAGAGGGGCAAAGAAACAGCAACACTGGAAACAGTGCCATTAAGCACGGAGGATCTAAGGAATGAGGATAATCTAAATAGGACCAGAGAGCAATATGGACAGAAGAGGAAGACTGCAGAAATGGCTGTTCTTGCTTTACTCATGCTTACTGTGGAGAAGTAAGAAATTAGAGCAAAAATAAAAAGGGAAAAAAAAATAACCTTAACGATATAGGGAAAAAAACAAAAACTGGTAACAGGCCCTTGCCTTGCTTTCCCGGATTCACAGACATTTTACAAACCCTTGCTCATTCTTTACAACAGCTGGTTGTCTCTGCGACCCTTACCCAGAATAGGGATGAAAGTCAGGAACTACATGTGATAACAAGCAAAATCAGCTGAAACCACCCAGTTAATGTATTCCTAAAACAGCTTAAAAACACTAATGCCCAGTACTATTTTGAGAGTATTAGATCAAATGCAATGCTTTAAAGTAGTTAACACCATGAAATAAAAATACTGTAATCATATTCTTTTGAAATTGTTTTTAAAAACTATATTTCTATATAACATATAACTGGAAATATAGTTATTTTTATCAAATAGTGGACTTACTTGACTCAAAAGTCAACTTACAGTTTTGGATTTGGTGAATTTATCTTCACATTTGATTGCTTCTTCTGGAGACACTCTTCTTTTTGACAAATCAATATATCCTGTAAGAGAAAATTTAAAAAAAAATCTCTGTCCAGGTGCCTACTGCCAACAAATTTTCATAACCAGCTCATTTGTTTGACATACCTGCACTTACTTCCAACTGAAATTCTACCAACGAATTAGTGCATAAGAAGTGCAAGAGAAAGTCTTTGTTCTAGAAATGTATCTTCATTATCACGTAATTGTATATTCTCTATTATTTCATCGGAGGGAAATACCTTTCAATTATCGAAAGTCAAAAGATTCTCTATTGGTCTATTTGACATCCATTCATCAGAGTGTCAACTGTATTAACTATATTTTCTGTATTCTTGATGCTCTGACATTTGTGGCTTGGCTGAGTGGGGAGAGACCCCCCTGTCACCCTCTAGCATTAGCTAATTCTTAACAGTCAGCAAAGGGCTCACCTGGAGCAGTCTTCCATATCCAAACTAACCAATCCAGAACCTATATCCCCAACTCTGAGACTCATGAAAGTATCATGCACCAAGCCAATATTCCCCCTGCCCTAAATCAGCCCAGGGCCAGGTAAGAGACAACCAGCAACAGCCCTGATGCCCTGAGTCCTGCCAAAACTATTCAAATTACCTAACTCTAAACTACTCAGACATGCCTTGCCTTTCACATGGAAATTTCAGTAAAAGCTATGGCCTAGGCTTTACACTGGCTCCTTCTGCCTCCTGACAAAATGTGGTGCTTCCTCATGTGGTCCTGCATAGCAAGGCACATTTCCATCTCTTAATAAAAATCTTTCAAGATTTTTGGCACTGGCCTCTCCATATCATCAGTCACTTTCATAAATTAAAATCCCATGGGTACAAAATGAGACAAGGAGTTAGATGTATTTGAAAGAATCTAGGAGGAAAAAAATGGTCTTTAAAATTTACTTACATATTTTTGATTTTAGGCATCACATGTCTTTGGCCTTTACCATTTCTTAAAATGCAGGTCTATTTGTTAATAAATCCTTAGTTTCTATTTACCTGAAAATGTCTCATTTTGATTTTCATTGTTGAAATTTTCTTTAGATACAGAATTCTAGTTTGACAGTTTTCTTTTAGTGCTTTAAAGATATCATTCATTCTCTGCCCTCTATTATTTTCAATAACGCCATTGTAATTTGTATTACTGTTCCCCTGTAAATAAATAAGGTGCCATTTTCCTTGGCTATTTTCAAGATTTTCTCTTTATCTCAGTTTCAATAGTCTGATGTGCCTAGATGCAGTCTTAGTATTTTTCCTGCTTGAGGTTTGCTGAGCTTCCCTACTTTATAAATTTGTTTTTTTTCAACAAATATGAGAAATTTTTGGCCATGATTTCTTCAAATATATTTTCTGCCCTTTCCTTTTCTTTTGGAATAGAGCTTTTGATACTTGATACAGGTTGCTTTTCCCCTCTGTTCTTTATATTGGTTCTTTTTTAAATGAACTATCTTTAAGTTTCACTGAGCCTTCTGTCATTTTAATCTGTTAGCCCATCCAGTGAATTTTTTAGATATTACACTTTAGATTTGTAGAATTTATATTTAGTTCTTTGTGAGAGTTTTTCTCTACTGAAGATTTCATTTTGTTCATTATAAGCATATTTTCTGAATATCCTTGAACAGTTATAGTATCTGCTTTAAAATCCTTATCTGCTAAGTCCAACATAGGGGTCATCTATAGGTTGATCTCCATTAATTGCCTTTTCTCTTCTGTATGGGTCCTATTTTCCTGTTTCTTCAAATGTTCAGCAATTTTGTATTGTATCCTGGACATTGTGAATGGTATGTGGCAGAGACTCTAATTCCTTTATGTTCTTAAGGATACTGATTTTGTTTTAGCAGGCAGTTAATTTGTCTGGATTTAAAACTATAAGCTCTGTTTCCCCAGGTGGAGAGCAACAGAAATCTATGTAGATTTTTACCCTTGTGAGTTGCTTACAGTCTACCCTGTGTATTAGTAGTTCAGGGGTCAGCCAGAGACTTGAGTAGAATTTCTTTATAAATATAGGAGTTCTCTCTCTGTTTCTCCTGTCTCTAATCTCTATCACTACTTTCCAACTGCTGTGGTTGCCCAGAATTGTTATCTTTGGTTCTCAAGCCATTAAGACTGTAGGTTTTCCACTAGAATTTTAGCTGCCCTGCTTAAAAGCTATCTGTAACATGCATTCAAAGAGCTGTAAAACTTACCCAGTGCAATTCCTTTCTTCCTTTGGTTTCAGCCTGATTTTTGTTGCTCTTATTGTCTTTAGTTTTTTTGTTCTTGTTCAGGGTTTATAGCTGTTATTTTTAAAGATTTGCTCAATAGGACCTAATCTTCTAGTATCAGAAATGGATCCTCTGGACTTTGCTTTTTAATCTTCCCCTGGTAATCTTTCCACATCAGATCTCATTCTATATAAAACTGCATTGCATGGATGTGTCATAATTTACTTCATTATGATTTTGACTGTTGTCTCCTGTTTTTAATTAATACTGTATAAACAATGCAGCTATGGAAATGATTTTTACATGTATCTATTGTACTTATGCAAGTATATTTTTCTGATTGCAACTGAAAATATATTTGATTCCTTCTTGTTATATATTTTATAAAACAGAAAAGAAATACAAAGTAAGACACCATTCCAAGGTGTCTTTTGGGGGCAGTGATATGAAGAATTATTCAAGTTTAAGGGATACAGTTGTCTCCTCTTATCTGCACAGGATACATTCCAAGACACCTAGTGGATGCCTGAAACTGAGGATAGTACCAAACTCTATATATACTATTTTTTTCCCTATACACACATACTTTTTCACTTAAAGGAAGCACTTTATGGCTTCAGGGCCATTACTAAGTAATATAAGAGTAACTTGAACTCGAGCACTGCAATATCTTGACAGTCAATCTGATAAATGAAAAGTCTACTAAGTGACTAATGGGCCGGAATGTATACACCATGGAGATGCTGGAGAAAGGGACAATTCATGTCCCGGGCAGGATGGTGAAAGATTTCACCATGATACTCAGGATGGTGTGCAATTTAAAACTTATGAATTGCTTATTTACCATACTCTGAAAATATTCAATGGAAAATTCCTCTGGAAATAAAATTCACATTATTTGACTCATAAAATCTAGCCCTAGGATATACTACTAATTAAATCACTACTAACTTAAGAGATCTTATTCAGATGGCTAATTGGCATCCTTCTCTAACAACTCTGTACATAAAAGAATTTAAGTGTAAAAGGTGGTGTTTTGTTTTTGGTTTGTCTTTTTACTGCACTAGGCAATTTACAAAAATATTTTATAATAAACCATTTTAAATCTAAAATTTACATTTTAGATATTTTTCTCACTTACCTTTTTCTTTGTCCACTCTAATGACAACCACACATTCATTTCTGCCAATTCGGATGAGTTTGTTTATAGAACGAATACGCCTTCTGGACAACTCACTAAGAAGAATCATGCCTTCAATATTGTTGTATTCCAGAAGGCTGACATAAGCCCCCATTTCAGCAATGGCCCGTACATTCACCATCACTACATCTTCCACCTCAGGAAATTTGTGTTGATAAAATCTACAACTTAGACCCGGCATTCTGCAATTTAAACAAAAGAGTCAAGTAAGCCCTCAGTTAAGGTCAAAATAAAAACATGTCAGTCAATTTTCCACATCTTGCCAGTGGAAGAAGTTGTTAGTCTTCTCACCTTGTTAAACTTTTCAAATTAGAAAACAGGTAATGTTGAGGAACCAAGCTTTAATTTTTATTTTGCTCCACATTTTTGTAAGGCACAGGTGAGTCTCTGCCATCAGTTTCAGAGGAATCATAAAAAATAATGACCATCTATAAAGTACTTTGAGACCTAAGAATTAAAGGTACACCTCAAGAATAAAATACTATTTTAATACCACCAGTTTAAGAAATAACAAGTGATGGGAAGCATGACTACTGTTACAAACCTATCAGCAAATTCTAAAGCTATTCTTTCTGCAGATCAGCTAGGACTGTATATGCTACCACCCATCACATAAAGGTAAGAATCTTCTAATTACTTAAATCCAAACCCTAACCATATATCAAAAGATACACCCTATAATAGCCAAAATTACAGTAGCATATGACAGGACCAAAACTAAGTTTATTAATCACAAAAGATATTAAATTTACCTAAAATGTATTCTCTCCGATTTTTTCTCTCTAAACTTGAATTTAATCCACAATTACCATAATTTCTGGCTTCTACTTTTTCCAAACACTCTTTTGTTGAATAGATATACCCAATTTTGAGAATAGCTTTATAGATCTACATTACTATAAAGTTCAAATTCCTCTTAACCTCCAAGCATTAAATATATTTAAAACTACTCCTTTTGATCCACCCAACCTATTTTCAGCACTATTCCTTTTATGATCCGCAAGCCTAAAATCTTACCATGAGTAAAAAAATATTTTTTAAGGGAAGCTCTCAAGCTAATCATACCTGATGATTTTCATGTTTTTCTGCTAACCTTACCCAGTTTACTATTGTTAAAGCTCAGAAGACAGGCAGTAATAGGACCTAAAGGCCTACGAAAAATTTGTGGAAAATTCATTAATTTTCTTATTAATTGGTGAATACAGATAGAACATCCACATCCAGCTCATAGAGCCTCCAAGTTCTGCTGCAGTGCAGTCTGAGAATTGCTAACTGCACCCACATGTATCTTCCCCAAGTGGCTTTTCATTGATTATACATCTTTCTACTACCTACAGGGTCCTATATGATCTGGTCACTGCCCATCTCCCTGAGATGCCACTTTCTCCCTAGTCCTCCCTAGCTTACAGATGAAGAAACTGAAGCGTAGGTTAGGCAACTTGTCCTGTCATCTACCGCTAACAAGTGATAGTATCAGAATTTGAACTCGTGAAGTTTGGAACTATAGTCTGTGCTTATTCATCAGGCTACATTTTTCTCTCAATATTATTGATAAACATATTACTATTAGAAACATCTTACACAAAATGCAACATTAATATACATATTCACTGCTGGAGCATATC
The DNA here is from genome assembly GCA_028627145.1 of Eidolon dupreanum. NCBI lineage: Eukaryota > Metazoa > Chordata > Mammalia > Chiroptera > Pteropodidae > Eidolon > Eidolon dupreanum. Next base: position 22,916,211 of record CM053509.1, read on the forward strand.
ATACAGATTAGTGAAAACTTTCAGTACTAATCTACGCTGTTTAACAACAAAAAAGCAGCATATTAATAATAGTGGCAGAGATGCATTTCTCTTGTAGCTTGACAAAACAGGGATTTAGTAAATAAAGGGAAGTAGACAGTCAATGACCAGAATTACCTACCAAGAAACAGCTGAGCTGGTTGTTTCATTTTTAAACAGGGCCTTTTTTTAAAACTCTTGTCAAATCTCTGTATGTAGAGTACTAAAATTTGAGAGCTAAAAAAGTTTCAAACAGGGTATCAAAAAATGCCATGAAAATATGTGAAAAAGTTTTAAGAGCTTTAACATGTGCTAACCACATCTGTTTATCAAGTTTCCTCAAACTGTAAAGCAGACAATTTTAGAGAAGCAAGGCTTAATTTGATGGTTAAAGAAAATAGGCAATAGTGTAAAAACAATCCTGATGGAAGCTATAAATGCTACACCTTTAGGAGTTATAATAAGTCTGTGCAATGAATAGGGCAATAAAGGAATACTGCTGATGGTATGTTACTCATAGTAAAGATAGAAAGTAGCCAATAAGTATGAAAATAATCCATTTCACAAAGAACTTGAATATTGATAGATTTTGAACGTCTCCTTATTTATGCTAATAATTATACTAATTTAAAAAAATCTGTCAGGAAAACAAGCCACAAGCTAGTATCTATCAGCCCTCCATATAATTTTCAAAGCACTTAGACTTATTTGGCCCTCAATAAGTCCTTGTCAGGAAAGTAGCATAGTGACCTTTGGGAAAGCTATAGATGTGGATGCCCTCTTACCTATTAGCTGTGGTTGCTTTGGAAATGTGTTCCTACTGAACTGTAGTTTCTAGTCTGTGCCATGTACCTCACAGATGTGTAGAATCAAATGAGATAAAATACATGTAAAAACATTTTGAAAATGTAATGTGCTATACAAATATAAGATATTAAAAGTCAAAGAAAGTATTATTTCCATTTTGTAACTTAATTTGTTACTTTTGCAGTATTTATTATGTACTAAGGACTTACTGACACAACAACTAAGACTTAAGGATTTAGGTAAAGTGGAAAACAAACTAATTTGCAAATAACTGCAATGTAAGTTATTAAAAAGGAGCACAGTGAAACAATCAATTAACAAGGAACCAAGGTACAAAATTAAGTGACTTCCTTAAGAACAAATGCTTAATAATTACTAGAATAGGAGCTAAATCCAAGTCTTCTAACAGTAAATCAGAGTATCTTTAACCCACACAGCCTCAGCATGTCAGAGTACTACAATACAGTATGTATTCTTTAGTAAAGAACAACCATCTTTCAGAACATATTAACTGAATTCCATGCTAATTTCAAATACTCGGTACTGTCAGTAATTTTGCCTGTTCAAATGGTAGGTAGGACTTCTTTCGTAAACCAGTGCATGGTCAAGTCACCATAATGGATAAAGGAAGCACACTGCTTTCCAAAGTAGTGTATAATGTGATAGAAACAACTCTTGTGATAATTCTAATTAGGCTCTAACACTTATGCTCTTTGCATGACAGTTTTTAGCACAGAAGTGCTACACAAAGTTTTTAAACTATTTCACTGTAATTGAAATAGGAAGCACCAATATCTACAAACATTACCGTGTGTCTTTTCTAAATCATTTGGCATCAAATGAACTGAGAATTGGCAGTAAAGCTCTACTCATATAAGTAATTCCCACACTGTTGAAAGACACAGAGTTCACTTTTTTCCTTGAACAACTTCAACTGGGAGAAAAACCAAGACGTCTCTGCTACACCTTTTCTACAAAAAACAATGTTTCTTGCTTGTTGAAAATTAAAGTAGCTTAAGTTTGGGGGATAATAAAAGGGATCCCAGGCCGAATACATATTTAACCCTAAAATTCCTTTATCTCATGTTTTTAGTTTTGCTTAACTGTAAGACCACGGCATGTAAGTCTACAATTATGTTCTCATCAGTGCTGAAATACAGCAAACCGACATGAAGCGTAATAAACTCAATAGCATGTTTTAGTTTCAAGTGACTCATTTCACAGAAATGCACGACTCGAGCGATAAGGCAATATGAGCTTCAATTTTTAAAAATAAATTATCAGATGAATAAACTATTCGTGAATCCTTTATAACCCAGCACTGTGACCATCCCACTGGTCCCTGAAGTATCTGGTCTAGTTTCCACCGAGAGGGAATTTCCTGGAGTAGAAGAAGAAATAAAAAAAGGAATGGACTTCTCAGGCCCGGAAAGAGCAAAGTGCTCAGTGTCCTGAGGTGTGGGTGTCACTGGGATCTCCCGAGGCCACCCCACCTGAGGGCATCCTCGCTTTAAGCATACTGAAAAGGCCATACAGTCACTTGGCCCATTTTCCTTCACGGGGTTCCTCCGCTCATACAAAGACACCTATGACAAGGCAAGACCGACAAGTAAGAACGACAAGGAGCTGGCGGGTGGTGGCGGTGGTGTCCAAACATTTCTCACGCAGGGACGGAAAAGGTGTAAGCCCGGGGCCTACTCTTTCTCAGCCACCCTTGTCACTGGAAACAACCAAAGTTAGTCCTTTGAGAAACCAATCTAGGGAACTAGTCACCTGAGGTATGTGTGTGGATCCCGCAGTGGGGCTCCTTGTCGCCGTCTTTAATCGGAGAAATCGGACTTGATGCACCCGCAACAGCCGCCGAGCCTCTTCAGCGTGCGCTTCGCTCAACCCCACTGCGCCTGCGGAACCAGCTCGCACCACGCAAGCGCCGACAGAACAGAGGCCCTCTTCGTCACTGACCATAGAGTCCAGGTCCTCCAAGAACAAGGAAGAATGTGGATTACAGGAGAACCTGAAAAGTACGTTTTCTCGCTAGCTTTAGTTTTCGGTAGATAATCTTCAAGGCGTAGGGAAGTGGTAGGACTCTGAATCCTTGTTTCCGAAGAATAAATGCTCTCGCAAGGTTTCGGTCAACCATGAGGTGGCGCTGTGACGAACGACGGCCAGCGGAGGAAGAGAGCCTGTGTTTTTTCCTGGTTTTGCGCCCCCGCGCTTACAGAGCCTTGCGCAGCCGCGTGGTAGCTGGAGTGGGAGGGGCTAGGGAGGGAGCCGGAATTGAGGAGCCGTTTCATGGTGCGCGCGCCTGAACATCCGGGCATCACCTTCTTCAAGTCCCTCTCCTCCTCCCACGCCTACCCCGCCCCCCTCTCCACGCGACGTGCCAACAGGAAGCGGAACTGAAGTGTGCGCATCCCGGCTGCCTCTTAGCAACGCGAGGAGGGGTCAAGTGACACCACCAGCTGACTCCCGTGGAGGAAGACACTGTGGCTGGGTCTGTTGTAACTACGATTGCCGGGCCGGGGACCCGAGCCCAACAGTCATCGTCAGAATGTCGGGCAAAGACCGAATTGAAATCTTTCCCTCGCGAATGTAAGTAAAAGAATGGGACACGCAGCTCTCGGAGGTTTAGGAACGCTTGGCTGGAGCCGCGGTTCTTCCGTACCTTGGGCCAGCAGCGAGGTTCCTGGTTTTCTGGGCGGATACTGAGGCTCCCAATCTCTTTTCGTGAATCCAGAGCGAGGCTCCCTGACCCCCTCACACATTCCTCTTCGTGAACGACTAATATGAGTGATCTTAGCCCACAGAAACAGGCACCTGCCTGCTGGCTTTTATGGAGGTTCAGTCCACACTCCCGTGTTGAACAGGGAACTGGATTTATGCAACTATAAGTCGTCGCCACTCCTGCCCTAACAAGAGCCCAGTTTAGCGGAGAGATGGACAAGCTAACGAGGTTTGAGAAAATGATTGAGAAGGGAAGTTGACTTCAGTGGGAAGCATATAGAAGAGACTTCAAATCCAAACTGAGGGTTGAATCGAAAAGCTCTAGCGTGGACGTCAGATTCAGTTTTGGATCCCCTTACTCATTTTCCAAGACCCCATGAAATGTCTCCGGCAGTGGGAAGATACCCCTTAGTTTCTCACACACTCTTTTTTGCTCTATCACCATTGCACTTCGTTCAGATCTCTGTTCATGTCACCCATCACGTTGTAAACTGGCTAGTATTTGTTTACATATCTTTCCCACTGACTGTGATCTCTCTTCACGATGAGAGTGTCTAAATTATTAATCCATAGACAGTCCATAAAAAAATGTTCCTTGAATGAACCCTTGCCTTGGAATCTGCTCAGCTGTGGGCTGCCTTTCTCTTTTGGCCTGAATTCTTTGGGAGGAGAAATAGCATATCGTCCTAGGCGTTTGGCTAATCTGTAAAGAAAATTTTGAGGTTTTCTGAAATGTACCTAACAATGTGTGGAAAGTAAAGATTGTTCTTATTTGCCCTCTCCCCCCACCTCTCCTTTTCCTCTTCTTTTTTTTTTTAGTGAGGAGCAGAACATCAGTTTTGGCTCTGACATTTAGATCTTTTGATTGTGGTCCAGCCTCTTTGGGAGTATTCTGTTGTTTTTCTCCATCCTGACCTTTTTCTCAGAATCTGAGGGCTCTTAAAATAAAAGAGTTATATTCAAACCCCAAACCTAGATTTCTGCTTCTGCCTGAGTGGCTACAGCTCCTCATTAAATTAAATTTTTTTTTTTTGGCTTTTTGTTTGTTTATTTTTTTACTTTCATCTACTGACTTTCTAATAGCTCTATGTATTAGGTAGGAATCAAGTTAGTTGTGGAGAAAGACAGTGCCTGTGAAATAGATAAGGACTGATCCTTGGGGTAGTGAGAACTGCAGAATTTCCAGCATTCAATGACTGACACCTTCCAAACTTTTGCACTGGGAGACAGTGAAACTCTATAACATAGCTTCTAGCATCCTAAGGCTGTGTTTCTAGGATGACCCCAGCCCCCATTAAAATGTCTAAGAAAGCTCAGGGCTGCCAGGAGAAATTTACTGTTGTAGCTAACACCTGATGCCTGTCCTCCCTTTCTTAGGGCATTCACTGAAAAGGGCCTACAATGATGAATTCTTCATTTTTTCTTTGTGTATGTATATGGCTCTTCTATAACTTAGAAGTATCTTTCTCTAGGACTTGAAAAGCATTTCTTTGAAATATAATCATCAGGAAGGGTAGGGACTTTTTGTTTCCCAGTCTCTGTGGGCTAACTTCCATACTGGCCAGCTAGCAGACACAACTGGCCTGATTGCATTTCACTGACCAATCCTTTGTAATTTTTCACTTCTCTGACTCTACCTGAGAATCCTCTTACTCTCCTCCCTCATTCTTCCTTTAAAATGCCCAATCACTTCTGCACAAATCGAATGGAGCTCAGCTCTTTCCCCTACTGCCAGTGGTTACTGCATAAAATCTGTTTTCACCGCTTTGTTTGGCTGTGTTTATCTTATAGTAGAATATTAACATTTTTTTTTGTTTTTACTTTAAGACTGAGAGGTGAAAATAGACTTCTTCTGTCTTAGATAAGAAAAATGATAAGCTGTGAAGGTAGAAGTTGCTATTTGAGAGGACTCAGCTTGTTGTTTGAAATGAGTATCAGGTACAGGAAGTAACTGCTTCTCTAAATATTTTCCCCAAGCTTTGGTATAGTAGCAGTACTTTGTCATGTAGTCAGATGTCTTTGATTCAGCTGGAAACAAAGCTGTCATCTTAGCTGAAGGTCACTTTTCAGTAGGGCCGAGCAGCTCTGAAACTTGTAAAAGAACAGATGGTTTAAGAGTTAAGCTAAAAAATACACTAGTGACTTTTGTTTTAGTCAGTTCCAGCTTACAGTGTTATCCTGTGAAATGGTGGGGTGGATACCCACCTAGATACCAGAAAGAGCAAAACAAGTTTAGGGTGGAAGCAAAAGAGGCATGAATTTTAAGTCAACAAAAGTCAGTCAAATCCAGGATATACTTTCAAGGGCTATGAACCCTTGGGCAAGTCATTCTTCAAGTCTCAAGAATGAAAATTTGTCTTTCACAGAGGTGCTATTACCTAGAAGGAAATTAAAATTAGCATGGTAAATTCAGTTTTATAAACCAATTCTCCTTTTTACTAATTTGCAGTACTAGGATTTGACTTAAATTTGATCCAGCTCTTTGAGCTCAAATTCTGGTGGTGTCAACAATACAGTATGTTTAAATGTACACACTGGGTGGCTAGCTCCTGCTTAGGCTGGAAACTGAACCAGCTTCATTCCCGTGAGTCCGGTCAGTGCAAACTCAGCCACTGATAGCTAGAGTGAGAACTGTTCATCTGATGCTATTCATAATCTGTAGCGGAGGCAGTGTGGCATGTGGTTGGTGTTTCTGATGGGAAAAGATTGAAATAAGGAGGTAAGGAGACTAGCTGCTTGTCACTCCTTAGGAGTCTTAACTTATATATCATTTATAAGTTACCTAAAGTCATTTGTTACCAAATTGTTACATTCATGTGTTATGTAATCATTTACTAATTAATAAATGATTGATAGAAGGGTCTTGATTGATGATATCAAGAATATTAAAATGCCACACTTTTTAAAGTAACATTTATATAAGCCATGAGGAGTATTAAAGTTATCTTACATGTGTTCGGCAATCATAAACAGTTCAACTATATAGAAAAAGCCAAAGAACAAGTATAATTATTATGCTTATACCATTTGCAGACAGGTAAAGACAGACAGAATGAATTCTGAGTTAATATCAATGCTTAGGTGTACAGGCCTTGTCGCTGTCTTGGGATGATAGCTTTGGTGTTGGTAGCTTCTTGTCTTTGAGGAGTTTTTGATTTCTGTAGGCAGGAGTAAATGTCCATTCACAGTTAGGCACCTGTTAAGGTCCCTTCCCATGAGGTTGGGGAGAGTCTTATTTGATGTCCTTTCCAATAAACAAATTCTCCAAGTGTTTAATACCACACTTTTATAGAAAAGATAATAAATGGTTGTGGAATAAAATGTAGAAGGTACAAAAGAATGTAGTAGTAAAAAGTAAATCTATGTTTTTCAGTCAGCCTCATTTCTCACAGGAAACTTACCACTTCCTATGTATTCTTTCTAGAAGAATTCTCTGTCTCGATGTAAGTAAGCACATTTATCCCTTACTTGGCATACTAAGACAGTATAATATAGAAAGCACAGGTAATCTACCCTCTTCTTTTTTTCTGGCTGCATATCATTTAATTGTATAATGAACCATGATTTGTGGAACATTCAACTTGTTTCCACCCTTTTTTTTTTTACAAATAAGGCTGGAGTACACATCCTTCACCTTGTACATGTTTTTGCATACATGCGAGAGTAAATCTATAGGATAAATGCCTCAATGTGAAATTGTTAGTCCTGAAGGTAAGTGCATTTCAGATTTTGATATATATTAGTGGGCAGATCTTTTTTAAAACCTTACTATGCCTCTAATGGAAACATAGATATTGTTTTAACTTACAAATCAAATAAGAATTTAAACTATGCTGGCATCATAAAGTAGTGCTACTTATAAATTTTATTATGATTTAATAAATACTTATTCCAGGTATTGATTAAAAAATTATTTCTGATTTAAATAAATAAACTTCTCATTTATGGAACACTGAGGGTAGAAGTCCATGGTATTAAGAAACCAGTTAGACCTGTCAGGTACAAAGGCTGTATGTTACTCTTATGACATCGAAAAATAAAGCGTAATTTTAACATTGTATTGGAGAGATATTTTTCTTTTAAACAATGGGAATAAATGTCTTTAACTTTATTTACATAGGGCACAGACCATCATGAAGGCTCGATTAAAAGGAGCACAGACAGGTCGAAACCTCTTGAAGAAAAAATCTGATGCCTTAACGCTTCGATTTCGGCAGATCCTAAAGAAGATCATAGAGGTAGAATGAACTTTGCTTAGAACAGTATTTATTTTAGAAACCTCTAAGGAAAATCCAGCATGGCTGTTGACTTTTAATTTTTCTTTATTTTAATGAATTCTTTCAAAAGTAAAAATACCATTATAAAGTAATGCGTTTCACATAGTTCATTTAATAAAATCCAGATTCCTTACTCTTGCCCGCTAGCCCCATGTGATCTAATGTGGCCCCTGCCTGCCGCTGTGACCTCATTTGGCTTGTTCTTCCTAACATCCTCCTCCAGGGCCTTTGCATTCGCTCTTCCTTCTGCCCAAAATGCTCTTTCCCCCAAAACTTCTCATGAATTGGCTCCTCTGCCTTTCTGGTCTCTTTAGAGGCCATCCCTGATCTCCCAGTGTGAAGTGCCCACCGTGTTTACTGCTGTTACATTTTACTGTTTATCATAGTATGTACTATTGCATGATAGTTTCTTGTTTGTTTACCCCCAGTAGAGAATGTAAGTTCCGTGAGAGGGAGAACTTTGTCTTTTCAGCACTGTATTTCCTGTGCCTAGGACAGTGCTGGCACGTAGTACATTTTAATTCAATGTTTTTTGGATAAATGATGTGTGAATACAGAAGTATATAAAAAAAAAAGTGAAGGTTCTTTCCCATATCCCCCTTCCCCCAGCCCCAAATGTCCTCTCATTTCCCAAAAGAGTTCTTTGTGACGCTTTGGTTTATAGCCTTTCAGTCTTGCCTTTTCTCTCCTCTCCCCTCCCCTCTTCTCTCCTCTCCTCTCCTCTCCTCTTTTTCTTTTCCTCTTCCTCCTTCTCTTTCTCTTTCTCTTTCTTTTACTTTCTCTTTTACTTTCTCTTCTCTCTCTTTCTCTTTCCTTTCTTGTAGCATATACTGAAAGTATTGCTTTTGTAAAGCATGTACCAAGAGTATCATGTAGCTATATGTGTCCAGACACAGATGTTTTTAATAACAGACTTACAACTATTATATATATGTATATATATATAAAATTCCGTAACAGTTTTTGTCCCACTCCCTCTTCCCCCACGCCATGGCAGAACATGGACAGTTTTCTACATCAACACATTTAGATCTGTCTTATTTTTTTGTAATAGTTGAATGGTACTCCATTGCATGGATAATGGAATTTAACCATTTCTCTATTGATGGATTTTTTTTTTTTTTTTTACCATTTTGTTTGGGAGGGTACTCTGGAATCCTTTTTTGTGTATGCTAGCATCTCTGGAAGAGAATTTTAGAATCTCAAGGATGTATTCAATTAGGTGTTTGATAGATAACTGCCAAATTGCCCCCCAAATTGTTATACTAGTTTACATATAACAATTAATGAGAGAACCTATTGAATTCTTCTTAATTGGGTATTAATCTTTTTTTATTTGTTGCAATCTATTGAGCTAAAATTGCTTTCTTATTTTAATTTGCACTATTTTTGATTATTGGGGAGGTTGAGCATCTTTTTATGTTTATTAGTAATTTGATTTTTCTTAGTGAATTATTTTTTGTAGAAATTGTTTTTTTTTTGTAGAAGTTCTTTAGTATGTAAAATGCTAAACATTTTAAGTCTTCTGTTTATATTTTAACTTTTGAAAAAATGATAATTTTTATTTGGTGAAACATGCTAGTCTTTTCCATCATATAGCTTTTGCATTGCTTATAATGCTTAGAAAGGCCTAAAAAGATTAGGAAAATATTCTATATGTTCTTATTTTATAGTTTTTTAAAACACTTCTTAATACTTTCTGGATATTTGGGGGGGGGTGATGTGAATAAGTAAGGATTTAGCTTTATTATTTTGTAAATAAATGGCTAGTCAAATGGCCTCTTTACATTACTAAATTCCCATATAGATCTGAGCTGTTATTCCATTTCATTGACTTAACTGTTTCAGTACCAGATTTATTTCCTTATTGTAGCTGTACATTTTTAATACTTGGTAGAGTAACTCTCTACCCACCTGTCCCAGTGTTTCTTCTCTTTCAAAAAATTATTGGATGTTCTCAAAACATTAAATATTTGAGGATTTATTTCAAAATCACTATTCCATTTGGATTTTGACTGTACTGTAGTGAACTTAGGAGATTAATTTGAGCAAATCATCATGGACCCATTCAGGAATAATATAAGTCCTGCAGTAAAGATTTAGCTTTCTATTTCTTAATGTCTTTATTTTGATGTTTTAATTATACAACTCATAGTTTTACAACACTGTTAGTGACCATATCCAAAATTGTTCAAGCAAAATTGGAAAGTTTTATTTTATCCTTATCAAATCAGTATTTATATACACATCTGACATAAAATACTGATGAGTATTAAAGGAACATAATTATGACATGACTTTTCTTTGTAAAAAACTTGGTTGAATGAGCCGTTGGTTTACGCTTTTCCAGACTAAAATGCTGATGGGTGAAGTGATGAGAGAAGCTGCCTTTTCACTTGCTGAGGCGAAGTTCACAGCAGGAGACTTCAGGTAAGAAGACTTAGTGGGATGTTTTGAAAAAAATCAAAGTGCTTTCAAGCTCATAATTTTATTTAAAAGCCATTTTAAATTAAAAAGCACATGCTTTAAAGACAATTGATGTACTAGTAATAATAAGAATACTTAGCCCCATCTCCCTAATACCACTGCCTTTATTACTGCCCACATGTATCTGCTACATAGTCACAGGCATAGGATACTTAATATTTTATAGCTCATTTTCATTTAACCTTGTATCATAAACATTTCCCTGTTTTCACTTAGCTGCGTAATCTTTCCCTAGATGATGTACCATAATTTATTAACCTTTTCTCCTAATGGTGGACCTTTAGGTTGACTTGCAGACTTTTGAAATATTAGAAAAGGTGCCATGAACATCATCATGCATATATAAATGCATATATATATATCTACATACATATATATACACACACACATATATATATGTATATATATATATAGATTGGATTAGTTCCTTAGGATAAATTTTTTTTGAATGGAATTGGTTGTTTAAAGGGCTTTTGAATTTTATGGCCTTTGTCATGTCAATGTATGTTTTAAAAAGTATATAAAAAGCATACATGTTATGTGATTCTCCAAATAAGTGTGTGAAGTAGACAAGGTAAGCATTATTATTCTCAGGTTAAGTTTAGGGCCTTTTTGAGTCAAATGGCTATTGAGAAGAGATGGAAGTTGTTTTCATGGGTTTCTTTACACAATGACACAGTGTCTTCATTTTTAGTTTTTATTATCTAGGAGAATTAGCTGGTGGGTAGGTCTTAACAGCATGGGGGGAATAAGGCCTTTTGAAGTAGTAGACGTTAATTTTTGCCAATATTGGTAGGATAACAACTTGCATTGACTTTTCCAGCACAGGGAGGGAACCAGTAGTGTGTAAGTGGTGTGTGAATTTGTTTTAGGGTGGTTATGGGGAAAACACTTTATTTTATGATAATAGGTGGAGTGTCAGACAAAGACATATAGAAGGAAGTTAGGTAGGTTCCAGGGTAAAGGAATTGAATGCCTGCTTAGCTAAACCTAGAAGGTTTGAACAGCAAGCCTAGAAGGAAGGGAAATTTCCTCTAAATTACATTAGCAGAAGAGAAATCCCTAAAGTCACACCTGTGCACTACATGTCTGACTGAAAACTCATGCAGTCCACGTATTTTAAAATCATTCTTTATTGTTTTCTTATGGCCAGTGTTTTGAAATTTGTTTATTCTTTGCTCTCTGAGGCCATCTTCTGGAAGCAGGTATTTTTCCTTTTCTGGAAAAAGACAGATTTCAGAACATACTTAATTGTGACATTTCTAATTGAAATTACCAGATTGGTCCCTGTAGGTTTATTTCTCACTAAATCAAGGCCTCGTTTCCCTCCTGCAGCACCACAGTTATCCAGAATGTAAATAAAGCCCAAGTGAAGATTCGAGCGAAGAAAGATAATGTAGCAGGTAACTTTTCAATTCTTCAGAACCCTCGCAGGAGAAAAGGTGACATTTTATAATTAACCTGTTTTTACAGCAAGGTCTTGATATCCCAGTTAATCTTTTCTACTTAGAACAAGTTGATTTGCTTTACATATTAAACTCATTGTAACTGGTTGTTGCCCAGGGATTGAGGACTTGTTTAATGGATATAAAGTTATGGTTATACAAGATAAATACATTCTAGAAAGATGCTGCGCTATATGGTGCCGATAGAATAATATGGTGTTGTGCACTTAAACACTTATGTGTTCTTAACACATACAGAGGAAAATGGACAAATTTTTTTGGAGGTGATATGTTTATTACCTGGATTTTGGTGATGGTATCATGAGCATATGCATATGCTTAAATTAATCAAAATGCATACATTAAATATGTGCTATCTTTTATACATTGAGTATACCTCAAAGCGGAAAGAAAAAAGCCCACTGTAACAACCAGATCCCTCATTACTCAGGATCATTTGATTTTTGAATTGGAATAAACGTGTAAGAAGACAGGTTCCTAAATTCATTCCTTGAAACCAGTTACAATTCTAGACAATCTCTTGCCTTTTTCTGTGTTTAACAGGTGTTACTTTGCCAGTATTTGAACATTATCATGAAGGAACTGACAGTAAGTGTGAAACTTTTTATGTTAGTGGATGTCTCTGGGATTCCTCTTTAAATGAACCTCATTCTGGATAGTTAGTGCTAGATAGTTCAGTGGTTCCAGCATTAGAGCCTTCTTATCTGATATAGTCAGGACAAATTAATCAGTTAATCAAAAAGTGTGTCATTAAACACTGGCCATGTCTTAAAATATTTTAATTCAACCTAAATGGATGTGTAAATGCATAGTCATTTACTCTTTTAAAAATACAAGGTCATGGCCTTTGAGTATGAATCCACTGATTAGAATTACATGTTGTCTTTCTGCATAAACCACACCCATAATGCATTGTTTATAATTTCCAGTTTGGGTCTCTCTAAAGTAGAATAAGATCTTAGATACTGTGATGCAATTGAATACAGAATCTTCCTACATTTTTATAGCTTAGTCTCAAGTTTTTAATTGTTTGACCTTTTCCTAATTTAACAGCATTTTGGGGATATTAACTCATTTCTATTGAGTCTTTTCAAAGTAATCAACTTTATTTCCCCTTAAAAGTATTTTTTTCCTTAAAACAAAGTATTCTTTTTTTGGGGCAACCATCTTTCATTGGTTCACATAAAATATTTAGTACAGTTCAAAAAAGTAGAGCCTTCTAGAGAGTCACCTGTTAAGAGTGCGTCACTATCCTGGGGCATCAGTCAGTATGATCTGCAAAGGGGATGGGGTACCTGGATTAATCCAGCAACCTGGTGAAGTGAGGGTTGGTTTAAAGCTTCTCCACAGTCAGAATAGTATCCTTGTGAAAGATTGTTCAGCAGCATGCCCTACAGTGTTGGGGGAGTGAGATGGGCACTTCCCGTTTGATTTAACAGCAATAGTGCATTTGTTTTTCCATTTTGCTGCTGTTCTGACTTATCATCTTTTGGGGGATTTTATTGGGAGGGTTGTTACTCTGTAATTACAAATGTTGTCTGACTGGTTCTTTCAGGTTATGAACTGACCGGTTTAGCCAGAGGTGGGGAACAATTGGCTAAATTAAAGAGGAATTATGCCAAAGCAGTGGAACTACTGGTTGAACTAGCCTCACTGCAGGTAGGTAGCAGAAGAGATGGAGGATTCCTGCAGTTTGATTTCTATTATTTGAGTGCGGGAGATTCAGTTCTTGAATCAGAGCATACTGCACTTGGTACTTTAAACTATTTCCATGATCATATGTGAAACAAGCCAAAGATGTTTTGATTTCTGAAATGGTGGCTTCTGTGCCATTGTCCCTATTTTTATTACTAACAAAATGTTTGTACAGTGGTGCAGTTTTACTCAGCAACAGTCAGTAGTAGACTTAAATGCAACTATAACATGGTTTATGCATGAAAACCATATTTTTTATTTTGTGGACAGTTTATATCTAGGCCATTAGTGCATGATTCTTTCCTTTTCCCATTTTTATAGCTTTAGGTAAATCTGAAGTAAATAAATTATAATAGCATGGAGACGTATTTGCTCTGTGGACATATCACAAGACTTTTTTTTAACGTGTCGAAGAGTAGTAGTCTTGGTTTCCAGATGTTCTCTGCAAGTGCAGACTGAGTGAAGCCAGGTGAACAGGAAGGCTTTTTGCTTACATAATAAGTATATTCTTTTATTGTAGACTTCCTTCGTTACTTTGGATGAAGCTATTAAGATAACCAACAGGCGTGTAAATGCCATTGAGCATGGTGAGTGCAAGCTGCTGTGAGGGTCTTTGTTTACGCACTTGTCCATACCTCTCCTGCTGGGAGTCAGGCACTTACCACGAGATGGGTAAGATACTGCCCACAGTGGGAAGAGCAGTCAGTAGTGCAGTAAAGTGTTATTAAGTGCTTTGATAGAAGGATGTGTATGATTTTGGGAGGGTTACAGAGAAGAGTGGTGAGTTAAAAATTATGGAATATTTCACTCATTTCTGGCTATTAAAGAGTGGAAACACTTTCTATAGAGCTGTAGTAATTGTAGTTCTAGTGATTTATCTTTTTGAACACATTAAATATTTAAATTTAAACCCTTTCCCTTAGGCCTGATGTCGTTCTTGTGCTGTTCTTGATTTCTAAAACTAAGTTTCCCAGGGTGGCTCCGTAGTGTAGTGGTTAGCACGTTTGCTTTACACGCAGAAGGTCCTGGGTTCGCGCCCCAGGTGAGAGCCACGGACCATACCTTGGGTGCGCCAGGCCCTAGGTGCACACCCCACCTTCAGAGATCCAGTTCTTAAGGGAAGATGGCAACATCTGTAGGTCAGAGGTGGATGTGGGGGCGGGGAATTAAAGGGGAAAAAAATGTTTCCCCATTTGATGCATCTATTTTCCATCTCTTAATTATTTTAAAACTATGCTTAGTGTTGATACATTTTACTCAGCACACTCAGTTTTCATTAAAGGAACATTTATTCAATTTTAATGTAAGAAAGCAAAATTTGAATAGCAAATTATTTTGCTTGATCTCTACCAGTTTTAAAGTTATTTTTTTTAAAAAAACTGAAAACACATTTTCTGACTGCTTGCTAGTACCAGTCATTGTACATGGAATTGCAAGCAAAATAAGAGTAAATAATAGTTCCAACTCTCAAGAGTTCACATTCTAGAATAGGCAAAATCTACGTAAAGTAGAACCTCTGATACAAAACTCAACTTGCTGCATTCTCGCTGCTTCAATGCTCCACTTAACAGCCAATCGACTATATTTTACATAACATTTGTGCTTCAATGTTGTATGTTCATTTAAATTCAGTATATTCAGTGTTGTATATATCATGTTATCTGTCCATAGAAAAGACACTAGAGGGACTTATATTCAAATAATTACAATACTTTAGGGTGCTTAGATTATACTTTTCCTGTTTTCTACATGAAATGTACATTAATTTTACATTTAGGAAAAATAAGTAATATTACACAAATGAGTACTGGCAATTTGAAAAAAAGAGGAAGCTTTAAGTTCTCATGTGTATATATATTTTTAAACCCTAGTCATCATTCCACGGATTGAACGTACCCTTGCTTATATCATCACAGAGCTGGATGAGCGAGAGCGAGAAGAATTCTATAGGTTTGTTGTACTTGGCAGTTATTGATAATTTTGTTTTCTATATTCCAGTCTCAAGATTTGCTGAGACTCATTGGCTTATGTTCTTTAGAATTAATTGGCATATCTTATATTTTATTCTGATAAATAAGCAAGAAATATTACCAAAGGCTGTGGAGACAGATCTATGCCAAGTTTTACACATACCTAAAACATGGCATCTCCAAAAGCTTTGGCCCTTCTGAGAAATTATTAATAGACTTGATTATTCTTTAAATTGAAAGTGATTTCGATTGGGTGTCTCCCACATTTAAAGGATCAACCACTATGTATTGCATGTTGAGTATGTTCCAGAAGGTATAAAGTACTTGAGGGTATTACATAATAGTATAAACAGTACCATTAGAGAATTAGCACAATACTTAGAAGTGATGCATGTACATAATTGGTTATTAACATTTAGAACTAGTAGGGACAATAAATACCAAATAGGTGCTGTATAAGGGTCAGTTTTCCAGGTTCAGAGAAGTGGGGGATGGGTGAAGGCAGGCATATTCAGGGAAGACATGGCCATTTTGGACCTTGGGTAAATGTCTGAGTTTCATTTTTAATGTTAATCATCAAAGGTTATTTAGCTTCTGTCTTTCAGTGACGTTCAGGGTTGTAGTGATCCAAGTGAAATGATCCAAAATTTTAATAAGTGTCTGAATGCTCAAAATCTGTTCCATCGTCAAGGAATGCATGTCAAGGTTTATTTACCATGGGATAGGAACTTTTGAAATCAGTTATTAGCTTGAAATATGTATATACTATACCTCAAATCTTACTGGAATTGAAATAAAAAAATTCTGCTAGTTTGTAGGTTATTATACTTGTTATAAAACTAGAAGAAAGCAAACCTACTTAGTACTGAAACAGCATTAAAAAATTCTTTTATTTTATAGGTTAAAGAAAATACAGGAGAAGAAAAAGATTCTCAAGGAAAAATCTGAGAAGGACTTGGAGCAACGGAGGGCAGCTGGAGAGGTGATGGAGCCTGCCAATCTTCTAGCTGAAGAGAAAGATGAGGACCTTCTGTTTGAATAATTTTCTCTGCTCTGGTTCCTTCAGAGGTCCTAATATGGCACCATTTTAGTTCACGGTGTATAGGTTTGGTATGTGTGGCTGTTTTTTGGCCTAAGAATTTTACCAGTTGTAAAATTTCCCTGGATGTCCATTTATGGGTTTGCAGAAATCATAATTCAGCAACCATTTATCACAGACAAGATTTTAGAACCTGCCCAGGAACCTGTAGTATTCTGCAAAAGTGTCACCCTGTTCTATTTACATCTGTGTTACAAGTGATTGGCTTACCAGGCATATTAGAAAATTCCCTTTAGGAAATAGCAGAGGTATCAGGCCAGCTGCCGTAGGCCAACTACTCTTGGACTACCCACTCGCACGACTTGGCGCTTGTGTCTGGGATTGCTGCTGCCATCCTTGTGTTACTGTGGTACTTCTCAAGCTTTATGAAAACCTTCAGTTATTTTTCTTTGCATGACACATCTCTGTCTCATTTGTCATGGGAGCAATTTTGCCAATTTAAATGTGACAATGGTATAAACAGTAAAATGATTAAAGAATGAGTTGTTCTTTTTTTGAAAAACAACAACAAGGAACCAGAACCTGTGTCTGTGCCAATAGGGAATTTTTTATTCCTGAAAAATAAATCCAAAGGTATTTTGTGTTTCACCCTGAGGTTCCAATGGACTGACTTCTAGCAAAAACTTGGAGACAGCGGTTGTTAGATGTGTTGAACCCATGAATGGCAGAAGATATAAATACAGCAAGAAAAGGCACTCAGTGGCTTTTATTTGAAATATAATTTTACTTTTTATTTTTACAATACAGTGTGCAGTATGACATCTCAAAATAACAGAGTGCAGATACAAGATAACAGAGTACAAAGGAGGATTAACAATAAATGTCAGAAAGGTTACCTTTAAGGCTTAAATCCCTGGTTCGTATTTTCTACACACATTCACAAAATTACATTCAAATTATTCCTTATCAATACTTATTCCTTAGGTCATGAGAAAAGGAAAAAAAATCCAGACATTTTCATAGAAAGCAAATCTGGATTAGTCTACTAGTCTCTTCCATTTGTTCTTAGAAAATTTAGTAAAGGAAGACATTTCCTATTTGAACTAACATGTGCATTTCATTAGCTATTGGTATCATTCCTGTAAGTGGTTAAGACCTCTCCCCAACTAGGGTCTCCAATCAGAACCACAGAGGGACAGGAAATGGAACTGGCCAGAGCAGCTGGACAGCTAGGTGTATAGCAAGGCTTTTGTCCTATTTCCTTTCAAGAAAGTCAGCAACAACTTGGTTTTCACTTTGTTTAGGGACTGTGTTGAATATCAGCACATCCATTTTATCTAGGATTGAGAAAAGTTTGGGATATAAGCATTTCTGTCCCTTTACCATTGCTGATGAGGAAAGAACTAAGTTTACTGACCTCCAAAATATCTTTTGTCACCTTAGACTTCCTAAAGTATGCTATGGCCTGGCATGTGCCTTGGTGTAGGGGATTTGCTTTTTAAAGCCGTTATCTATCTTGATGGCACATGGCCCTAGTGTGGCCCAGCAGTCTGCAGGCTAGCTCAGAGACTGGCACAATGGAGCCACTTACCAACACTACCTGAGATCTCAGTCTAAGCTAATTTAAACTGCCAACATTTTAGATCTTAGGGTTAAAAATAGTTGTCAGTTATGATACGCAGCTCACAAAACACCACTGTCTACTTTAGACTACCTTTCATTCCTGAGGAGAAAGTAAAATGGAAAACTGAAAAATGAAGTCCATACAGTCCTTGGTTTTCAATGCTAAAAATCAGTGTGAGCTTTGCATCTTCTGCCATAAGCTTGGAGTGTTTCAGACCTGAAGAGACAGTACGTGTGGTGTCCCTTCCCTTAACCCAGGAATGTTACCTTCTTCCTAAGGAGCACTGTCTTGAAAATTTCCACATAGGACACACTCCACAGCCAACCTCAAGGCCATGCAAATTTGAATAGAAAAAGGCAACTTAAAAACTATCAACATTTGTTCAAATAAAATTATGTGAAAGATACATGACACCAAGACAAACTACTCATTAAAAATAACTGCTTATGTTAAATTAAGTGACAATATTATTCCAGTGTTTAGCTTGAGAACAGGAAATGCTGTAGCTAAAGTCATAAAAATAAAACCAAGACATTCACATTTGAGGTTTGTCACACGTCACGCCATCCCTAAAGGCTTGAAAAGACTACAAATTAACTTTCCATGCCAATATGGAAATCCCATTAGCTTAAACACATGATTTAGCAAGCAGTTGAATTCTGGTGATAAGAGGCAGACCTTGTTAGGATAAAAACCTCTTTATATGTCCTTAATGCCCCTCCCTGCCACCATATTTTCCTAAAATATTCAAATGACTTTCAGGTCATCCTTTCTGATCTCAAAGTCAATTGTCATAGTATTTCCCTCAGATATAATTTTATTCCAATGCTGAACAAGTGTTATGAATGACCATTATTAAATATTAGTACATAGTACAGCAGCTATATTCATTACAATTCCAGTTTATTACCTATATATCACTCATCAAATTATACTGTGTTCCTATATAAAAATGCAAAAACTGTCAAATGTCATATCCTCTCATGTATATAAAAAATTATTTGCATCATGAGAAAGTCAACAGTTTATATGAACATCTGCCATTCATAAAAAGGTAACTTACACATTCTATTGTACTATGCAGATCAGAGAAAGGAAGCAAGGTTATCAAATCAGTTATGACAATTTAAGAAAAAAATTCAAAGTCTTATCTTTAAAAAGATCAGCATATGTTGTATGTTTCACTAGATCAGTCTGCTGAGTGTGTAGTAAAGTCTGATCCACAGTTTGAGCTAGAAACTTGGTGATTCTAACGGAATGTTTTTCACGAATTAAAAGACATACACATGAATTCAAGCCAAGAGAATAGCGCCAGACCAGTGGCACCTTAAAAAAAATTTTTTTTAGGAAAGCATTTATGACTAAACCAGTTTTCTAACCAAATATTGTCTTGTTCAGAAGCAAAGTGCCTACGCCCTCCCCCCAAATTCTCATGTAGTCATTTAAGTTAACTGTTAAATAACAACAATATATAACTGTGAGACAGGGACTGTTGTGTACATACACACTTTTTTTCATGGAAATTGCGCAGAAAAGATTTAGGTGAAAGGTTTTTACATGGATAAAATGAAACTGCTCTGTTGAAAGCTTCCATTCAGAATCCCTAGATGAGGCAAGACCATCTAAAGCCAGAGAAAATAGACTGCTGTGCACAGATTGCCTAAGGGGACTTTGTTCTCACTAGTTTGAGATCTAAGATCAGGACCACATTGCCTGTCACCTTAGACTCAGTCTTGCTGAAGTATCAGGGCTACCTTTGTCTGGCACTTGGCCGAATCAAGTCCAATCATGCCACAGAATGGATGCTTCCTTCACCTCAGCCAAGTCGATGGCACCCACTGAGGTTCAGTATCAAGTTTGTTAATTAACCTAAGCAATTCCTGATAGGCTTTATCAAGATCTGAATTCACAATTGCTGTGTCAAAATAGTGGCCGTTGTTCTGTTCCATCTCTCTAGTCTTCTCAATAATTTCTCTCAACTCTTCAGGCTGCAAAAGTAGATAAAAACTGTGAGGTTAACTCCATTCCTTATGAAAATATACAAATCAGATGGCCAAAGAACAAGAAATAACTTTACATTGCTTTCCTTCTTTCTCTCTCAAAATACTCAACCTCAGGAGCCCCCAACCCTGTCACGGCCAGTGATTTCCTTTGCTCTGCTATCTTCAGAATTCACATTGAGAATCATTTGAGACTCAAAATAACCCATTTTTACTGTGATTTAGGTTTTCAAATATGTCTTATCCCACCCACAAAACTAAAGCCCTCAAGAGCACAGACTTCCACTTGGAAATCCCTACAGACATTCATTTAAAAACATTTTTGGGTATCATAACCTCTTCCTAAATATAACATCCTCTGTAACAAAAAGTGAACCTTCTAGTTGGAGCAAGGGTAGCAGGACCCCAAAGCACCATCTACTCTTGGCTCTTATAAAAAGCCCCTGCTCTTTTTATCTGTTGCAGAGTTAGGCAGAGTAAATATTACTGGCAAAGCAAAGGATCAATAGAATGGGGTATCTTTCTATGAAAACAATGCTAGTCAACCCAAGATTTAATAATCGAATACAGCTGACCCACGAACAATAGGGGTTTGAACTACATGGGTCCATTAATACAGATTTTTTTCAATAAATACCTGTAACTGTTTTCTATCCACGATTAGGAGTCTGTGGATATGGAGGGCTGACTGTATGCACTGATCTATGCCATTTTATACAGGAGGCTTGAGCACTGCAGAAGGGTTGTAGAACCAATCTCCATGGATACAGAGGGTAGTTAAGTTTGGAAGGAGTCTCAAAGTTATACATGATTTTCAGCTGCATGGCGGTCAGTGCCTCTTAAACCTCCATTGTTCAAGGGGTGACTGTATATGTGTTTTTGTGAAATACTCAGCTTATACATTATATTGTTACTCTGTTTTCAATATACAAAGAAGGTCTTTGAGATGCAAAAAGTATCCTAAGAAGAGTTTGGGAAAGATATAGCTAGAGCAGGCTACTTTAAAATACAGGGTAAGGGAAACAACTGTTTCACATAGACAAGTAGGTGGCAAGACTATGTACAAAACTTATCCAGAACCCTGATTATCAGGTATGTGTGTTCAAGAAAGTGAAACTGCCCCCAAATTATCTGTCAATGAAGAGAACTAATTAAACTCAAGTCCAAATGTCTCATATATAAAAGTCACATATTAATACTTTATTAGACCCATGGTACAAAATATATCATTCAACTGGTTGAACTTCTATAACAGATGGAAACATATTAAACAAATGGCAGCTCTGGCCTGTCCTCAGGCAGTTTCTTGTGTGTGCTCTAATTTTCATTCTGGAATGTTGTACATCTGGCTATGTTACACAGAATCCTTTGTTCTCTAGCCAGGGGCTCTACTACACTACTAAAATTGAACACACTGACATTCTTGCTAAAATTTATGTCTACTCAAAGCTCAAGATTATTGAAAGAGCATTCCAGAACTTGAAATAGAATATAAACTTTGTAGTGCTAGAGTTGAAATATAAATGTTAAGCCCCTCATCTTACACAGCTTCACATGAATATCCAATTCACCTAGCTTTTCTTTATCAGATTTAAGGCATTATGTCATCTTTTGCCAAAATGGCTTCTATCAGTTATTTTGTTTTAATTTCCTCTTATTTTTCTAATTATAACTCATGGCTAAGATGAAACAAGATATTTTTGCTCAAAAACTTTTGAGCTAAAAAAAATTAGCCTATAGGGAAAATTGACCACATCAGTTTATACCATTCTTGAGCCCCCATTTTAACAGAACAGAGTTTCAGATTCAGAGTACAATCAGTTAACTGATTGTTTACATTCTCTGTCCAGTGAGGAACACCTAGCTAGCACAGTTTCACTGACTTAAAATTGAGGATTTGTTTTTACTCCACACTTTTATTGTGTGGGTGATAAAGCACTACTGGAAATACTAAAGGAGATAACAATATAAGTGGTATTAAAAGGCAATCAGATACACACACCATCCTCTTCCCAACTGCAGAATATACATCCTTACTGATGTGCATGGAATATGCACCAGATGTTGAGCCATAAAATAAGGTTCAACAAATTTTGAAAGACTGACATCTTACGGAGTATGTTCTCTGACCACAATGGGACTATAAATCAATAAAATCTTAAAAAAAAAAAATCCCCAAATAGGTGGAAATGTCATACTTCTAAATAACCCACGGGTTAAAAAAGAAAATGACAGGGGATTAGAAAATATTTCTAACAAAATAATAATAAAAAATATAACCTCAAAATTTGTAGGATGCAACTGAAGAACTGCTGAGACACATTTATAGCTTTGTATTAGAAAAGAAAGGTTTAAAAATCATCTAAGTTTTCTTCAGACAGTAGAGCAAGTAAACTAAAGCTGAAGTAATTATAAGGAAAGAATAAAAATAAGACAAGTCAATTAAATAGAAAACAGACAAATAAATATAATTAACAAAGACAAACATCCCCTAAATTCTTTTTCTAAAGTGTTTTGATTACTCCTTTTAATTCATATAAAATTTAAAATCATCTTTTCAACTTGTACAGTAAAACCTGCTGGGATGTTGGGGGGGGGGTGGTCAAAGGAAAAACGTTATTTATGCTTTCACAAAAAAAAAATAGCTATAGAATGGAAAACACCATAAAGTCAGATGGAACTGCATAATGCATTTTCCCTTCTTTTTCATAGGAGAAAGGAGTTATATGGAAACTTCTCATTCCCCCCCCGCCATTCCTCAAGGTCCAAAGTTGAAGGCATGTTATATTGTAGGGTCCATCATATTGTTTGAACAGAAAAACCACTTATGCCGCTTTTCTTCCAGCCTTAGCAAGATGGAAAAATAAGTCTTAAGTGCTATATAAGACTCCACAATAAAGAATGAAGTAATTTATAATATAGCAGCCTCTCATCCTAGGCAAGTGAATAGGGTTTCATCAATGACTCAAAACTTTTGTTTCCTTTTACCAACTTTTCACTAAACCCAAACATGAATTAATAGGCTTTGCATCTATGAGCAATGTGGTTCTTCCTTAAGAGAATAATAAAATACATTTAAAAGTATCAAATGTCCAAAGACTCCTAAGAACAAAAGCTTCCTTCTCTAGAAGAAAAACCTCTCTTCTCATTCAAAAATATGGACTTACACAGGTAAAGAATTTTATATAGAGACTGTGATGGTTTATTCACGTATGAAATTATCTTTGTGATAATCTGTCTTTATGCTTATTTATCACATTGAAGGTTTTACTGAAAAATCGGACCTTTGTTCTTATCCAGTTAATCTATTTCTTAGGAAGAGCCAGTATTTATTTATTTACGTGTGTGTTTGTGTGTATATATATATGTGTGTGTGTGTGTGTGTGTATACATATACACACATATATACACATATATACATATGTGTATGTATATACATATATATATATATACAATCTTTTAGCATCTCTTTCATTTCAAATTTCAATACGTATTTGGAATTTGCTACTGCAGTCACAACTGTGCTTATCATGATAGTGGCTGAAACTGGAAGACATTAAAAACAACCCTTATGTCATCCATACTTGCTATTTACATAGTCTTGTCAGGAACAAAAGATAAAGAATTCACAAATACCATCATCTCAGCACCTGCTTCAAATTAAACAGCCTTCAGCTTGTAAAATAATTTCTTTACAGTTAAGCAAATAGCATGAGACATAGGTCAGTTGCTTCTTCCTGGAAAAGTCAGCAGAGTAACTGCGTCTTACAAACTTGCCTGTGTTGAATTTGAGAGGTAGGAAAAAAAATCATCTTTTTCCAATCCAAATCATAGATGGAGCTAAAATGTAGAGAAGATATATCCACATTTCAAGATTAGGAAAAGTGGCCTAGGAAGCAGGACTACCCACTACAGGAGACAACACAGAAATACTTGTGAAATCCTGAGTTCAGAATTTTGTTTACTTTTTGAGAAGAATATAAAAGTGCCTAAAAAAGCATTGGAAAATGTTCTTTCTTGCTCCAGCCAGCAGAAGCTGTAGACTACGTGGGGGCCAGCCCACCCCTAGCCCAAAGGCCAGGCAAGCTGCAGAGCTCCTCACTCTGCCATCTTTGCTCTGGGATTTTTTTTTTTTTAAATCGGTAACAGCTTTCTTGATAATATGTTCATTTACAAGTCACCCATTTGAAATGTACAATTCAATAGTTTTTAGTAAAGTCACCCAGTTGGGCAATCAACATCACAATCAGCTTTAGAACATTTGCATCATGCCCCCCTCCCCCAAACCTATACACATTAACAGACACTCCTCATTTTCTGCCAATCCCAGTCCTATGTAACCACTAATCTACCACTAATCTAACGTTAGGTCTCTATAGATTTACCTATCCTGGATATTCCATATAGTGGAATCATAGAATATATGGTCTTTTGAGATGGCTTCTTTCACTCATCATAATGTTTTCAAGGTTCATCCATGTTGTGCCATGTATCAGTATTTCATTCCTTTTTATGACTGTTTATCTTTTTTTTATGACTTTTTTTCAAGACATATACAATAAAGCTACAGTAATCAAGACAGTGTGATAATTAGCATAAATACAGAATAGAGATCAGAAATAATCCACCCCCTGCCCCCCACTGCATATATGGTCAGGTCATTTTTTTATAAAGGTGACAATGGAAGAAAGGATAGTTTTTTCAAGAAATGATTCTAGAGCAACTCAATATTCATGTATGATTAAAAAACAACACAAAACAAAAAAGCCCCTTTTAGAAAAAAAACAGAATAAAAGCTTTGTAACCCTGAAGTAAACAAATTCTTTTAGTAGGCAAAAATCATTAAACACAAGAAAAATGAAAAAGTGTACTTCATTAAATATTCCTGATCTTCAAAAAATACTATTAAAAAAGAAGATACAAAGACTTTGAGAAAATATTTATATCTAGACTATAAAAAGAATTTTTACAATTCAGTAAGAAAAAACCCAATTAAAAAAATAAGATTTGAAACATTTTATCAAAAAACATGCCTAAATGATTACATAAAAAGATGCTATCATTAGTCATCAGGAAAATGCAAATGAAAACCATAATAACACCACACCTATTAGAACTAAAAAATTGTTACAAACCAACAACAGTATAAATTGGTAAAGATGTGAAACAAATGGAACCAAAGTGGGAACAAAATAGCAAAGTGTTTTAAAAAGTTTGGCAGTTTTTATATAGTTAAACGTACACTTACCATTTGATCTAGCAATTCAATAGAAATGAAAACAAATGTCCACCCAAAGACTATGAACATTTATGGCAGCTTTAGTCACACTAGCTAAAAATTAGAAACAACTCAAATGCTTTTAACTAGTGAATGGACAAAATTGTGATAATATTAAGATCATGGTATATATCACTTAGCAATAAAAAGGTATGACCTAATGTTAGATACAACACAGATGAATCTCAAAACATTATGCTGATCAAAAGCCAGATGCAAACTTAAACATACTCTATGTTTCCACATATTAACTTCTAGAACAGACAAATCTATAGTGACAGAAGGCAGATTAGCGGTTGCCTGGGGAAGAATGAAGGGGTATTAACTCCAAAGGGGCATGAATGTTTTGGAGTGATAAACATGTTCTAAATCTTGACTGGCATGTTAGTTATACAGGTATAGATTTTGCCAAAACTCACTTACACAACTGAAATGCATGCATTTTATTTATGTAAAGAAATCTCAATACAGTTAATATATTTAAATTAGAACATCCTCATTAGAAAAATCAAGCATAGTATATATACTGTCAAAATGTTTTGGTACTGATAAGTTCCTACTTTAAAAAAAAATGTTTATCTAGACATTTTGGATGGCTAATTCTGAATAAAGTAATAATAAAGTAGGTAAAAAATTCTACGAGATCACTGCCAGAGACCACCAACCAAAAAAAAAAGTTGCTTAACATGTTTTTGAATTGTATATATGGCCCTTGGCATGTTATTGACTCCTTGAAGAATAACCTAACTAAAAAAAGTATGCATATTAGAAAATAGAAAATTAGGCCGAACAAGTAGAATGGAGTCCTCTCTGGTCCTTAAAGTGCATCTGTCTCCTTGAACAGCCATGTTACTTGTTTACCAAAGCAGTTATGGGGCACCAAGTTTCACACAGTATTAATCTTGTCTTCCTTATTATGTTGTGATCCTCCTGAAGAACAGCCAGCGACCATGTCTCATATTTCTTTTATATCATCCCAAGCACTAAAGACAACAGATAATCAACTTGACTCCACTTAATTATGAACTTAATATTGTGTTGAAAAAGGGGTGAAATACTACTTTAACCAGCTAGCCTACTTAGCCTAAACATTATGCTCAACATATAGGGTAGGAAAGCCTCTGTTATCTATAGCCTAAGATGTTGAAAAATACTACCTTCACATACATGTAGACTGAATAAGAAATGTAAGTAGACCTAGAGTGAAGAAAGGTATCAGGGAGGAAGAAGAGTTGGTGGCTGTGGTGAACAGTCAAGAACCAAAGAAGAGGAGTATTGTTATGCTTTTAACGACTTTTAAGAAGCTTTCAAGGGACAGTGTTATTACTTGTTTTTATGCTTTTAAGGAGATTTAGCAGTACGGCAAATGAGATGACATGAGTTATTCCTCTGTTATATAGAAATATTTTAAAAATCAGCAAAAACCAAGGAAGAATATTTGTTACTGTGACATAGCAACTCTTGTGAAAGCTTTTATTTCACCTGTTTAAATAAAAACTCAATGCTTTCTAACTAATATATCAGTATATTATCATTTACTGGACGACCATGTCCAGCATCTAAAATAATTTAAAATTTTTTTCCATTTCAGATCAGAGGAGAAGATCAAAGGGAGGAGACAAACAGAACATAAAATTTCAATGAGGAAAAAAAGGAGAAAAACAAGAGTACTCAATGTTTGCTACTGCATATGCAGAATATCTGCAGAGAAAGTGGGTAATCCCTAAGAATCTGCTGAGACTTTTTTTATGTGTGTGGGGTATCCCACAATGCTTGTTGGAAATAACATATACCCATATGAAGAAGATTAAGGAAGTGTTAAGGAATGCCAAAGCTTACCATACATTTGGGGTAACAACAGGGAATGTGTGGGGAACAACATGAGAAGCCACCTTCTTTGGAGAGCTGCCATAGTCTAACCAGAGGCAACACAGCAAGTTTTGGGATAGTGATATGGCAGAGAGAATAATCAGTTTGAAAGCTCAAGCTGACTGTAGCTTTTAAGTATTGTGACATATTAGGCCATGACTGTTTCATGTTTATTTTCAATGGACTAGTACAACGGTATAGTAACGTTACCTTTGGGTTCTTGCCCTCTTTGGCCAGTAATGCTCGAAGTCTTTCTTGTGAAGGAGGTGCAATGAAAATGATATATGGTTTCAAGTCTGAATTCCGCAGAGTCTTTAATGACTAAAAAGAAATTTTGAATCTTCAAAAAAATTTTCAAAATTTAACTACTTCCCAATATACTTGAAATATAATGTCATTAAAAACAAAAAGAAAAAACAAAAAAAAACATTACCTGTATTTCCAAACATCTTTGTAACAAAAAATTCACAACATTTTAAGATCCTACCATTCGTTCACTGTAAAAATATACTGTGTACCTATAAAATCACATACCAGACACACACACACAAAATACTGGTTTGTTCTTTTTATGTAATGAAATAAAAATGAATGACCCTGAAGGATTACAACTATGTGATGCTATAATACCATGATAATAAGATTATATATAGACTATAATATTAAAAATACTAAAAATCCATTTTGGAGAAATCAGAAATGATACCATGCTATAAGATCATATACAGACTATAATATTAAAAATACTAAAAATCCATTTTGGAGAAATCAGAAATGAGCAATCACCTTACCATGTACCAGGGTCTAAATGTAAGCAGAATCAAAGAGAAAAACTTCACATACATATACAAAAGAAAAAAGTCTGGAAAAGCATATCCAAGAAAAAGCAGACTCTGTTTGAATTAGGAGATGGTGGTTTTCATCTTGCCTTTGCCATTGCATGACAGTGTTGTCCCTAAACTGAAGCACTCTATCAAAATGGGGATTCCAGAGACATGCTCTTTTATATCTAAAAACATTATTAAGACAATATGCTTAACTTCTCTAAGTTCTTTGGTAAATCTGCTAGCCCAACAGTATAAAGAACCCTGAAGGAATTTAGTAAAAACATTATGCTTCTCTTAAATGCTGTAACTGAAATAGTAGACTAAACTCTTTTGTCTGCTATAAAAAAAAATAAAAACAAAAAAATTGTAATTACTATTTTAAAAGAGCCATTTTAGGCTCAATTCTCTTTCATATACATCTCTTTAATGACCTCTGCAGTAGATTCCACCACATTTAAGAAAATTTTATGCTGAAGCTGCCTAGTTTACAAAAGTTTTCCAAACACAATCTTAAAAACCCTAAATTTCTAAATTTTACTTTTTAATGAAAATCTAAGAAGCAATTGTTACTGATTTTTAAAGTTTTTGCTTAGTCACCAAATAATAAAAACCAATGGAGGTTTCATTAATTAATACAACTATTCACTATGATACCTACTAATATTTGAACTATGGCATTTACAATCATAAAAATGACCTTTATTCTAATTTTTCTCAGATCAGAATCAGAAAAGGGAAATTCTTTTATAACTTCTAAAATATTTAAAGCACTATGAGTACTATAGTTACTGTATTTTCAGCTTCAGAAAATATGTATGTATATATATATAAGATTATGTATGTATTTTACTCTCTGAGGAAACTGAAAGAGATTTAGCAACCTGTCTGATTTCACACGGGGAACCAGTGGGAAAAAAACTGTATGAGAACTTAATTAGGTACTGTAGTTCTTACATTAAAATTTAGTTTCCACTAAAATACTCTGTAAAAGATGCCTTCAAATTCAACGCCCTAAACCAAAACAGCTTTACCTGTGCACGAAGACTTAAAAGACATATTTTTCCAGAGTTGATCACTTGCCGTACAGAATCTACACTGGTTCCATACAAATTTTTCTCAAATTCACCATGTTCAATGAACTTCCCAGCTGCTATGTCTGCCTCGAATGCTTGCCGTGAAACAAAGTGGTAATCTCTACCAGCTACTTCGTGGTCTCGCCTATTCCGAGTTGTATCTAGGCAAACAAAATCAAGTAAAAAGAATGGGCAGGGATCAGGGTAAGAAAGGGGATAATTCTGCTAGTCAGAAAAAATTTTTATTTTATAACACAGATAATAAAATAATGAATTGAGGAAATGTTAAGAGCCCATGTGTTTAATATTGATTGGTTTTATTTCTAGATTGAGAAATGACCAAAAATGTTTTTAGTATCTTGATAATAGTTACATTTAATTATCTTAAGACATTTTATGTTTATACTTTAAATTACTTCGTCTCGCATTTAACACACTAACACTCATCTTTTCTTTAAATTTATTTCCATTAGATTAGATACTCTATAATTTTTAAACAGAACTTCTGTGTTCAGAGATTATGTCCAAATTTCTATTTTAAGTGTTGGTTTAAAAAACCATAAGCTGATCCAAATTGAACAGAAAATTGTAAGAATCCCAAAGGAAATTCATATAGAAAGTAATTATACCATATTCTTAGGAGAAACCGAAATTTCTCAAGAATGACAATCTTTAGCAACAAATTCTCAAAAGAGTTGGTTAAAACAAAGTTTCTCTTTCCTGACAACACTGTCTTTATGAAACAAATAAAAAATGTCCTCATACAGTTAGGTTCTAAGGTGATTCACTGAAAAGCACAGGAAAATGAAAAGCACATTCAAACTTACGAGGAACTGCAGATGCAAAGCGGTCTTTTTCTTTGTTCATGAGCCTCTGACGCAATTCATTCTGGCCACAGTTCTGTGGACCAATCAAAATGATAGGTCTTTTCCTATTTGCTGGCTGATGATAAAGTGACATTTCCTCATAAGTTAAGATTTCTTCATTGTCATAGTCTTTAGAAAAAGAAAAAGTCAAGTCTTTCAGACGAAATTATTGCTACGCAATAAATATACTTATAGATCACCTAAAAAATTTGAAAAGCACAATTTATTATTAAAAATGCTTAACTTTTTGGATCAACATAGTATTATGAGTGTTTTCCTACGTCATATCCTTGCCAGGACATCATGAAGATAAATCAGGCAACATATTAATCCTTCTAAAAAAGTGTATTGCTTCTTGTTTCACACTGTTTAAATGTTTGATATAATGTTAACTACACTGATTCTTATGTAAAATAACTAGTTTGTAGCCAATACTTTGACAGAGGGTTATGCACCAGGGGATAAACTAACGAGAATAATATCTACCATTTTTGTAAAATGGGAATAACAACACTTAAAGAGGACTAGTTTAAGGATCAGACAAATGTACATGCTGAGCACAATACACCTGACATAGATAAACATTCAGAAATGCTATAAACTAGTATCATCAGAGAAAGCTGGAATACTTTTCGGTGATCATATAGCTTGACGACAGGTCATAGCTGTGCTATTCACACTTCCTGCATTTATGTTTAGTTTATTCTGGAATACTAATACGAATACTAACCTGAGGTCATGATTCAAGAAGAAGTATAAATTAAGCTAGGTGGGTAACATTCCTAAAGCCCTTGATCCAGATGAAATCAGAGTTGTCAACAAAGGCAGAGAACTAGCAGCCCTGTCATCTTCTCACTCATACTACTTCATTTGATTGGAAAAGAGCATCAGATGTGTAGTCAGACTCTCTCAGCTTTAAGTTCCATGGGGGCAGGGAACCATATTAGTCTTGCCAGTGCTTACTTAGCACAGAGTAGATTAGAAACTCAAACTGTATCTGTTTAAATTTCAGCTCAAGCACATATTAGTTGTAAGAACTTAAGCAGGTCACTTGAATATCTGAACTGGAATTTATTAACCTGTAGTTGCAAGGAATTTATTGTGAGAACTAAATGGATGTAGGTATATAGTTAGGCATATAGTTACTGCCCCTAAAATAGAAGTTACTATGTTATTATTAATAAAAATATTAATTATGACACCATTATGAACAGAAATGTAATTCCTTCCCTTCCCCAAATGCCTTTCCCTCTGAAAAATCTGAATTCCTTCTTTTAACATGTACAAACTGTGGCAGCATTATGATTTACAGACTTAGTTTATATATATGTAAACTTCAGATTTTCAAGTTTTCTCTAGTATAATTGCTATCAGAGCTGAATCAGCTAATTTTAGTGTGTTTCAAAAGATGAAGAAAAAGAGATATTGATTACTTACTCAAGTATAGAGGAAAGCATTAAAAATTCAATAAATCTTATTTATATAGTATATCAATTACCATTAAGGATGTTTACTTTGGAAAAAAATTTTTATTAATGGAGATGGAATCTCAGATTTAGTTTTATATAACATTGTATTTTCATTAGTTTAATTTATGCTGCTTAAAAAATTCAAGGTGTTAAGAGAATAAGCCTTATAAATAAGAGGTTAAGGATTGCCTTTATTATTTGGTTTGTTTCTAACATGAACCAAAGCAGGAGTAGAAAATTCTAATGTCCATAAGGACCAACCAAGAAGGCACTAAAAGCAGTAAATCAGGCTGGGTTTATAAAAAATTAGATGTGGTGGAGACTGTAGAACTAAGAAAGTAGGTGCCCGATACAAAGGCAATAGCCATCTCTCAGGTCCAGCAGATTGTTGCCACTTGGGATATGAGCCAAGTGTTATTAGAACTTATGATTTTAAGAGACGCTACAACTTAAAAATGTTGAATCTTAGCAATAAATTAAAAAACAAAAAACTCTTCTTGTACTGAATCAACCGGCAGGTAGTAGGCTATGCGGAATGGGATGCCTCAGTGACAGGAGTTATTGTAGACAAATTATTCATTATTTACTTAAATACAGCTATATTGTTAGAACTTATTAGAAGCATGTATTAATTTCACAAATAGTATAAACAGAAAAGAATTAGAGAAATTTCTATTCAATTTCCTCAAAATCAGAGGAATATTAATATAACACTATATATATTGATACTTTTAATTTTTAATTTTTCTCAGAATTTAAAGCATTGCATTACTCATAGGATTCCAAAAAAATAATAATAATAATTTCTGCTACATGATTTCCTTAAGAACATGTGTCACATTAAGAGGCAAAACTAGACCCAAAACTCCTTGAAAATATCAGTTTAATTTCTTTCAAGTGTTAGATAGTGGACCTGTTTTAGTTATAAATCCAGCTATCTCTGAGAGTAGAACTTACCATCATTTTTATTGGCATTATATAAAACCTTTTTTCTCTTCTTTTTATTCTTCTTTGCACACCACAGTTTTCCTGTTGAATAATCATAAACATAACTATAAATTTGGTATTTGTTTCCTTGAACAAAGCTATGTTTTTTAACTGAAGAACTCAAATAGCTTTTAATTTAAATTTATAAACATTTATTACATTGTTCATAGAAATTTTTTTTTCAGGGAAGTATTTATAATTTTCCATTGATCTTGCATTATAGACAATCTTTAATACCTAAATCTTGTCCTTTCTTTACAGCTCTAAGATAATATTTTGCCTCCCACATCACCCTTGCCATGAATACATCTTTTTTTGACAGTTCTAATACATAAATATAAACATGATTCCAGATGGAGAACCAAGAAACCTCTCATTAATGTCAAATAAAAGTGTCCAACCTGATTTTTCTGGCTCCTTATCTTCTTCTATGGTTTGTTTCATGGCTTCCCTTTGCTGCTGAAAGCTTTTCCCTTAATAGCAGAAAGGAAAAAGAGTAAAATATTTAAGACAAAAGAATAGAAGTATTTGTTTTTAAATCAAGGGAAACACCCAAAGTAACTATTCATTCATATTCTGTTCTAATTCTTTCTGCCGCCTATGAGTGTATCAGCTATGATTTTAAGCCTCCAAATGTTTAAAGTATTAAGTTTCAATCTCATTTTCAACCAATCCTAGGACATTACTAGAATATACCACCTGTTAAGAAAGATAAACCAGTGTTAGAAAATTTAATAGTTTAATTTTTACAAATCTTTTATTGAACATTTACTATGTGGAAAGCACTACGCTGGATCTTACAATAATTCTGATCATTTAGAATTATCTGAAATCAAGCAAATTCATTCTAGGAGTTAAATTTCCAAAATAATAAATGAACATGCACCGTTTTTTAATTCCAAGACACCACTCAACATATTCCCTTGCATTTATTATTCCCAACCCCTTTTTCTTTGTATGTATGTATACACATGCATGTATATGTTTTAATAATCTTTTAT
The DNA here is from genome assembly GCA_028627145.1 of Eidolon dupreanum. Classification (NCBI taxonomy): domain Eukaryota; kingdom Metazoa; phylum Chordata; class Mammalia; order Chiroptera; family Pteropodidae; genus Eidolon; species Eidolon dupreanum. Next base: position 22,949,688 of record CM053509.1, read on the forward strand.
TTCCACTTTTAAGCTACCAAATGATACAAATATATGAAAAACATATTATGTTTTTCCTCTCAGGATTAAGCTTTCAATGTCTGTGACCCTCATCTTCTTTTCAGACATCTACTTAAAATCAAATGTATTTTTTCTGAAGGATACAGCGGTTTTACTTAGAAAATTCTGTATTAGAGGTCTACTTTTACATTAAGTCATATCTAATTCTTTCCATTTCAAGCCAGGAATTCTTAAAAATCAATAAGTAATTTCCATCTATACTGGGATAATCTGTAGAACATACTGTATTTCATAAGAGCTTACAAGTAAAAACATTAATATTGAGTTTGACACACATAAGAAGCATTAAAAGAAACTACCAGGTTATCTCTAGAAGCTGTACAGATTGCATTTCTAATGAAACAACTATGACTAGAGGGGAAATTTTAAGAGCATTAAAATTAAAAAATAAGTATTTGTCTTTAACAGATTTTTAAAAAATAACAAAATAATTTTAATCATTTATATATTAAAATGTTTAAAAACATTACAGTGTTACACTTCTATGGCACATTTTTATAGTACGCATATATATGTAGACTGTTCCTGAAACAGAC
>CM053509.1:22950783-23155827 GCA_028627145.1 Eidolon dupreanum
AAATTTGAAATAGTAATTGTGACTAGGATTAGAAAAGTGATACAAATATACAAACATTCTCACTTCTCATTCTATTTTTTAACTGTATACAGTCTTACTGCTAGGTTCACTATTATTTCCCAGTACACCATTACCAGCATAGACAGTAATCACACCTCTGGCCCTGAGAGAGCAGAGAGCATTGCCTGACCTAGAGATAGCACTCAACAAACCAAAGGCAAAAAACAACCACTGGCACTTTGCTCTACCAAAGCAATGAATGCGGTTGGGAGAAAATAAGGATATAAAGACGCTTTCTAGATTCTTCAACAGGCATCAGCAGATAGGAGAGATTCTATCTAACAACTGATGTAAGAATATAAATCTGGTTTGTGGGTGCATACAAAGTGATCATAAATTGCTCTCAAAAGTTGTCTACAAATGGCTTTCTCATTATACTAGCACTAATAGAACTTTATATGCTGATGGAAATGTTACATATCTACTCTTTAATATGGGAGCCATTAGCTACCTACTGCTGTTCTTAAGCACCTGAAATACAGGTAGTAGAAATGAGAAACTGAATTTATAATTTTACTTAAATTGAAATAACTAGCACATGTAGCTAGTGGCTATTATATTTGACAGTATAGATCTACTGAGTGCCTGCTATTATCTAAATTGTTAATAAAATGATGTAGACAAAAAAAATGAACATAAAAATTATGAGAGTAGTGATTTTGCTTTGTTACTGTTTGCCTAGCAGCTAGCATATAGCGGGCAGTCAATAAATATATGTTGAATACGTCACAAGTTATATTAGTGATTTCAGAGGCTAATAAAATATACCTAGCAGTAATAAAGCTCAAAAAGAAATACCAGTGGTATCCACACCAAAATAAAATAAATACTGTGAAAATGTTATATGAAAATTAGATTAGAAATTGTCAAATACTCTTAACAATTATTTTTAAAGTGCTTTAAAAATATTTTTTTCTGAGGTATAATAACAAAAAAACCAGCTTTCAAGAACCTACTAATTCTTCTTCTACCTGTGACAGCTTACCAATAAGTCAAAAACCTCATTGACATCTTTCCCCCGAATTTCAATGCCATTAATCTCCAGAACTTCATCTCCTTCATGTAACAGACCACTCTTCTCTGCAGCACCTCCTTTTACTATCCGACTAATGATGACAGAATCCATTTCATTACGAACTGTAGCACCCTAAAAAAAAAATTAAACATCAATTTTAAAGTAAAAATGCAATTTTTCAGTTCAACATTTCCTCATTTTTAATTTTTTTTTTCTATTCAACAATACTAGCCTTCAGTTATCTTGTGAAAAAATTTACTTATCCATCTAGAGTAATCATGATAATTAGATTTGAAAGCTGACCATTTTCTCCACAATTTCTGCTTCAGAAACATTCCCTTCGTTAGAATTCTAAAATTAAGCAGACTTTTGAAGCACACAAGAACCAAAAAATGCACTTGCTTAAAAACAATGTTAAGACCTATAGTCAAAATAGTTATACTATATTTAGATGTAATTAGTGAACATGACATAACTATAAATGTCTTTTAAAATTCAACACATGATGAAGGAATGAAGACTAATCTGATTATTCAAATGTTAAATATTACATAGCTGCATTTAGTTCAAATTAAAATGTATTAAACATTAATATTTATTATAAAAATTGGAAGCACAATTGAAATGTATACATTTTTAAAAAATGGAACTATAAGATACAGAAAAAAGCTTGAAAGTAAACAGGGTTTGTAACATTTTTCTCCTAAACTTTTGTCATAACTTTCCCAATTTCTTTTTTCCTGGTAGCCATTAGAAAAAAATGAGTAATATAAACTGTCCATAAAATTTGGTCCCTATTTCATGTACCACAGTATTCAAGACATAATTTGAGACCCAAGGATTTAAGAATATGCCCTGAAAATAAAGGGGAAAAAATAAGGCAATAATAACAGACTAAGAGAAAGTTTTTACTAAAAACTATAAAACAAATATTAATGTTAAGGAATACATACTTTTAAGTATATGTGAAGTATGCAAATGTGTTTCAAGAGATCAGATTTTCTAACTATGCTTTTTTTTCCCCAAAGCTGGGAGAATAATGAAGCAGATTACTTGTCTTTGTTCTCAATGGTTACTTTATAAACTACTATATTTTCATCAAATTATGGAGAAACGAACAAATTTTTCTCAGCTGAATAAGGAGTATGAAGAATAACATAAAAGAATTCCAGCAAATAACCACAAAAAAGAAAAGCTAGCAGAAACGTAAAGGAGTCTTCAACTATCTGCCTGCCATACAAAAGATCCTTGTGTAGAAAGGATCTCAGATCAGAGATGTGGAACACTTCTTACCAATGGAATATCTCGAGCCTTTTCTATACGAACTATTTTCACAGTTTCTCCTCCATACTGTCCAATGCTTTCATAAACTCTCTCATCTGTAATGGGCTCGAGCTGCATTTCCTGCTCAGCGACCTTATCATGGGCCAGTAAAAGTGCCTGTTTCAAAGAAATCCATAGCATTTAAGGCAACAGTATGATTTATTTCTGTAGATTTTAATCTAATCATATACATAGTATTCTGATCATTAAACTTTTAAAAGAAGTGATATAATTAATTATATATTCAGATCTGTTTCCAAATTTTCCAGCTGTAGCACAAATGCAACTCTATATTTTTATAGCTAATAATATCTAAGAACGTGTTAGGTATAACAGGGTATATCCTGGGATGGGTTATGAAAGTCTAAAATGCTTATTACTTCATGAAAACAAAATCAATTTAAAAGTCCAACACCATAGATAAATTTACAAAAAAATATAACAAAAAAAAGAGGTTTTTGGTAAAAAATAAGTTGTTTCAAAAATAATGCAGTTAATTTTAAATATCAAAATATGTAATCCAACAGTAATCATTTTGCAGTGGGAGTTGTAAACAATCAAAACAGTTTAGATAATGTTGGAGGTCTCTTCTAGCCCTGAGAAACTTTGAGTCAGAGACTCTTATTATTGGAAAAACCACATATATAATGCTCTATCCATTTTCTACCTGAATATGTGGAGCATTCAGCAAAGCAGTTAATTCTTGTCCTTCTTTTTGGTGGATTGGCTTCAAAACAGTTTGTACCTAAAAAACAAAAAGAGATTATTCTTCCTAGGTTGCAGGAAATATCACCAGCATCTATATAGATATTTTTAATATATTTTAAAATCATAAAAACCACTTACAAGGCATTAAAAAAAATAAGGAAAAAAAAGATATTTTTTCTCATAGAGTTTTCAATCTTGTTATCATGGTTAACAATAGCATTCTATTTAAAACCACTAGATAAAATTTTGTTATTCATACATATGAATGAATGATTTCCTTCTTCAAATCCTCTCCCAACATACTATAAAATATACCACATAAGGGAAGAAAAACTGTTCTAACAGTTATTTTGCTATTTTATAGTTTTTAAATCATGTTTATGCAACTATATTTTAAATCAGAGATAACACTTTCAGGAGTTACAGACTAACAGGATAAACTTACATGAATAATGGAACCACCACCATACTATAGTGAATTACATTAAAAAACTTTCCAACTTGGAGCAATTCTTGCATTTCTAGAATAAACTCCACGTGACTATGATGGATTTCTTTAAAGCCTTTGTTTCCTTATCTATAGAATGGCATCTACCACTAAAGGTTCTTAAAAGATTCAGGTAATCCATATAAACTGCTTAGCACAGTACTGAGCACATAACGAATTATTACTTAATATATTTCTAGATGTGAGTTATTCATATTTTAAGATTTCTACATTAGTGTTCATAAATTGTACTGGCCTCTACTTGGTGAGTGTGCAGTTTTACAAAAGTACTGTCAAGTTTTACTATCTAGGTCATACTATCCTAATACAATGAGTTGGGAAATAGTCTAGATTTATGTGTTAATACAGTTTATTTAACATAAGAATTGTATGTTCCTGAATGTTTTGACAGAATCTGTACAGAATTTATATTTTCTTAGAAAACCACCCACTCAATAGCAACTTCACAGTTAGTAACATAAAGCTGTAACTGTTTTATGTTATAACTTTTAATCTCCTGCATTCATGTTCTTTTCTTTCCTAATGTTTTTGGTATTTTTTTTTCCATCTAACTTGTCAAAGTTTTCTCTATTATATTTTCCAAAGAATTAGTTTCTAATGTTAAATCTATTGTTCTTTCCATTTAAATAATTTAATTTCTTTCTTCTGCTTTATTTTCTCTTTCAATTTCTAATCACTTGAGCTATATGTTCAGTTCATTTATTTTCAATCTTTTCTTTTTACCATAAATATTTAAAGGTACAAATTTTGCTCTGTAGACTACTTTGCCCCAAAGATTATACTATGTATGTTCTCATTGTCAATATCTCTGATTTTCTTCCCTTTATTTCCAAACTCAATTACCCATTAAAAAAGAGTACTTTGCAATAATGCAGATAACAAAACCCAAATTATCACTGTTAATGAAAATGTATAGAAATTCATATAGAATTTTTTTTACAAAAGTAACTCATGATTAAAATAAGAATCCAGTAATTCTCTAATACTTCTTATGGCTATTTTAAATCATTTTATTAATAATTCCTCGAACAAACCTGAGAGATAATTTTGGGATTAACTAATTTGACCACATGTGGATTGAAGTAATAACAGTAACAAAACCAGCCTGTCTTCTGGTTTTGGTACCCAGAAAAACAGGTTTCTAATTGTAAAGCTCCATATGTATAAACAGGATGGCATAGCAATTATCTTCTTCAAGAATTCCATTAAAATCTTACTAATGAACAACTGCAGTAATCCAAAACTGTAATTAAATACTTATTTTTTAAAATAGGACATTTTTCTTTTTAAAATATAGCAAATCTAAGGTAATTTAAAATAGAATTTATAATCTCTGGTCATATACCTTTTGATAGCTGGAGAAAGTAATTCTGAGAGAAAAAGAAAATTTTCAATTAGAAATGTACCAAGGGCGTACAAAATGTACTAAGGTCAATCAATAATTTTGTGTATAGACATTGTTTCCTATTTTTATTTGTAAAATAAAATAAAAACAGTTCCTAAATATCTCTGAGATCTTCCCTTAAAAGAAATTAAGAACTTCTGTTATTCATTTCCTTTTCCTATTAATCAAGATGGTACCTATTTTAGTTTTAGCACACATCATCACCTACTTTCTACAAAGGCCTGAATATTAAATAGCTATTCCTACAACATACTGGCTTCTTTCCATTGGCCTATAAAGATGCTCTAATCTCTTACCTTAAAAAGATCTTTCCTGATCTTGTACTCTTCTTTAGCTATACTACCTTCCTTTATTTTCCTCTAAGTGAGATATTTTACAAAAGGAGATAAGAAAAAAGCCTATGAAAAAATGCTCAACGTGGAAATGAAATCTAAAATAAGATACCATCACATATCTGCTAGAATGATAAAAAGGAAACAATCCAAATATCCAACAGGTAAGTGGTTAAACAAATTGTGGGATATTCACAAAATGGAATACTACTCAGCAAGAAGTTACAAACTGATACATGCAAAACATAGATGAATTTGAAAAACATTATGCTGAGCAAAATAAGTCATATACATAAGACTATATATTATCTTATTCCACTTATATGAAATGTCCAGAAAATACAAATTTGTAAAAAAAATGAGTGGATATCTCCAGCCTAGGGAGTGGGATGAAGGTGGTTATTGTCTGCAAAGGGTTGTGAGGGAGCTTTGTGGAGTAATAAATGTTTCTATAACTTGATTGTGGTAGCAGATCACACAGGTGTTACATATGTGTCAAAATATATTGAAATATACAATGAAATACACTCATTTTGTGTAAGTTATCTCAATAAAGTTGATTATCAATAAAAAAGAAAATATGCCCATATCTCAAAAACTGTTGAGGATCTTTACATACATATCTTTTACGTTACACTTTGACCCAAATGAGATCATGCTATTCATACTATTTTATAAGTTTATAACTATTTTGGTTTGATACTTATTAAAATATTTTATTTTTCTATGTAACTAAGTATCCTTCCCAATTTTATACTTCAACGGAAACATAACCATTGTAGTTCTCTCTGGCTGTCAACTTACAGGATCAAACCCAAGCTCCTTAGCATTTTTCCTTATCATCTTCTGATTCTTGCCTCTTTGCCAGCCCTATCTCCTGGCATTCATCATTCCTTAATCATTTCATCCAGTCATAAACTGCTTGTTGTTCCCTGCATATGCCATGCTGTCTCTCCACGAAGACTGATTATGCTAGCTGTCCCAGCTACCTGAATTGACTTATTCTAAATATTCCTAGATATCAATGCTCATCTTATAAGTCTGAACACATTTGATTTAAAATTGTTAATGGGACTGTATCCCTACCAGACTAAGCTCATTAAATATGGAGCTGTATCTTATTTAGCTTTGTATCCAGCTATTGGCAGACTGCCTGGCAAACAATGTTTGATGAATTCAATAAAAGGAAGAGAGGGCAGGAAGTCATCTCTGATGTCTCCTTTACTTTTATTCTCCAAGTAGAAGCGATGTGCCATATTAATTTTCTATTTAAATATTTCACTTCATGCTCAATTGCTATTCAAAATCTGACATCTGGACAATTACAATAGCCTCCACATTCTATGCCTCCAGTCTTGACCTCACACATCTTCCACAATGTTATCAGAATAATACTTTAAATTAAAAGCCTATTTATATCGAATTCTTGTTTAAAATCTTTCCATAGCTCTGCAATCACTTATAGAATAAACTTCCTGCTTTAAACTTTTCTTTAGAGCAATTTTTTGTATTAGAGAAACACATAAACATCTAAAATTTCCTATCCACCATCCAGAGATAGCCTTGTTAATAATTTATTTCTTCCAATATCTGTTACATGCATGGTTGAATAGGATATTTGTTTGCTTGTGTGTAAGTTGTATCTATATTTTAATAGGCAACATGTTGAATATCAAATGAATCTAGGTATTTGTTCTCGAAGTAACTAATTCGACCTATTCAAATTAGAAACAAACTCATATTTTCCCTGTTCCCCTAAAACTTTGTATTCAATTACTTTTTCCTATTTTATTACACTAGCTAGTAACTCCAGAAAAATGCTGACTACTAGTGGTGAGACTCTGTAGTCTTTGTCTTATTCCAGGGTTAAAAAGCAATGTGTTGGGTGTATCACATTAGGTAAATGTTCCCTATTGGTTTCAGATATTATTTTTCACCAAGTTAACAGAATGTGTCTGGTTTTCTAAGAATTTTCATCATCAAAGAAAAGGTACTGAATTTTCTTTCTTCTGAATTTTCTCCTTTCATCTACTCACATTAGTTATTTAAAAACATTTACCAACATGGATCTATCATAAGATAAATTTAAAATTATTAATATGGCTTATCTGGCCTTCATGATCTAGATGCTCCTAGGACCATATCTTATCCCTTACTCATTGTTCAAGAAACGTGCAGGCTTTCTCAGTCACTGCTGTCTTTGTACTCTTTGACAATGGAATGGCTTTTCCTCTTTTGAGGGCTTCTTGGTAAATTCCCAATCATCCTTCAGGACTCACCAAATTAAGATTTCTTCTGTGTTTCTTCTTTTCTCATCACTCCCCACCCCCAACACACACAGAATTGGGTACATCTCAACCTGTGCTTGGTACCTTTCTCAGACTGCCATCAGAGTACTTCTCATTAGACTGTAATTATTTCATTGTTCTTCCACAGTGACAGCCTAACTCAACTTTTATGGACTGGTTGATGGACATTTGGGTTGTTTCCAGTTTCTATTATCTGACTGCTATGAACATTTGTACATAAGCTTCTGTATGGATGTTTTCATTCCTCTCAGGTACATACCTAAAGTAGATTTGCTGGGTTATAGTATATATGGTATATCAGCTTTAGTAGATGTTGCCAAACATTTTCAAAAGTGGTAGTACCAAATTCTACTCCAGCAGTAATGTATGTAATGTATGAGAGTTTCAGTTGCTCCATAAGTTGACCAACATTTGATATTACCAGTCTTTTTTTTTTTTTTTTTTAAGTCTCATTCTGGTGCCCACGCACTGGTATCTCACTTTGTTTTAATTTGCACTTCTCTATTGGCTAATGATTCTAAACATCTTTTCATACTTACTGGCCATTTGGATTTTCTGTTTTTGTCAAGTATCTGTTCAATTCCTTTGCCCATTCTTTAAAAACTGAGTAGTTTTTTTCTTAGTAATTTGTGAGAGTTCTTTTGGAAATAAGTTTTTGTCATATCGACTTATACACATATGCCCACATATAGACCTCATTATCTCAAAATCGTATAATCAAATACCACTGCCTAGTCTGTTGGCTTGCATTTTTACTGAATAAGCAAAAGTTCATTCAGTGAAACCCAAGTTCTTAATCTTTTCTTGATAAAAATCACTTTAATGACTAAAAAAAATTTTGTGTTTATTAATAAATATCCTAGACTGTCAAAGATTTAATCTGGATCTCAAAATTTAGTGTTTTCATAGGATTCATTACCTACTATATAGTTTGTATTTAACTCATATTTTAAATTATAAAACAAAGAACACTTCCCACTGTTTTAGGACATTCTTTCACTAAATTCACTGAGTTGATTTTTTACTTACTCAAATTAAATTTCCACTTAAAAATAATGCAACTGAAGCATTGGTAATTTCTTCTTTTAAATATTGAATATTGAAATAGCTGGAATTATGAATGCTAAAAAACAGAACATTAGGCAATGGGCACATGAGCAGCCTAGTTAGTCTCATGCCAGTCACAAAACCTCACCTGACCTCAGTATTCAGAAATATAAAACAGAAAAGTTGAATTAGATGATTACTAAGGTTTTTCCGGCTGTCAAATAAAGGCAATGCCTGTATTTAACATTAAGAGTTCTGTTATCAGATTTAACCCTCTTCTTTGATGAACTCTGAGCATGTATTTTTCTTAAGCGTTATGCACTGTAAGTCAGGGCTTTCACATAACTGTGCATGAACAACTCCATGGGAAGTCATTCACGTTGCGGGCCAGCCAAACATGGTGGCCAACTAGGTTCATTACGTTGCACTCATTTTAAGACCAGTCTTGGCCTAAGGTCACTATCACCCACATATCTCATCACCACCAAAGCAATATAATTCTCAAGTATTATTGAAGATATTTAAGGATGTGAAAGCAAACCTTCAGAAAACCTACTTGATATGGTACTTCCAAAATTGTGAACCATATCAATATAGTAACCATCCTAAAACTAATATTCAATATTGATTTTTAAAGTCCTTTACCACCACTTCTTTCCCAAAGCTTTTATTGTTCAAGCCACTTCTAGTTCTCTGCCTCTGTCAATACTAAAACCCTGTAAGCTATGTTGCTGCTTTTAACCTTTCTTTACACTCTGTTGTTTCTGTCATATTCTTCAACAGGAGCAATTTTGATCTCTCTTGCTTATCTCATTTTCTTTTCCATGCATTGTTCTATTCAACAAAACAAAGACCCAGTAGCTAGCTGGACAAACCTTCCTCCTAAAGATAGGGAAGATAATTACAAATATTTATTATGCATTCCTCCCAACCCTATACAATATAAGTTCTGCTATATTTCTGAATAAGATATTATTCCAATCTCTGTAAGGAAAGTAATTTTCAGAAAAACCATTTAAATTGTGATAAGTAAAACTATAGGGATAATTTTTTAATAAAATTTTTTTTACATATTTAATTTTAATAATAAAAGATGAACACAAAGAATAGGTTTCAACTAGCTCTTTTAAACTCCAGTAGATGGCAAGTCTCCTTTCTAGGAAGAGGTCCTTAGTTCACAGTTTCCTATCATGGGCAACACTAGACTTGGCCACTCTTAAATGGGATCTTTGCCCACAGTTGACATCTAAATGAAGAAAGTACATTCTGTACGAATCTAAAAAGTATCTCCTAACCTACTGTACAGTTCTGTAGCTTTGGAGGTCCTCCCCTTCACCCTAGCCCATTCTGTCTTGTGCCTGGGTTAACGACATAGATTTACTTGATGGGCTTACTGAATTATTAGTTTTTATAACATCAAAATAACTTAAAAAATCATATAATAATGACAGGATGTCTATCCTAAAAAATAGGGGATGGCTTATTTATATCCTTTTAAAACTTTCAATTTAAAAGATATCTGCAGAACACATTAAACAATGAACATTAACATGCAGCAGAAACTAGAACTTAAAAGTCAGCAGGTTAACAAGAGGAACTCTCACTGCATGTTAAAATTTAATTATTTTGGAGCTTCTACACTGTTTTTATAGAGGAAAAACTTCAAAATACAGTTACGCACCACCTGACAACAATACCTTCTAAGAAATGCATCACTAGCTGATTTCGTCATGCAAATATCATAGAGTGCACATATACAAATCTAGATGGCACAGGCTACTACTATACACCTAGGCTATGTAATGTAGCCTACTGCTCCTAAACCACAAACCTGTACAGCATGTTGCTATACTGAATATCACAGGCAACTGTAACACAATAGTAAGCTTTTATAGTGCTGGCAGTGCAGTAGGTTTACACTAACATCACCACAAACGCGTGAGTAATGATGTATTGCATTAGAATGGTACAACATTACTAGGCGGCAGGTATTTTTCAGCTCCATTACGAACTTATGGGACCACGGTCACGTATGTGGTCTGTCACTGACTGAAACATTGTCATGTTGTGCATGACTGTATCTACAAGTCACAAATCTTAGAAGTTATATATTTATGATAACTGATTATCAAATATAATTTTATTTCATCAGTATTCATTTATCTCAGTTTATAATGTATAATGCTTAAATTAAAACTATACTAAAAGCATCAAAAAACTTTCCCCTTTAGTAATTTAGACAAATATTTCTCTTACTATGCAAATATATACATTTTATATACAAAATTCTCTTCTTTCATGAAACTGAATTCTGAATCTAAAATAAGTATGTATTTTTTTTAGGATAAAAGGTATGTAGCAAAATTTTCCTAACAATAAATTATTATGTGATCAGTAGTAATTAACTCAACAAGACTTATATTCACACTAGTATTTTCCAATAATACTGCCTTACTATCACTAACAACCGAGATCTTCAGAACACGTACCTCTTGAGCAAGCTCTTGTGCGCTGGAGATGAGAGGAAATGGAGGACTGGCTTTGTTCATGTGCGCTGTGACAGCATTGTGTATCTTAAACGCATTCTGGAAATCTTTATTTTGTACAAGTTGTAAAAGCAGTGAAATATCCTCCTGGCTCTGAGAATCTACTAAAGTATGTTGGATGTGTTTAAGTGAAGAAAACAAATCTTCTACTTCTAGTAGGAGAAGGAAAAGGCATCCAAAAATTAATTTTGTCTTAATTCAACATTTAAAATAAAATTTCTGAAATAATTTACATTTTCAAAAAAGAAAACAAAACATTGCCTATATTTCTGATTGTCAAATCATCGCCATTTTACTGATTTTAAAGTAAAACTCTAAAAATTATACAACAGAATAGTATAACATTTTCCAAGTGTTTTAATTATAAAACTAATACATACTATAAAAATACAGAAATAAAGACATTTAAAATTATCAACAGTCCCATCACCTGGAAACTTTATTTTAAACATCTTACAGTGTTTCCATTTCTCATTTATTTAACAGTCCATTTTAATTGTTTTCCCAAATCACCGAGAGTCTTTAAAAAACATTATAATGGCTCCATGATATTCTATTATATGGCTAAACCATAATTTATAACTGTTAAAGTAGAGCTTTCAGGTTTCTTCCAATTTTTACTACTATGAGTAATAATAAGCACTTAGGCACATAATGATGACTTCTGCATAAAAATCTAAGACTTTGATGTTTTCTTAAAATAATTCCTATAAATAGAATTTAAAAATAAGATTCCAATATTTTAAAAGTCAAATAGCTTTCCAGAGCAGTTTTACTAATTTACATCCCATCAGCTATATTTTCACCAATATTTGACATTACCACTTTTTAAATGAACACATGAATCTCATAAAATTATACTGAAAGCTGTGGCATGGGTATGTGTGTTCGTGCCTGTTAGTGTGCATATGCAGCACATGTATTTTCTGGGAGTTACCCAAAATGGTTAAGAACCACAGGTTGTTTCTCTCCTGCCCCCCCAAACAGGTAGATTTGTTATATATGATTTTCTAATTTTTCCATTTGTATGTTCATCATATTTGTGGCAGCTTTTATTGTAGAAGTTTTGAAATCTTATGTGTTAAGGATGATCCACCTTTCCCTGTGTGATTTCCTTCACTGTTTCTATGCTTATAAACTCCTTCCTCTAGATCATTAAATATTTACCTACATTTCTTCAAGCTTTTTGTGGCACCTATTTCAAAATAAACCGTAATCCATTTGGAATTTATTTTGGTATAGATTTGAAGGGAAATTTTAACTTCATTTGTTTTCTTCTAAGTGGTTAACCAACTGTTTTAACACCATTTGCTGAATGATCCTTCTGCTTCCGCTGATCTATAATACTATCAAATTCTTACATACATCAGGATCTGTTTCTAGTTCACTGGTCTATCAGAACCACAATGTCTTATCATAGTAGCAGTATAGTCTTTGCTCACATTCACATGACACGTACTTGTTCATTACTTTTTCAAGTGTCCTGACTATTCAAAATAAGTTACAGAATAATTTTTCATGGTATCTCCCACTCTTTCCTATTCTTCTAAAAAAAAATCTTAATGAGATTCTGACTGAAATTAAACCTGTAAATGAATCTGGAAAAACCTTACAGTGAATATAATCTGTCTTATACACAATCACATGTGAAAAGAACCTGTAGGTTTAAGTCTTTTTGTTAGTTTTCTTCATATAAAGCCATTCTGTAAATTTATCTTGTATTTCACTACTTAACACTAGTTAAATTTTTTATAGATTTTAATAGTTCTTCAGTTATTTGAGGTTCCCTATCTTTTCCTCAAAAAATCAAAACAGCATTACCCCTCCTTATAAGAAATATGTATGCTCCTTAGTAACTTAAACTGCAGCAAAAAATATGAAAAAAAAAAAAACCAACAAAATAGTTAAGGTAATTAGATACAATCATATGGGTACTATAGACTTCCCTGAGTGTATAATGAGATTCCTGTATAAACTTTTACTGATTCATTAAAGGGACTCAGCCTGGTTGTCGGGGCAATGAAAAAAATCAGGAGCTTCAGACCTCACTGACTGAAATCAATAAGCAGCTTTAGTCAGTCCAGAAAGTAACCATCTCCTTATTGCATCTCTTAAATCCCAGGGATATTTAAATTTTTAAAGACAAAGAAACTTCTGCACAATCTCTACTGTGTACCAAAACCACCCACAATGACACTAAAATACTGACATTATAAAAAATAATTATCTGTAGTTGTAACTTTCAGGTAAAACTACTGCTGTTATTTTGTTATACTATATAGCCTTTCAGACTTTTTTTTTAAATGCTGACCTAATCTCATAGGTTACACTGTCAATGTTGTTTCGCAATATGATATTTTCCAATTTCTTTAGAATGATTCCTAGGATAAAATTACTGATTAGATAATAAAAACATTTAAAACTTTGATACATATTGCCAAACTGCCCTCCAGATTTGTATATAGTCCTACCAGCAATGAATTTGAGTGCCCATTTCTACAAATACAGACCAAATTAAGGCTTATAAATCTTTTTAGTTTTGGTGATATGCTTGGGAAAAAACATATTTCTTTGTCTAGTAGTGAGGTTGAATATATTTTCACACTGTTAATAGTCATTTGTATTTCTTCTTTCATCTACTTTGTTCTCACCTCTTGTTGATTTTTATCCTAGTGCTGTTTTTTTTCCTTAATGAGTGGAATTATATTGATTATATAAATATCCCGGTAGTCTTAAACAAAACTTACTGAATATAATTTTATCTTTTCTTGCTATTTCAGAACAATAGTTTTTAATCAAGAATATTTATGAGAATTACTAAAGAAATTTAGAGATATATTGTCCTGAGTTCTACATCAAACACAATCAGAATCCTCTATGTCTTAAAGATTATAATACATATAATCTTTATAATATATATAATCTTTATTATTTTATATATATATATACACATATATATATAATCTTTAAGAACCACTGACTTAAAGGCTTTATTAAACATTGGTTATTGCAATATTTTAAGACCTGATATACTTGGGACTAAGGTACTCAAAGCTATTCCTTTAATATTAAATAACCTTGACTGCTATATTGGATGTTTGTGTCTGCTTTAATATTTATTCTATTTCTTGACGACTGTTTCCTTTTGTTGCCCTCTTCTTGCTCTGTTATAAACACAGCATATAATTTTCACATTTAGACTATTTTAAGTACAATTAAGATACTGTAGTCATAAGCCAACAAGAAAAACTACAGAAAGGTAGGGTAACCCAAACTAGGATTGGTTTAATGATACAACTTAAGACCAATGACCTTATTCATGAGATGACTCAACAGTTGAGACACTGCTCAGACAAGAAATAAAAAATTTTGTGGTTAGTCCAAAAGGAATGATAGCTTTTAAGTTCTAAGAAATAAGTAGGCTTCTCATGTTGATAAAAACTAAAGAAATACAAATTCCAAGGAAATGAAATCTGGTTGATTTGTTAATACTGGCTTCATACCGAGGAATTCTAAAACCATAAAGACCATCTACAACAGTTTAAAATCCAGGGGAAAAAAAATCTCAGGGTCAAACTGGAAATGGCTTTTACTCATGAGGTCAGGGATCAAGATAAGATATATAGGAATAGGAAGGCTGTAAAGCAGAAGAATACTACAACTGAGTCCCAAAGAAGCTGATGACCTAGTACATAATAATGGGTTCTGAGAACATAAGGACCATGCCAATGCTAGATATACCAACAAATTTAACCGGGCTTACGGTTCAAGTATTTTAGGTTAGCATCAAGACCAATTTAAGCTCTTAAATTATCATCCTTTAGAACTTCACTCATCTCTATTAAGTCCCATTCACATTTTAATTAGTAAAACTGTTTTCACTGAAATTATCTTTTTTAGGAGTTATCTCCAGACTTATGTCAATCAATGTTGCCAGATTACACTGAAATCACTTGCACTTAAGCTGTTTTACAATTAAATATCACCGACCATTATTGAAAAACTACAAATGTGTTTTTATCCCAAATTACATATTAATTATCACCATTACTGAATAGTGATATAAAATTCCTTATTATATGCATATACGTTATTTATGTAATCCTTATAAAAATCCTGAGTAACTTTACCCAATTAAAAAACAAACAAACAAAAAAAACCCCACCAAACCCTGAGACATACATAATTCAGAACAAATCTCTACAGATGCAGAAAATGATGTCATCCACAAAAATGGCACCTGGATGAAGAATCCATCTCTTCAACTTCTAAGGCAGTGCTTTTCCTGCCACGCTAAGGTAATAATAAAAGATACTTTTTCGGCAGGTTCTAGAACTTGATTGTGTTATGTCATTTTTCTGTTTTGGAAAAGCTGCCCTGAGATTTCTTTTTGTCTAATACAGTAGCATGTAATATACACTGACTAGTATTTAAAGGAGCTTATATGTTTTAGCTATTTTACCATGTATCTGTAGGAAGAATTTCCTTTCAACTGTATTTATGCATATTTACACATATAATACATGTTTTAATTCTTTCATACACTTTTTGTAACACTTGTTACTTTTATAATGTTTTTACATTTTACTCCTATTTTACTTCTCCAAGTATTTTACTCTTTAAATATTTTCTGAGTATTTTGTTTCATCTCTAACATTACAATAGTATGGTAGGTAGTATATTAGGAAAAATTTAGTAAAACAAACCCAAACTGTAATTTCTATGAATGCAGAGCTATGTATCGTTTTTGAGAAATGTTGTAAAGTATCTTTGACAGTGCTGCACTAGCCTGGGTAGCCAAGTAGGATAGCAAAATTGGTAACTATGATTTACATGAGTCCTTTTCAGATAAATTCCATATTTGTTTTCATGACCAATTTAGCTGGGAAAGTTTCCAGAAAGCATTCTTAGGCTGGAAAGCTGCCCAAAGTTCTCTCATCACTCAAGTTCAAATGTTTCCATTAAAAATGTTTAATGAATAGGCAGAACAGATTAAGTTACTAGACATTCAGAAGTTTTTATAAACTTCATTAATTATATGTAGCTTGACAAGATATGGACTAAACTATATGCAGCTGAAACAAATGAGTATTTAAGAGAAAATATGAAATATCAAATGATACAAACCCTTTGATGAAATTAGTATTTACAAGCAAGTTTATTCATTTAAAGGACTCTGAAAATGATGCTCCCTCTGTCCAGTAAGTTTTAATATTACAAAGCAACAAATACCTACAGCATTAGTTTTAAAATATTAATTATGACAAATGAGTTCTTTACTCTTTATTAGAAATTCTGAATGGAATTCTGATAAAGGGTCTTTTCTTTAAGTATGAATGACACCATAATAAAAACAACTGTTGGCAACATCAACTCAGGGATTCTTATTTTGACATCATTTATACTTTAGTTTCATATAAATATTCTTAATTTCAAAGGTCAATATTTAGTTGTAGGTTAAAAAACCCCTTGTTCATATATGGTACATCTTTAAAAGCACTTTACACATAGCTATTATTCAAGAACGGTTAATTTTCTACATACTTAAAGAAAATGTCTCATTGTCTGATGCAGCGATTAGGTCCTATCTTATTTAAAATGAAAGGCACAAGTTCTTCAATATTCTGTGTAATTCCAGAGGGAATTTTTAAAATCCAATCAGAGGCAACTAAATCAGTCCTATCAAATATGTGCCCTCTTCTGTAATAACAAAGAAGACAAGACAGGCAATAAAGAGAGTACAAAATAGAGAACAGAGATTTCTATATACAAAAATCAGAGGCTCCCTTCCCACTTCCATATACAGAGACACAAGATACAAAAAGAAAGAACCACATGGAGAGAAAAAGAGAAAAATCACAGAGTTAGCAAGAAAGAATGACAAGGGGGCAGAATAGGAGTGAACAAAGAACGGAGTACTGAGGTAGATGGGCACCTATAGCAAGGCAGGATGGAGGGAAGGCATAAATGGGGACACTGCAGGGGAGAAGGCAAAAGCAGACAGAGCAAATCTGGTTTTGGTGATAAATTCTAGTCTATAACAATGTCCTTTCAAGGAAGTTCTTTATATCTAGTTCATATTCCTTGTCCTACAGTTTGATCTATTTCCTCTAACTTGATGGCAAGTAGAAATTGTTTTACATTCCCATCACCTTCTCTAACATTTCATATAACACTTAAATTGTGATTACCTGTTTTAAAAAAGAGGACTTATTTATGTAAGAGTAAGAAAAATCACTTACGTTTGGTTTTGGGATACAATTAAATACAAACATACATCTAAGTCCACAACCTATCCCCTTAACTCTCCCCTCTCCCTTTGACCCTCTCCTGGATGTCTAAAAGATAAAAGAATAAAGACTAAAAGAGGCAACAGAAAGTAATCACCAAGAGTTGCTCTATCTGAAAATTCCATCTTCACAACACCCAAGACTCCGGGAAGCCATATGGGGGAATTTTTTGGCTGTAAGGGTAAAGAAAAATTACCCAAGGAAGCTGAGGAATCTCTATCTCTCGAGTTCTTTCATAGCAGTGGAGATAACCATCTACCCTGGATTAGCTCTGCTTACTTTTACTCATTACTATCATTTAACCTACATGAAACAGACTGTCTAGAGAGCTATTCCGCGTTAAGATCTTCCATTCCATTGTTTAAATACCAATTCTTTTAACCTATCCTCAGAATTTCTAGATTTCGACCAATCTCATGACTGTTTTTCTGAAGCTTAAGATTTCTTTTTCCCCTAAACTTTACGGTCAAATTAAATATTGAAATGAGAAACTTAATATTATTTAGTATGAGGAAAGTATATCAGTTTCCAGTATATCTATCTGCTGAATCAAAATTAGATCTTTCATTCACGAAATCTTTGCTTAAATAGGGGTAGTCTTGTCTTTTTTTCTTTTTAAATTTAAAAACATACAATTTAGAACTCTGAATTCTGATTTTCAGCAGACTAAGACAAAATGAATTTATTAAAACAATCAGTAGCTCATGAAAGATCCTGAACAATAATTACTCATTAACAAATTGGGTTACAAATTAAAAAGAAATACTAGACAAGTATATAAGCAAAGATAGTTGAGAGAGACACTTTACCCCTAAATATGAGAGGACAATGGAAATAAGCCATTGAAGTGACTTTAGAACAAATGTTTCATGACTTTTCTCTGGATGAAACTGAAAGGGGTTTGGCAAGAGAAAAAAAAGCTGCAAATTTGGAGTCGGAATACCTGATGACTGGATAACCTACTTAAAGTCTCTGGGCCTTTTAATAAAATGAGTGGGTTTGACTAGGATAGTATTTCTCAAACTTTAGTTGGTGATCTATTAAAAAAATACATATTTTTAAATTTCTCAAACCAGTATACACACCTACTTGAAATAAGATTTATGAATACTTATGTGCAGTATAACATAGTTTCATATTTTTTATTTTATTCTTTCTTGTACTTAAAAAGTACTGGCTGATAGCATGGCTAAAATTAAGACTTAAAATAACAAGTAGAAGCTAGGATGTAGAGAAATGGGAACCCCTACACACTGCTGGTGAGAATGTAAAACAGTGCAGATATTGTGGAAGACATGGCAGTTCGTCAGTAAGTTAAACACAGAATTGCCATGTGACCCAGCAATTCTATTCCTAATTTTATATCCAAAAGAATTAAAAACAGGTGTTGAAACAAAAACTTGTACATGAATTTCATAACAGTGCTATTCCTAACAATACTAGCCAAAAGGCAGAAACAATTCAAATGTTCCATCAAGAGATGAATAAACAAAATGTGGTATATCCCTACAATGGATTATTATCCAGCCATAAAAAGTAATGAACAACTGCTTCATGCTACAGTGTAGATAAACCTTTAAAACATTATGCTATGTAGAAAAAAAGCCAGTCACAAAAGGTCACGTACTGTATGATTCTGTTATATGAATGCCCTGAACAGACAGACAGAAGGTGGATCAGGGTTGTAAGGGGTTAAGGGGACGGAAGAATAGGAAGTGGTTTCTAATTGGTAAAATTTTTCTTTTTGGGTTAACAAAAGTACTCTGAAATTGTAAAATGCTGACTGTTGCACAATTTTGTGAATATACTAAATACTCAGGAACTGTATACTTTAAAATAGTTATATCTTAATTAAATTTATTTTTAAAAATAAAATAAAAAATTACTGTTTCAGATCCACAAATTAATTTCACAGACAAGAAAATGAAATGATCTCTCTGGAGGCTTCTGGTTCTTATAAAAGTTAGATTTTAGTGAAACCTCACATGCTTAAAACAACATTTTCTCTCTTGGTCCTCAAGAAAATCCTAAAAAGTAATTCGTCTAAGGTCAATAGCAATTAAGTGAAGATAAAAAGTATTTAAACTCGACATCTGACTCCAGAAACCCTGCACTAGTAAATATGCAATGATGTCATACATTTCTGAATATCTCATAACATAATGATGCAACTCTTTGCAAGAGGGAAAAAGTTAAAATGTATTATTACTTAATAGGTGGGATGACGTTGTGTCAAAGGCTGAATAGTGTAGCAATTATTTTTCAGTAGAATTAGGAATATTTAACAACCAAATATTAGACACATACCCATATTCTAAAGAATTTTTAAAATCTTATTTTAGGTTAGCTCTAATTTTAGCAATCAGAAAACTTTTAAATGGTGCCAACATTTTAAACATTAAACTTAGTACCAATAGTTCTAATAAGTTCACTTCTGGAAAAAAAAAGTCCCTTAAAGAATGGTTAATAAAGTCTGGAAAGATCTATAGCAATTGAGCATAAATTTACTAGCAAGAATAATTAATTTCTCAGAAGTAGGCTGACTCAAGGTTTATTGGCACTGGAATTTTGTCTGTTGTCTTTAAATGAACTTTATTTTAAAAGCCAATCTTAAAATTAAGTTCGTCACAATTCAGCAATATTCCAGAATATCCCATGGTCAATCAAAAGTCAAATATCGTCAGAAACAGAGAGAGATATTTTACTTTACAACATCAAATACAGAAGTATTTTTCATTTAATAGTTTGAATATTTTTGTCAGAGACATCTACGTAGATGTCTAATATGTAGACACTAATCAAGACTGAAACATGCTATTATTAATATTATAAAAATATTTTATTGATCATAGTTTTCTTGTCCTTGGTGTATCTTTTTTACTTTTTTCTTCACACTAATCTTATCTGGTGTAAATCAGAAAGCCCCTCATCACAACTTTCAGGAGCCTCCTTATTAAAACACAAAACAGAATGCTCATCATGGGTGTGGGTATACCTGTCCTAAAGTCCTTTTAAAGATGCAACCATCATATAGTCACATATATGATAGACTGCAGTGTTTCTGAGTATATTCCCTTTAAATATTCTGTTGACTATATTTAGTTGTCCACAATTGTGGCCTCAAATTACTTATCTGTGAATACAATAACCAAAACAGTGAAATCTATAATCTAGAGATAACTGAAAATAATCCTATTCTACTTCATCCCATTTTAATCTGCATTCTGTTCTTTAGATTTCTCTCACAAGGTAGTTTGCTTTGCTTATGAAAGAGAACTAGACAATGACATTTTATTTGTAGTAAAGCAAGTTTTAATAACTCATGTCAATTTTAAGAAAAGCTTCTCTAATATATCAAAATTCTTATAATTTATAATACCAATGTCAATTATTCATTTGGAATTAAGTTCCCATATCACTATTTTCTAGTTTTATTTTTTTTCCTATTTTCTAGTTTTCAATAAGGTTCTGACTGCTTTTAAACAAGAAATTCAGTTCATCCTTTCTAAACATTTTCTATCAATTCCCTACCTGCACTGTTATTACTAAAGAGTGCCAAATTTATAAATACTTTCATTAAAAACAATCACCCAGACAATGAAAGTATCTAACCTTTCTAATCACATTTTTAATTCTTAAAAGAATATTTTCTCTACTCACAGATAATGATGTATCATTTGGAAACTGAAGTCTCCCTCTGAAAGAAATAAATCAGCTGCCCCATCCTTTCCTCATTTAAAACAAGGTTGCTGTTTCTGGCTGTGAAAAAGGCTGATAAGTTGCCTCCTGGCATGTGTGTATTAAAATACTGGCAGGGAGACACATTCAACTTTAAGGGAGTACTTCCTTCATAATGTGATGTGTTCGCAAATTATGAACAGGGAAAAAAATGTTTAGTACAAAGCTATTAAATTTCATTTTAAAAGGAAAACTTACAACTGAGATATACAAAAACTGAAGCTTTGACTGACAATAACAACTTTATAACTTACACTAACTTTCTACGTTTCCTATAATCAACACATTTGTGTTGCATGTATTAACATTAAATCTATCACTTATTTCTCAACATATTAAATATTCTCCTATCCAAAAAATGAATTACAGATACCTGGTACATTTCAAATTACTTTAAAATGAAATATGTAAAACAGCCTTAAGTTCAAGGATTGCAAAAAAGTATTTTTGCAAATCACAATGGATTGCAAGTTGGAAAAATATATAGCTGTCCTTTAACCTATATTTGTAAATAAGTTAGCCACGTGACAAAAAAACAGAAATAAGAAAAAGCAAAAAAGTTAAGAGAAGTGGTCTCCAATTTTCCATGCTTATATATTCCCTAAGTGAATCTGGCTTAAGTTGTATTTGTTTCTTTATTTTGATTATATAAATCTTACCAATTACATGAACATTTATGCCTGATGTAAGTAAAGCAAATAAACAAATACATTAATCTTAAAGAAATTTAAACAGAAAAACAGAAGAATCATTCAGGCTTGGGATGGATATACTATAATGTAAATTTTTGCCAAGTCATAGAGAATATTTACAGAATATTTTAATTAAAAAAAAATGAGGTGGTAGAAGATGAGGGCCAATAAAAGGCAGCTGGGAATGAAATATTTTTAGTCTAACAATACTCTCAGGAAAAAAAAAAAGCATAAAATTCCTTCAGATAAATGTATTAAAAATATGTAATCCTCACTATGCTGTACAACTGAAATATATTACTGTATGCTAACTGTAACTGAAAATAACGCATTGAATATACAATGTAAATATGAGAAACTGTTATTATATTTCAATAAAGCTGTAAAAAATATGTAATCTTTTCCCTTTCACTATAACATCGGAAGGCATTTGGCAGACATCACTATCACTGAACACGTCTATGATTTCTTAAAACAGTAGAGAAGCATGTACATTGCTTTCTGTCAAAAAATGTGGATCCTTGATAAATGTATTTAAAAAAAAAGCAGATGATGTGAAGTAGTAGAAGCTGCTTGAGACTTAGAATAGACTTAGTGAGGTGCAAATTTAGTATATATGGTACCTTTGGGCAAAACAGAAAAAGGTGTTACATTCTTGGAAGCCAGAGCTCTGGTCCAGTGAGCAAAGAACAAGTTAGATGTCAGTTTCCACTTAAACCCTCTGCTCTGTATAGTATACCAACTGCATATCCATACCAGGCAAATTCAAACGTGGCTCTACCACTTATTAGACTGGAGTCTTAAACAAGAGATTTAACTGAGGTTCAATTTCTTTATCTCAAAAATGGAGATTATAGAGCCCTATTAATAGGATTATTGTGGATAGTACATAGAATGGTGTTTGCTATAGCACCTAGTACTGAGCTAAATAGACAAATGAATGGCAAAAATAACAAAAACTCTCTCCTTCCACAGAAAAGTGGAGGTCTCTCTCTTTTCACATCTATAAATAATTAACTGCCGAGAAATAAAATACTTCTACTGAGTTAGCCCAGTTTTATGGGAACATAAATTAACATATACTCCTAACGTTAGTACAGTGATCACTCGTGTGTGTGCAGGACGAAAGGGCAGTAAATTCAATGATCAAATAATCTGTTTGGAAATTTACATTTGACATTAATCTCTATTATAGATTCATAATGTCTATTAGCATTCTAAAGACTCTGAGAAGTCCTGTAATAAGAAGCTGTTTAACTTACACAACCCACTATACTCAAAATGTATTTGATCACAGAACTTTATTTTTGGTTTATATCTCTTAAAATCTCATAGCACTAGTTTTTTGGGTTTTTTTTTCTTCACAAAATGGAAGTGAGAATAAATAGTATAGGGAATTTTGAGCCATGTTTTACGTGTATGATGTCATATAAACAGCACCAGTTCTTTTTAATGACATTAAAGAAAATCAAACAGTTTTTAAGCTACAGATATTAATATTACTATTTTACAAACCTTAATGAAATTAGAAATTCAAAATCTGCAAAATGCTTTTGAATAATTTTGAGATAAAAGGGTGAGTTTCAAATAAAAGGTGAATTTCAAGGCTTTAAATGTTAGGCCACATGCAGAAATTTTTAATTCCAAGACTACATCTAAAAATTATATTGTAGAGACTGGAACATTAATGCTTTAGCTCTACATGGCTAGGAGCAAACAATGATGGCTGTATGACATTTCTAAGAAAAGAAATGATCCTGGTTTGAATTCCAAATGCTAGTATCTAGATTCTCTTATACCCCTCTTCCTTCCTATATACATTTATGTTAAGGAAAGAGAAATAAAAGCAAAACATTTTCTACTATTCTACTGTTTTAACTTACCTAGTATTTTCACAGCATAATGAGGACTTTCTAAGACAATGCCTTCCTCTGTATCAAATATAGGGTTATCTATTCCAGTTTTTGGAGGAATTTGGGCTAGTTTCTTAAGTCTCATGGAAGAATTAAGGTCGAGTTCTTGTTTTTTCCCTTCTTCCTCTCGCCTACGCCTCATGTCCTCCTGTTGCTGCCGAATACGCTCCAACTGTGCACTTCGCCGGACTGGCATCATTCTGGTGCCCAAATCTCCAGGGCAGTCAACAGCCATCTCTCGGTGCTTCTGGTGTTCCTCTGGTGATGCAAGACCAACATTTTTTACTTCGCTGTCTGATTCCTCAGTAACATGCCCATTCATATGGGATGTTGTCATGGTTATCTATAAAAACCTGAACCACTTTTATAAATCAATTTTTCCTATAAAGCCAATATCTTGATTCTGTAGTATAAAATCCATGTTACTTCAAAAAAACACACAAAACTTCTTACATCATATAATAATGCTATGAAAATGTATCCATGAAGGAAATCTAAGGGGAAAGATGGGGGGAAAAAAGTATAAGAATTACAATATAAAAAATTTTACATAGCCCATTTCTAATCTCTACACAATACAGAAAATATCCCATAAGTATATATTATTATTTTGCTGTATAGGTTAAGTACTTTCATTTTAGAGATAATGCTAAGGAAAACAAGGTGCCCTCCCTGGTTCCTGCCAATAAAAAGGTCCCCTCCCAAGAACTGGTAGCATACTGTTATTTTATAGCGAGAGAAAAATGAAATATTGGAAAGTTTAGCAAAGTGGGAAAGTAGGAAAGTTCTGCCTACTAGTTTAGCAGAGCACAAGTTGCTTATGATATAATGATGTTTAAATCATCTTTGTACAGTTGTCTCACTCAGTACAAATGATATTGAAATAACTTCCTAGTTAACTGCTAAAGAAACTGGCACATAGCATGCATGCTATGTTGGTGGCTCACTTGAGGTAAAGTTATTATTCTTAGAACAATTAACATCAGGAATTTATAAGATGAAGAAGATACCCAATAACAAAGAAATTTTAATTAGCATCTAAGGCATTTACAGGATAAAACTACATTAAGTGAGAAAAAGACTACGTAGGTTATCAGTCTCTATAACTGGCCACATGAACGAAAGAATTAAGGTTAATTCTTTATGAGGATTCATTCAGAGAAAATGGTAACTGTTACCAGTCCAAAAACTCTTTAAGTCATACTGTAAGTAAATAAGAATATATTATACTTGGAGACCAGAAAACTGAACGTGAATTCTGGCTGTGACACTTCTCTAGCTTTATGATTTAAGACGAGTCAGTTTCTCTCTTATTTTAGATTCCTTTGAAAAATGTATTCATATGATTGTTCTGAGTTTTCAATGAGATAATGTATGCAAATTTTAACATTAAAAATATATATTTGTGTTAATTTTAGTAATTTGATTCTCATAGTTTAAAAATCCTTCAACATATTTTAGACAAAAAAAAGCAGATTGTTTGTATATGTGAAAACCCACACATTAAATCTAATTAGTCTTCTTTTGCTCAAGACTTTAAAAATATTTACAATAATAATCCTACTACCTCGAGTTGAACATCCTTTCAGAAAATAGGTCAGAGCACATGCCAACTAAGCAAAAGCTGAGTTTTCAAATAACATTCCTAATACCAGCCAATCTTCTCTCAAACAAACATCTTGTCACAGACTACTTAACACAAACCCACCTAGACTACTAAAAAAGCCACTAGACCAACAATCAGGGAAATGAATAGATGCAAGCTACATAAACCACTAGAATTACATTTTGCAAAAATTTTGGGAGATTTTTCTGTCTTCTATCCAAATCTTAGTTTCTTTCTTTATAACTATGTGAGCTACACATTAATACTTTACTTATCATTAGACTGCCTTCTTTTTTCATTAAAATAACAGCTATTAGAATGGTATTAGGCAATTCTTAAGTTTATATATTAATAATATGCAAATGCAAAATCAGCTTATTTGATATTTTCATTACAAGTAAACAGAAATTTGTGTAGGAGTTACTGTAGTGCTGTGCTTAATTTTAATTGTAAAAGTCTAGGAGTGTACATTGTTCCAGAAAATTAAAACTCAACTTTATTTGGAATATTTACTGAATACTAAAAATCAAATTTAATAATGAATAATGTATATTTTACTTTAGATGATAGTCTAAAAATATTATGACCTGAAATTAAAACTGTCAGCTTAAAAACTGTAAGGCTATGTCCATATTCACTATACTAGATCTTTTGGGGAGGAGGGATTATAGATCATGTAAGAGAGTCTAGGCAATCTGGGTAAGAGTTCTTATGCTTGGATTACTATTACGCTTGTCTATCTGGATATAGTCTTTTACCCTCAGAAAAATTTCTGCAACTTGATATTAATCTGCTTAAAATTCCATTTTGGTCATCTCCCTTGGAGTGTTCACGGTCTACTGGGAAAGACAGCAAAAAAAAAAAAAAAAAAAAAAAAAAGAGAGAGAGAGAGAGAGAGAGAGAGAGAGATTATACTTCCCCAGTTCGTTTCTCCTCATTAGAATCTAAACTTGTTAAAGATAGGGGTAATGTCAGGTATTTGTAGCCCCCAGTACTTAACACAAACATGTAATATAGGAATATACATGAAATATTTGTTCATCTAAACTCAGATATGTCATAAATTCATAGAGGATGCACAGACGATGGACTCTAAAACTTAGTCTGTGGTAAGGAGTCATAACAAACACTAAAAATATAAAGATGAATTTCTTTGAGAACCATCTCAAAGAATGAAATATTAGGCAAACAGAAGAGTCTGTTCCAGGCAGAGGGAATCATATGATCAATTAAAAGGAAGGGTATGAGAGTACTGCTCTTTCAAAAAAAAAGACTAGAACACAATAAGATTGGATGGGACAATGACAGCATGTCATACATGAATAAGGATAAACTGGAAAGGACAGCAGGACACCATACTGAGAAGAGTTTAACAGCTAAAGACTGTGACCTTTATCTTCAAAGTAGTAAGAATCATTACGGGACTTAAAGCAACAGATAACATGATAGCATTCACTTTTAGAGAAATACACTCCAGTATAAGTGTAGAAGACTGACTGAGGGTGGCAATGAGATCAGTTTAAGGCAACTGTAAGAAATGGGATCCTGAACTGTGTAGACAGTGAAATGAAGAACTTATATTAAAGAAATACACTGGTTATAGAAATACTAGGACTTGGTGTCTGTAGCTCATATAACAGGGCAAGGAGAGGAGAGGAAGAGGAGAAAAAGGTAGTAGTAGTAATAGTAGTAGTAGTGGTAGAAGTAGTAATTGTTACATTTACTGAGCACTTTAAACATTTATTCATTTAACCCTCATTTAACTCTGCATAAGGTAGTCTTTTATTTACATAAAAGGAGGTAATTCTCTAGTTCAGTCTTTACCAGCTTCTGAATTGTCAAAAGACCTTCTTCTTTTCTTTGCATAGGGAGAATACATTCAATATGCTTATTTTGTAGATGAGGAATGAGGAGTGAAGGCCCTGAAGACAGAATGGAGAAATAAAGAAGAGACAGTATGAACCAAAAGGCAGGGAGATAAATGGAGTGGGAAAGTACAAATAGGGCTAGTTGAACTAACTAAAGCAGTCAATGTGTGTAAGAGAACAGTGGAAGTCAGTTTGTACAACAGGACAGTAGCTAGAAAGTTTGGATCCAACTTATGAAAGGTCTCAAATGTAAGTCTTTAATTCTCAAGGCAGCAGGAAAACCATCAAACATTAGAAAAGAGCGATGATTTGTACATAAATTTAATTAAGCATTTACCCCTGGCTAGGTACTAGTGTTATAGGGACAGGATCTCTGCCTATTAGTCTATCTACCAAAATGTCCTACAGGGATCTAGAAATTAATATGTCCACAATTAAACTCATATTTCCTTTTAATCCCCTCATATTCTCCTTGAGCCTCTTTCTTTCTCCATTCTCAATCCTAATTAATGCCACTATTATCTACCCAGTTACCCAAGACAACAGAATATTTAAGAGAACAGGCTCCAGAAACAGACTGCCCAGACTCTAATCCTTGCCTACTCTCCTTTTAAGTCTCAGCTCAAATATATTCTGGATTTCCATGACGCTTCAAACTGGATACGTGCCTCCACTGGAATCCCACAATCCTTGTCACATCTATCAAACTGGACTATAACTACTTGTGTCTCTGTCTGTTTGCAGACTACAAGCCCTTGGAGGCCAGGAACCAGGCCGACTCATGTCTGGATCTGTGATACTGCCCAGCACAGGACCAAGACAGGATGCTTCAGAATATGAACCCAGGCAGTGTAACTCCAGGGCCACTATCTTTTGGTCAGCAGGTAGATGGCAATGTCATTAAGATGGAGAATATAGGAGAAGGAGAATTAGATAGAAGAGGTGAGAAATTACATGGGTTTAGTTTGGGACACATTAATGTTCCCACAGGTAATGGTCTAATTGGCAGGATCTGTCTTATGCATCTCTATGGCCCTAATATCAAGTAAGAGATAAATGCTTAATTAAGTATATAAGCAAATCACTCCTGTTTAGAACCTCTAATGGCTTTCATACTGCCTGGAGAATAGAGTCCAAACTCACAAGGTAAACCTAAACTTTATAACTGCATCTTTTACTACTTACCTATACTAGCTTGCTAAGTCAGCTCCCTCATTTGTACCTATCCTATATGTTTTTTCTTCCTGCTCAATGCCTTAATAAACTAAGAAATATGAACTGCTTCTCCTTTCCTCCTCTACGTTTAAGAACCATCACAAGTCCCTATTCCTTCAAGTTTTTTCCAGACCACCTTGGTTAAAAAACCATGCAACGCTCCAAAAGATAAGGCTCACAAGTTAATGCATGAGGGCCATGAAAGATTTAAAAAGTTTTTCCAGAATCAGAAACTTTATGCTGTGTCCTACAGTTTTAGCACTAAGATCATCATAATTTTTAAACAGGAAAACTGTGAATACTCTAGCTTATTTATGTATCGATACATATCAAGAGTCCCAGTCTAAAAGACAAAAAACCAAAAAAACAAAAAACAAAAAAAAAAAAGAGAAAAAAGTCCTTTGACAATTCAGAAGCCGGTAAATGACTAGAGAATTACCTCTAGTTTAGTAAATATGTAAATAAAAGACCACCTTATGCAGATAATATTGTTAAATGTTGCTGACCCTAAGAGTATTCCTCTCTTCTCAATCCTCTAATTGTAAATAAATTGTTTTTAAAATGCCTCAAAAACTCACATTTCAAATCCTCATTAGAGTCTCAGATCATACTCCTCACCAATGGGATAAAGAATTAAATAAAAAAAGAATCAATCAAAACTCTTTGCATAGTCCACAAAAAAATGAATTTTCAGGTAGGCAGGCCAAAGCTGTTTCAATGCTAACTTCAAAATAGTGAGGGGAAAAGGGCTTTGTCTATGTGAACTGGCTATAGGAAAAGGGGGTAAAATGAAGCTAAATAAGCTTCAGTAGTACAAATGATTAAGAATGGGAGCAGGGGGGCAGGGCGGGGATGGGCTGAAACAGCTTGAGGAATAGAGGCCCACTGAAAACTCCACACCAAGAAACAGAACCATTAGTGTGAGAGCTGGGAACATGACAGGTTTCCAGGAAAACAATTTCCTATATAATCAGTATTCTAATTTTTAGACAGAGGAATCTGTAAAACATATACTTCATATACATAAACATGGTTGGTGTACACTAGTGTCCAGAACTCTAGATCTTTTTTTCAATACATCCTTCCTCCCCTTCTCCCACAAGTGATGTCTTTTGAGCAGCAGCTGGGAAGTCTCATTTTAAAGGATCAGCATTCCTCTGACATTCTAAGAAGTTGGACTATTTGTTCCCATAGAAACAGCTTTGTCAGCTAACACAAGATTCAGGCCAAGAATAGTGAAAAGAACTTACATTATGTAAATTGGAAAGACTTTGTCTACTATCCTCTTAGTTTCTCTTCTCTGGTTTTTCAAGAACTCAGGCTAACTTTCTTACTCTGTAAAACAGAAAAGAGACAACCAAGTATGACAGTCTGCAGTGTTTTTTACAGGGAGAAAATGGGAGAGAAAGGTTAATTCAATATGATATCCAAATCTGTTTGTAGATGGTGAGGATTTCTTAGTATGAAGTAGTAAAAATACATGCTCCCCATCTCTAATGGACATCAATTAAAATCAATACAAATTACCTGAAATTAGTGTTGAGAAAGAGGTAAACATAATTGGTTTAAAAGCTTTTTAAAAAGGATAAGATCCTTTTGCAGATTATTTTTAATGCTACTTCTTGACTTCTAGTTTAAGGTTCAAACAGAAATGCAGTTTCTTTTTTTTCTTTGTTTTAACTACAATTTTTGGATTAATCTTAAACATTATGAATAGTTTATGATGCCAAGAAAATAAGAAGTTTAGAATCCAAAAAGAATTTGACAGATAAGAACCACAACTAATTCAGAGGGGGAAAAGTTCATGTTATACTGGAGACCAAGACAGAAAAGGATCTTGTCCCAATGGAGCTTACATTCTGGTAGAGTAACAGATAACAAAAGAATAAACACACAATAAGATGACTTTGGATAAAGGGATATATAGAAACAAAAACGGAAATGTAACAGACAGTGATGTTTGGAAGTGGTATCATTAAATATGATGATTAGGGAAGCCCTATGTTAGGAGGTGATATCTGAGCTGATATTTGGGACTTGAATGACCAAAAAAAAAAAAAAAGATCTGAGGGAAGATCCAGAAATAAAGGGTTCCAGACTGAAGAAACAAAAAGTACATTTCTATATGGATATCACCAGGAATCTCAATTTCAATATACAGGTACTTCTTGGCTTATGATGGGGTTACATATGGATAAACCCACTATAGGTTGAAAATGAATTTACTACTACACTGTAGAGAATCAGGTATTTATCTTGAATATATAACAAACTCTTACACTTCTCTAATAAAAAGATGAATAGTCTGATTTAAAAATGAGAAGAGGATCTGAACAGTTCTCCAAAAATGATAAATGGCCTTTAAAAAGCACACAAAAGGTATTCAACATTATTAGCCATCAGAGAAAAGAAAATCAAAACCAAAATGACACCTGTCAGAATGGTTTTACCAAAAGGACAAGAAATAAGTGCTGGTGAGGATGTAAAGAAAAAAGAACCCTCATGCATTGTTGGTGCAGCCACTATGGAAAACAGTACGGAGGGTCTTCAAAAAATTAAAAATAGAACTACATCATCATCCAAGCAATTCTACTTCTGGGTATTTATCCAAAGAAATATAAACACTAATTTAAAAAGATATGCACTCCTATGTTAACTGCAGCATTATTTAGAAGAGCCAAGATATGTAAACAACCTAAATATGTCTATCAATGGATGAGTGGATAAAGAAAATGTGATGCCACACACATAATGGGATACTATTCTACCATTAAAAAAAATCTTGCCATTTACAATAACATGGATGGACCTTGAGGGAAATATGCTAAGTGAAATAAGTCAGACATAGAAAGACAAATACTATGTG
This sequence comes from Eidolon dupreanum, assembly GCA_028627145.1. Taxonomy (NCBI): domain Eukaryota; kingdom Metazoa; phylum Chordata; class Mammalia; order Chiroptera; family Pteropodidae; genus Eidolon; species Eidolon dupreanum. Next base: position 22,982,225 of record CM053509.1, read on the forward strand.
ATTTCACTTATATGTGGAATCTTAAAAAAAAAAAAAACAGCAAACAAACACAACAAAACAAAACTCACAGATACAGAGAATAGATTCACAGTTGCCAGAGGGAAGGAGGGTTGTGGAGAGGGCAAATGGGTGCAGGGGACAAAGAGGTATAAACTTTCAAATATAAAATGGATAAGTTATGGGGATATTATATGCAGCATGGTTACTATAATCAACAATAATATATCATAAATTTAAAAGTTCCTAAGAAAGTCAATCTTAAAAGTCTTCAACATACGCAAATTTTATACTGTATGGGGATAGATGGTAACCAGACTTATTGTGGTGATCATTTTGAAATGTATACAAATGTCAAATCATTAAGTTGTATACCTGAAACTAATGTAATGCTGTATGTCAATTATACTTCAAAAACAAACAGTGAGATACCACTTAACATCTACTAGGATGGCTAGATACAAATTGACACATTAAGTGCTGATGACGATGTAGAGAAACTGGAACCCTCAAACACTGATGTTGGGAATGTCAAATGCTACAGCCACAGTGGAAAAGAGTCTGGCAATTTCTCAAAAGGTTAACCATAGAGTTACCATATGCTCCAGCAATTCTATGCCTCAATATATACCCAAGAGAAATAAAAGTATATGTAATACAAAAACTTGCACAAAAATGTTTATAGCAGCACTATTCATAACAGCGAAAAATTGGGAAGAAATCCAATGTCCATCAACTGATGAATGAATAAATAAAATGCAGTATATCCATAATGAAATATTACTGAGCAATAAAAAGAAATAAAGTACTGATACATTAAACATGGATGAACCTTGAAAACAGAATGGAAAGAAGCCAGTCACAAAGGACCACAGACTGTATAGATTCCATTTATGAAATGTCCAGAATAGGTAGAGCTACAGACAGAAAGTAGATTAGTGGTTGTCCAGTGCTGTGGCTGTGTGTGGGGGAATTATGGCTAAGAGGTGTAGGTTTTAGGAGGTGATGAAAATGTTTTAAAATTAATTGTGATGGTTGCATGACTCTGAATACACTAAAAGCCATTAAATTGTACATGTGAAATGGATGACTTATACAGTATCTGGATTGCATCTCAATAAAGCTATTAAAAAACAATGAAATACTATTAAAAACACATGGCTAAAATTAAAAAGACAGACAATACTAAGCATTGCAGAGGACACAGAGAAAGTGAAACCTTCAAACAATACCGGTGAAAATGTAAAACGGTAGTCAGTTTGGCAGTTTCTTAAAAAGTTAAACATATACATATTATAACCTAGCTATTCCATGCAAGAAAAATAAAAACATATTATTTGTAAAAATCAGGAGGACTTGAATGTAATATTCATAGAAGCATTATTAACTTAAAGTTGGACACAATCTAAATATCCTTCAGCTGAATAGATAATCATGGAATACTATTCAATAACAAAGACGAATGAACTACTGATATAGGCAACAACATGGATAGCCTCAAAAACATGTCAGATGCAAGAGTATATATGAAAATTCTAGGAAAAGCAAAACTAGCAAAGTAGGGTAGGGGCAGAAACTGACTCCAAAAGGACATGAGAGAATTTTTTTAGGTGATGGAAGTATAATAAAACTAAATTTCAGTGCTATCTGCATGGTGAGATAAATTTAGTAAAACTCAAAATGTACCCACAAAACATGAATTTTATGGAATGTAAATTATATCTCAATAAAGTCATTTTTAAAACTCATCAAATTAGTGAATTTTAATGTAAGTTATACCTGAGCCAATTTTATATTATATACTTAAAATTTCATCTTACTACATGTAAATTATATCTCAACAAAACCAATTTAAAATATATATATATATTCCAAAAACAAGTCACATACTGACAACACACGTTTAACTCATGCATAAATTTCAGTTTTCAACAATGAATGGCACATGCATCATCTTCAGAAAGAAGGAACTTAGTTATATCTAAAACTAAATAAGTACAAGTCAAAATCCAAATATATTTGGGCTAATCATGCAAAATATTAGGTCAGAATGATTACTGATGACAATTTAAAGAAAAATATACAGACTCACCAAAGATTTAAATTATAGAGAACTAAGAAAACTATATTTAAACAATATTTTTAAATAAAAAAAGTCATACCTATTTGAAGTAAACTAAACTTGTTTAACTCAATAGGGCAATGTAAAAAATATTTTTAAAGCTATTAAACAGATTTAAACAACTGACAAACCAAGCTCTTCAAATTAAGAAAAAGACCACGTGCAAAATGTCCTGGGTTTACTTTAATGAAACATCTTGATGAGTCCTATAGGGTATTTCTAAAATTCTACCTGGTTCATGGTTTAGGCTTCAGATAAAAGTACTTTATTTATTATCCTGATAACTGCATTCCAAAGAAGTCATTGCTATCCTCATAACTTTAAAACTAACTGTATTTAGAATATACTATTCCAGATAAATTTGTCAAGAATGGAAGCAAAATTTCCTTAATTGAAAAAAACTTCAAAGTAAAAAATCAAATATGTAAAGATTTCAAAGGGAAGGATAGCATACATAATAACTTAAGCTACATAAATCATGTGCCCCCACAGACATAAAAAGGATGGTATGATTCCTGACATTCAATTCAACTGGATATCAATATGGCAAAGCCATTAGCTTAGAAGACACATCTTTCTCAGATATAAACTTTCAGAGTCTGAGCAGCTCTGAACATTCCTGGCAAAAATTGTATGTATATAAAATACATCTGCAACAGGAAGATTTAGTCTACAAGTTTCTACTCTTGACCTTACATTTCTGGGCCATACAATTAATTGTTTTGAGATTCCCTCCACCCCCTGCAAAAAAAAAAAAAAGAGAGAAAACTACCTGAAAAAATACTGCTGTGTTTATAATCTGTTAAACATCTATATCTTAAAATGTTCATTTACCAAAATTTATCAAAGATTTATTTACAAATATCACCTTAACTCTTCTTAAACATTTTTGGATTCTAGAGGTTCTCAACCAAGGGCTGTTTTGCCTTCCACCCGCCCCCATAATGAGAATTTTGGCAATGTCTGGATATATTCTTTATTGTCAGGACTGGGTTGAGGGGTGCTACTGGCACCTACTTAGCAGAGGCCAGAGATGCTGCTAAACATACACAGGACAGCCTCCCATGAGGAATTATCTAGTCCAAAATGTCAATAATGTCAAAGCTGAGAAACTCTGAGTTAAACAAACAATGGAATATTAATTAATTCAAAATTGAGGCAGTCACTCATTCAGTAATATTCAAAAAGTTTTTCACACATTCTAGGCAAAACTTTAAATAGCCAAGCTTCCTTGCTAACCACCTAATGGTATTTTTGCTTATTGTGTTTCAACTCTTTTTCAAGTACTGTTGGTTTCCAAATAATTAATAAATACCAAGGCCGAAAGATTCTTAAATATCATCTGATCCAGTATTTTTCAAAATGTTCAATAAGAAAGAAATTTCGAGGGTTATATTGTTCATTTGGATAGGAAGATATGAGCAGAAACTCACTTTTACCTTTTTTTTAAGGTTCAAGGAAAAAAAGTTCTGTTAACTTAAATGTTTAAATAACAAAACTTGGATCTGGTGAGTTCCTCTTATTTTACAAATGACAAAAGAAGGTCCAGAAAATTTAGGTTACTTGCCACAGTTATACAAATACTTAGTGGCAGAAATCAATAAACCCACAAATTCAACAAGCTAATGACTGCCAACAGAATAGCAACAGAGTTAATGGAATAAAAGCTACTGCCAAATAAATTGCCTTACACTGTATACTGGAACCTGAGTGGGAAAGCAATCCAAATTTTAGTAATATACTCCAGCATATGATACATTCCCCACCATCAAATGCTTACAATCAAATGCGACAAAACATGTATATAAAATAACTAGTTACATGAAGAGTGACCAAAACAAGGAAAAACTAAAAAAGTATAGACAAAATATAACGGTCATATTATTTACTGACTCTGCGTGCTGAACACTGTGCTGCTGTACTTAGTTAATACTCAAACAATCCTACAAGTTAAATACTATTGTTATCCCCAATGACAGATGAAGATAGATTTAAAGAAGCAAAGTATTTTGCCCCCAAAACACATCAAAATAAACATTCAACAGTTATAATAGGTACTCCTATGTATATGGTTTCACATCATATAATCCTTACAACATCCTTGTATGGCATTTTACATAGGACACAAATAGAATAATTAAGTGGTTTTGGTAGACAGTGATGGTGATAGTGGTTAATAGTAGTAGAAGTAAAAGCAACAGCACTACTTGCGAGGCAGAGTGCTAAGAATTTCACATATATAATCTCATTCAATCCTTTCAACTCCTCAAAGTTATCCTCAGTTTACAGATGTGGAAGACAAGTATAGAGAGGTTAAGTTGCTTCCCAAGAACATAAATCTAAACAGCAGAGCCAAGACTCATACCAAGTCTGTATGACTTCAGAATAGAAGCTCTGATTTTACTTTTGCCATTATTTTTAGTTTTATCCAATACTAAAAGAAAAACTCCTATTGATTATGACAATTAACTGTCAGTTTAGTGTTTAGAAGGGTACATTCCTAAGATTTTTCTTATCTTATCCAAAGATATGCTCTCTTTTAAACAATGAAATTCTATGAAAAACACATTTGCAAATCCAAATACCTAATAGCCTCTTCTTGCCTTCTTTTGCCTAAAATTTAGCTATGGCCATAAGTATTCCACAGGACCAATGGGACTTCATAATGAATCATCATTCACCTCTACAAATTTGGTTATTATTTTGATATAGCTACATTTTGCAATATAAAGAAGAGTTGAGAGAACACGAGATCATTTTCTGAAACCAGGTAATTAAGCTCACTATATATAATATGTAATAATCTCTGAAGTGAAAAGTATTGTTTTTTTTTCTTTAATTAAGTGGGAAAATTTTCCATTTGCTTATATCAAACACAAAGGTGAACGTCTCTGGAGATATTCAAGACCACGTACTCATAGTAGGAACTGGTTAAAAGCCAAACAGTATCAAAGATATCAAATGGTTGGTTACTTGAACTGCCCCATTATCGCCTTCAACAACTTAGTAATAAAAGATTAAATGCATCCAACAAGTTAGTAAAGTTTTTGAAAAAGGCAAGAGGACAAAAGGTAATTTTTAATATTTCAAACTAGCACTGGATTTTTAAACACGTGGGGTAAAATTACTTGAGATATGGCTTTTCAGTATATTGCTACCAATCAAGAATATATATGGCCTAGTTGGAGAACAAGAACAGTCTTGATAAGGAACAGAGCCAATGTAAGAGATAGAAGATAAAGCCACAGTTGACTGAATGCTAAGCTAAATTGTTTGAATTTTCTCCTGCAAGCAATGAGAGACTATAGGTTTCAGTTTAAAAAAAAAAAAAAAAAAGCTTTTTAGAAAGTTAAATCTACTCTATATTGTAACCAGAGTTAAAGGGGGGAAATGTAAGTAGAGTAGCCAAGAGAGACAATGTTTTAATACTTTATGCATGAGAAGATAAAGGAAGTAGCAGAAGAAATGAAAACGGGTAATTTCAAACAACGGATATTACAAAGGATGATTTGACAAGATTTAGAGAACAGGAGCCAAATATAATTCTAAAATATTGAGCATAACAATTGAACCTGGGAGAAATTATAAGACCCTAAAATAGGAAAATTCAGAGATTAAAGTTTTTCTCCCCAGGAGGGAGAGAAGGGGAACAGGGAGAACTGGGAAGATAATAAATTCCATTTTAGAAGTATTGCATTTAAATTGAGAATGTTGGCGAGTTGTTAAGTGCTGGACTGGAAAACCAAAGAGGACAGGCTAGAAATGAAAATCTGTTAAGTAATTTACATATTCACATCTTACATTAGTAAATCTTTTCAGTTTCTACAGTAAATTTAAGCATATTATCTCACTTAATCTCCACAGTTGCCCTTTTTTCTAGGATATCTTTAGGCATTGTAAGTCAAGTCACAGAGCTAGAAGTTAATGTTAACAGGCACTAAAATACAGATCAGTGAACCCCTGAGGATCCACAGTGCTATGGTAGTTACACCTTTGTACGATGATACCACACTGACTACACACTTTTCAAAAATCACGTTACAGTTGGCCCTTGAACAACAGAAGTTTAAACTGAGCAGCTCCATTTATATGCAGATTTTTCTCTGTATTGTTTTCGATTTGCAGGTGGGAGTCTATGGATGCAGAGGGCAGACTGTATATATTGATCTATGCTTTTTACGTAAGGGCTTTGAGCAATCAAAGCATTTGAGTACCCATGGGGGTCTTGATACCAATCCCTTGAGGATACTGAAGGACAACTTAAGTTTCTGGGGAGTCAGAAGTTATACAAGGATTTTCGACTGCATGGGGGGTGGGTGCCCCAAGCCCTGTATTGTTCAAGGGTCAACTGTACATCATTCTTTTAGCTTTAAGATATAATTAGAGAAAATGCATCTTTTCTCAACTTCCTACTTCATAAAATGAACTTTAATACAATAATTAATTTCATTGTTATATATGTTAACAGACTAAAAGGTTACTATAGCACTAGATTGCAGTCCCATGACACTTATTGCTCAAAATTTTTAAATACTCAGCCAAACAGCAGATAGTCAAGTGGAGAAATGGTAGAATGCATGTGAATATTCCTACTCATCTGAAAAGTGAAACTAAGTTACCAACATTCCAGTTCCCCCCGGTAACATCATTTAAAAAATGTTATTCTCCACTCTGTACTGTGCCAATTTAGGTATGTGCTTCCAATCAAGCCACATATCTTACCCTGAAAAACTTTTTAATAAAATATTAATTTATCCCTAAAAACTGAATATTGTAAAAATACAAGAGACTAGCTCCTATAAGATAAATTAGCTATTCCCCTGGGGTCAAATTTAAGTATTGAAAATCATAACTGTAATACCCCTAAAATATGCTAATAACAATATTAACTCCCATCAATTCTCCCTCAATAATATCTCACATATTACCCCAGTTTCTCTCTTTTCATACCGCCACCTTAAATCCTATACACATTATCTCTTTCATGGGTTTTTCTATGAACTTTTTCATAGTCACCCAACCTTCTGGTTGCCAATCATTTTACACAATACTGCCAGATTAATTTTCCTGAAGCACACCTAATAAATATCATGACAATGTCCCTTTTCCAACGTTTTTGTTGCCTTTCCCCTCCTTTAAGCTACTATACATCCATTTACTGTACTAAGTACCTGGCATGCATTATCTCATTAACCCTTGCAACCATCTCATTCAATTTAGTAACTTAGCTTTAGCAAAGACAAGTAACCTGTCCAATGTTAAAGCTAAATGGTAAGTAAGATCTTGATTTACTTGGCACTAGAGCAGATCACATCCTCTTTGAGTTTTTTTGCATCCTTGCCCCCAACCTTAATTCCTCACAGCTTCTCATGACCTCTAACTTTTTTTGTTCTCCCCAAGAAAATACAGTGAGAGTAGCCCTTTTCTTTAGAATAGGAAGGAAAAAAGTAGCATAAATATTTAAAAATATTTATCTTGGTATAAAATTTTTGTGTGTATGAGTGACCAATCACGTACAGTGCTGAAAATCATATAGGAAACTGTGTACTGTTGACTCTATAAATCACTTCAATGTTATGTCCTGATTTATATTTACCAAAATTTTAAATTAAAACTTTGGTCTATCAATTCCTTTTCTAGAAATTTATCCCAGAAAGTATGTTTGGAACAATTCGGGTATGTTAATTTTACTTCTTCAACTGTAAATTTAATTAAATCTAAATAAAGATCAAATATTTCCAATGAAAACTTACTCTAATTGAGATGTGCCATCAGTGTAAAATACATACTGAATTTTGATGACTCAGGATGGGAAGAAATCAATGTAAAACACTTCATTATTTTTTTGTATCTAATACATGTGGACAAGGTAATATTCATTACAGATTGAATTAAATAAAATAAACTATTAAAATGAATTTCAGCTGTTTAAAAAATTTTTATGTGGCTACTAAAGCATGAAGCTCTATGTGAACTGACATGAAACAAAGGCAAGTGAATAAAGAAAGCTTCGAAATGGTGTTTACATATCATTCCATTTTTGCAAATGCACATAAAAGATATGTTTATAAAGTTATTAGCCAAAAATCTGGAAGAATATATACAGTACTGTTTTCATTTACTATTAATGAACTGTAAGGATTACAGACCTCTCAGGTCTTCTTTTCTACTTATACTTCTGTAATACTTGGCTATCTCACAAAACACATAAAAAAATGTTAGTTTTATAATTTCGGTGGAAAACTCAAAGACATTACAATTTTGAAAAACAAAGAAACTTTAAATTACAACAACCTTCTAAAATTCTATAAAAATTAGTAGCAGCAACAAAGCCCTTTTCAAGAGTTCCAGAACCTTAGTTATCAAAATACTATCCCTAAGGCACTAAACAATTTCATAAACAATGTGACAATAAACTAAGAATTTCTTAATAAAGCACTTAAGCAATCATTAGAATCATGATTCTCCAGTAGTGAGGACTTCTTCTACCACATAAAAATGAACATACTACATCTTTAATTTTAAAATGATAGGAAATCAGTTTATAAAGAAATAAGGGCTTTAATTATAAGAAAAGTTCCAAAAGGTACCACCAATACTTTAAAACATGGTAATGAAATTGCTGCCTTTGAGTCTTTCCTATAGTAGAAGTTCCAGAGTCCTGTCAATTTTGATTGCATTTATTCTTTCATTATGTTAGTAACTCACAATGACAACTCTCAAAGAATCCTAATTATGAACTCACATAGCTACTGCTTTGTCTTCTAGATGCCTATTACTATGCCTATTCCATACAGATTTTCTCTATTCCTTTTACTCTTGACTTTCAATCCTTTAGTCAATTACTTATTGTAAGTTTCAGGTCTCTAAAAACATATTATAAGAGATTCCAATTTTTGACCTCAGGTGATTTATAGCTTACTAGAGAAAACCATATGCTCCAAAGGTCAGCAAATTAGTAGATGATTACCTCAACCTAGATGGCTTGCTGGTATGCAATTCAACAACTTGCCATTAAAGAGAGAGAGAGAGAGAGAGAGAGAGAGAGAGAGAGAGAGAGAAAAGTTTGCCTCCTCATTGAAGAAATACCAAATAGCCATTTCAGAGTTATTAGAACAGGAGCATTAAGAAAAATTAGGAATAAAGATTCATACCTATTGTTATTTATAAATTAGACTAAAGAGGTGACAGTAGAAGTGTGTCTTCAGGACCAGAAATAGAGTTGTGTCATTGGAACAGAAGAAACTGAGAAGACTGATAAGGATACAAATGTCACCAAGTTTAGAATCCACTGAACTTTTAGTACTATAATATTGCTGACTTGAGGGTATGTGCCATGTTCTGATCGTGACCAGATAGTCGTACAAGGCAAAAAAACATAAGGGAGATATCATGCAGCAAGAAACAGAAACAAATGGTCAATCTTAAAGATTATTGTACAGCAGATACCTCTTATCCTTGGGGTATATGTTTCAGGACCACCAGCAGATACCTGAAACCACAGATAGCACCCAACCCTATACATACCTATGATAAAGTTTAATTTATTAATTAGGCACAGTAAGAGATTTACAACAATAACTGATAATAAAATAGGACAATTATAACAATATACTGTAATAAAAATTATGGGAATGTGGTCTCTCTCAAAATGTCTAATTGTACTATACTTGCCTTTTCACTTAGAGGAAGCACTTTACAGTTTCTCTATGGCATATCCGAATTGCCGCCATCACTACTTTTGCACTTTGGGGCCATTACTACGTAAAATAAGGGTTACTTGAACATAAGCACTGTGATACCCCAATAGTGGATCTGATAACAGAGATAGCTACTAAGTGACCAATGGGCAGAAAGCATATACAGCCGGATACACTGGACAAAGGGATAATTCACATCCTGGGTGAGAATGTGAATCACACTACTCAGAACCACACACAATGTAAAATTTATGAATTGTTTATTTCTGGAATTTTCCATTTATTTTCAAACCACAGTTGACCACAGGTAACTAAAATTGTGTAAAGTGAAAGAAACCACGGATAAGGGTGTGGGTTTTTTTTGTACTATACTGGAAATTCTATAGTTAAAAAGTTTACTAAACTATACTTTCAATAGTGTAAGTATCTACTTGGTACAAAAACTTAGTCATCGGAAAGAAAATGAAAATTAGATAAGTAAACAAGCAAACAAACAAAACCCTTATACAACTGCAATGCTATTTGATAAGTGCTGTACTACGACTGCAGAAAATGCTACCTTTAGAGTAAGAATATTTTAAGAAAACTTGTAGAAATGGCAAAGAATATAAGATCCAAGACAGATATGAAAAGCATCCATTACATAAAAGGGAAAAAAAGCAAAATATTAACACAAAAAGACTGACATTAGTAAAATTAAATAAATGCTTTATTTAAACGTTAAGATTTAAATCACCGTAATGCAACTTGAGTCTGCAATCTACGTTATTTTTTAAGCCTATTTAAAAATGTGTAGTAAAAATAACCTAGTGAAAAACACCCGAAAGTAATGCTTGAGAGTCAATAAGAGAAACTGACAAAGCCGAGTACATGATCACACATGTGTAGCCTGTTTATAAGTAGAGCAACAAAAATTGTTGTCTCCCACTGACTTTCACTATTATTTCAGAGATTAAAAAACTTCACCTCAACTCACAATTACAATTATTCATCACTGACTCAGTCTATAATAACTGATTCGCACAATTCCTGTGAAATTGCCTACTCGAATTACTGATAATCACATTATCTATTCAAAATACATTTATTAAAACATAATGCAATTTATTGCTATCCCATGTGAATGTCAAAAACCAGGTTTGTATTCTCTCCACTTCTTATCTAACATTTATGGAGTGCTTAATATACACCAGGCACTATGCTAACCATTCTTGACACATCATCTCAATTAACCCTCAAAATAAGGCTCTGAAGGGGATAAGAATACACCAGCCCAAAATGTGACACTGGCATAAGGATTATTTTGAGCTAAAGGTAATGAGTGTGCATGCGCACGCGCACACACACACACACACTGTCCTTCCCCTACCGGGTGAAAAAGCGAGACATAAATTTCCCTTTGTAAAGGTAACATAAATTTCTATTTACACTAGAAGAGTCGTCTTAATCCTGAGAGTTGATTCTTACCAATGAAGACGCCAATTTAAATGTGTATAACAAACCTCGCTAAAATAACCATTATCTTCCATTAGCTTCCCCCACATATTTACCTTCCCACAATTTACAGCCCCTAAAAGCCTAAACCTTTTTTCCTTGTCTTGTAATTTTTCTATATTGTATTGCTCAATCTCATTGCTTCTCTGGGTCTTTAATTCTTCTCTATGAAGATCTCCACACACGTATTTCTCGTTAATCTGTCTTTATTAGGTTAATTTGCAGGGCCCCAGACAGTGAAGCTAAGAGGATAGAGTAAAAGGTTTTTTCTCTCCTACAGCCCTCTGAATCAGGCATTAATAGAATCCCCATTCTATATCTAAGGAATCAGACTTTGATAATTAACTTGCCCAGATTCACATACAAATCAAGAAGGTATTTCAGCATAAGTCTGACTCTATAGTCCAATTATTTAATTGGAGCAGACTATAACTGCACTATAATGCCAGTCAGTAAGGGCCTGGAGAAAAGCAAGAACAAGCCATTAGCAAATTCCTGTTTGTATTGATATCTTTGAGGAGAAAGTTAATCAAGAACATGTGAAAGTGAGACGCCCCCCACCAAGCCACCATTAAATACATTTATGGCAGACATAGAATAAATGGAATTGTTTGAATCTCAAATTCTCAGGTTACAGGAGGTGACCAGGTTAGAAAAGTCTCTGATATTAAGTTCACAAACAAGGCTAAAGTTTAAACAAGTAAATGATAAAAGCACAACTGATAACATGCATCTACTATGTGCTATATTAAGCAGTGAGGTACTAAGATAAAAAGACACAGACCCTACCCTTGAGGAGTTTACAGGTTTAAGGTTCTTCATTTGAATTCAAGTACATCTTAAACATTAAATCAAAGATGGCTTTCTCAAAAATATTGTAATCTTACCAAAAAGACAATGTTAAACAAAGTCTTAAGGCAGGCAAAACACAAAATAGAAAAATCCAAGAACTTTGGAGTCAAACAGAATTCAAATCCTTGATCCCAGTTACAGCCCTTAAAAGCCTACACCTCTCTTCCTTTGTCTTATCACCTTGGATAAAATACTTAATAGTACTTTAGAAAAATACTTAATCTTTCTAAACCCTCGTTTTCTCAATTGTAAAAGGGAAACTACTGATTAAAAATACGTTGCAATGTGGTTGTTAGTATTTAGAAATGCATACAAAAAAATACAGCAGATTTTTTTTACTGCATAACACATCAACAGATGAGGTAAGGGAGAGTTCTGGGGTAGGAATTAGAGAAAATCAAAAAGTATTGTAATTTCACCAAATGAACTACTACTCTTAGCTATAAAAATTAAGTATAAAAGGACAAAGTATAAAGTATAAAAGAGTAAAGTATGAAAGGAACACTGTCCCTTTAAGATGCTTGCAAATAATTATCAATTTTCCTTCCAAAAACTCTTAAGCATCTATTGATTACTCTTAAGTGAATCATTATTTTGAAAAATATCTGCAGGTCACTTGTATAGTCAGCTGAATCACATGGGTCAGATATTTAAATCTGGGGTTCATGACTTAATTTCCATGAATCCCCTGAAACTATATGCCCAACAGTATGTGTTGCAGGGGAAGGACTCAAAAGACAATCAGATTCACTAAAGATGAATGAATACAGTTAAATTTGCATGTCCAGTATTGAGACAATTTGAGGAAGCTCAACCATTTGCTGCTAGAAGTATGTATCAGTAAAATAAACCACACTGAGATTGGCATTATCTAATAAACTAACCACACCCACACTATCATCCAGTAATTTCATTCTTAATTATATACTTTAGAGCAGTGATGTCCAATAGAACCTTTGGCAATAATGGAAATATTCCGTATCTGCGCCGTGCAATAACATAGCCACTAGCAATATATGGCTATCAAGCACTAAAACTGAGGACTGAATTCTTAATTTGTTAATTTTACTTAATTTAAATTTAAATAGTCATATGTGGCTAGCGGCTACCACACTGGTGAACACAGCCCTAGAGAAACACATGCACATATGTACCACAATAAATGTATAGGAACATTCATGGTAACATTATTCATAACAACAACAACAACAAATTCACAGATTTACCAACAGTATCATTAAATAAATTGTGGCATATTATTTTTTACAAATAAACTGTTACAATTCTGTAACATTATAAATACAGTCCTAAAATGTATTTGAATATTATTTGAGCAATTCTGTGATTCTGCTCAAACAACCAATAAATTCTCTTAATACAGCCTCATCTCTATGGGATTGTTCATATTTATTTCAAAGCCAGACTTTCCAGGGCAGTGACTTCATCCAATACTTCTTTATATTGTGCCCAAAGTCTTCACATTGTATATATTCAATATTTACTTATAATTTTATGTGTGAAGTAGTCAGGAAAATTGGGGCAGACAAAATATGCTAAAGTGAATGATAATTACTTATAGAAAAAAAAAACAATTCTTTACACATAAATATACAAATAATATAACCAATGTAAAGCAGAATTTTAAAGATCTGCTTAAAAACAGCAAGTTTTCTTTCACATTAAATATAATACTTCTAAGTTCTATCTATATCTGAAAATAATACAAAGTTTTATCAGCAAAATATGGTAATACTTTGCAACAGCTTCTGTTTAAGCTTTAGGGGTAAAATGGAAAATGTGGGACAAGAAAACTAGATTTCTGGGAGTCCAGAGGTAGGTAATAACATAGCTAACAAACCAGGTAATGGTGCACTGGAAAGAGTACTGAACAGATTATGGATCTGGTACTTGAGATCCAACCCTAACTACTAGCGGGAGATGATTCCAAGAGCCATCCATCTGCCATCCTGCCTCTGATCTGTGAAGGCGCACAGACTGATTGAGTGATTGTTTGTTTAGGAGAAGAGGGAAGTTAAAAATTTCAAATCCAGCTCCACCTTGACAGAAATTCAGAAAGGAAGGAAAACGACTTTTTGAAGCTTCATATATATCCCAAATACTACACAAAAACGAGTATCTAAATGTAGGGACTTTTTAAGTGCACTTAAATCCTAGCAGAGCACCCAGTTCGGTGTACTCATAGAAGGCAGTAAATTATTTTAAATAAATGCAGTCTTAAAGGCACTTCTGAAACACAAGCAAAATACAGAAAGACTAGTTAGGTCAAATCAAAGTACTGTAATATATTTTAAGTGACATCATCGATCATTTTCTGTGACAATGTAAAACCCTCAAAATATGAAATTATATTTTAAAATGAATTCTCAGTTTTTTGATGTAAAGTTTCTGATACTATTGTGAAGCCAAGGAGTTATAATTTTCATCAAAAAAAGCATAATTCAAAAGACAACAGCTATAAATATAAACGGTATAATTTCTAATATTTACAATAACTAATTAGATATACTAAAAATTGGCAAAAACTTGAATGAATCTCTTTAGTTATTTCACATTTGTTGATTTGTCACAAAGCATCGTGCGACTACGCGGCTATAAAACAAGGCTGGGGGAGGAGTAAATACTTATTAAATATCTACTATATGTCAAAATATTTTGCTCAGTGCCTTCCCCACCTTATTTAACCTTTTTGAACATCTTCCCAGGTGGCTACATGTTATCAATGAGGAAAGTGAAAGCTTGGCTGGGAATTACAACATGAAGTAACTTCACAACTCAGCTGACCCTGAGGCTCTTTCCACTGCATTACTACAATTTTCATTTCTCCTGCTGACTTTTTGCCCGAAACAAAAGTAGGCAAACTAAGCCCACAGGCCAAATCAAGAATACTCTGTTTTTATAAAGAGTTTTATTAGAAGTCATATTCATTTGCACTTTGCACTATAACAGCAGAGTTGAATACTTGCAACAGAAATGATATGGTCTGCAAAGTTTAAAATATATACTATCTGACCCTTTATAGAAAGCTGCCAACCTCTGACTTAAAGGATCAAAAATGCCAAGAACCTCACAAGCCTTAAAACGTTAATGTTTAGGGTCTTTGAGACAACTATTAACTTACGAAGGAACTTTAACATTATGAATCAAAATGTCAAACTGCTTGAATTTTTATAATAGGTTAATCATATAAGCCCAAATTTATAAAAATGATAAAATTAAACAGCCCAATTACAAGATTACTGATAAACAGATCAGTGGAATACAGAGTCTAAAAAAGACCCACACAAATGTAGTCAAATGGTTTTTGACCAAGAGACAAAAGCAATTCAATGGAGAAAGGATAGTCTTTTAAACATGTGGTATTGTAACAATGGGACAAATAAATGAAACTCAACTCAAACCTTTCCATACGAAATTTTGCTCAACATGGAACATAAATCTAAATGTAAAACATAAAATTACAAAACTTGTGGAAGAAAATGAAGAAGAAAATCTTTGTGACCTTGAGTTAGGCAGAGTTCCTAGACACAATACTGAAAATAAGAACCATAAAAGAAAATACTGATACTTTGGACTTCATCAAAATTTAAAGGTCTGTACTTTGAAAGATACTGTTGAGAATGGAAAAGGCAGCCATAACTGGAAGAAAATCTTTGCAAATCACAAATCTGACAAAGACTTACAGAACTCTTAAAACTTGACAATAAGACAATCCAATTTTAAACTGGGCAAAAGAGTTGAACACTTCAATAAAGATATATTATAAACGGCAAATAAGCATGTGAAAAGATGCTCAGCATCATCAGTGATAAGAAAAATGCAAATAAAAGCCACAATAAAATACTGCTTACATACCTATTAGAATGACCAAACTAAAAAAGATTTACCATACCAAGTGCTGATGAGGACATAACATAATTGAAACACTCATACATACACATTGCTAATGGAAATACAAAGTCGTTCAGCCTCTGGAAAAGTTTCATATCATACAGTTTCCTATGCTGCTATAACAAATTAACCAAAAACTCAGTTGCTTAAAATAACGCAAATTTATTATTTTACATTTCTGTAGGTTAAAAGTCTGGCTCGACTCCCTGGGCTAATATCAAGGTGTTGGCAGAGCTGCATTCTTTTCTGGGGGCTCTAAAGGTTAATCCATTTCCTGGCTTTTTTCAACAGGCCACCACATTCCTTAGTTTATGCCCCACCCTCCTCCTCCATCCTCAAAACCAAGAACTCTGGCCTTGCTTCCATTGTTACAGCTTTTTTTTCTGACTGTACAGCTTCTCTTCCCCTTTTAAGGACCTCAGTGATACACTGGACCCACCTGAATAATCCAGGATACTCTCCATATTTTAAAATCAGTTAATCAGCATCCTTAATTCCATCTGTAACTTTAATTCACCTTGCCATGAAACCTAATTTATTCACAGGTTCCAGGGATTACTCGGCCTACCACAGTCAACTATCGCATGACCCAGCAATTCCACTTCAAGGTGCTCACCCAAGAGAAATGAAGACTATGTTCACACAAAAACCTGTTTGCAAAGATATACAGCAGTTTTATTCATAGTAAAAACAACAACAACAACAACAACAACTGAAAATAACTCAAATGTCCTTCAATTGGTGGATGGATAAACAACCTGTGGTACATCTGTACAACAGAATACTATATTCAGCAATAAAACAGAAATAACTGCTGATACATTCAACATGAACACAAATGTATTATGTTAAATGAAAGAAATCAGACTCAAAAGGCTTAAATACTGTACGATTTCTTTTATATGATATTATAGACAAAAACTACAGAGAAAGACAACAGATTATTAGCTGCCAGGGGTTAAGGGCAGAGAAAGGTTGACTACAGAGAAAGGCTCAATTCTGGATGCTGGAATTGTTCTGCATCTTGATTTTGGTACTTGCACAGCTTTATGCATTTGTCAAAACAACTGTACAATGAAAAGAGTTAATTTCATTTCTTGTAAATAAAAAATAAAGTCTTTTTGAAATAAAGAACACAAATACATCATTTCTCACTCTTCACATCAGCAGAAATTTAAAAATATGACACTGCCAATTTGACAATTCCAAGTGTGGGCAAGCATGACTCAGATACTGATGGCAGGAATGTAAATTGTTACAACTTTAGAGGATAATTGGCTGCAGCTAGTAAAATTGAAAATGCACATCAACCTACAGCCCAGCAATTCCACTCACAGGTATGTATACACTCTAGGGAAACCTTCACACATGTGTGCAAGGAGACATACATAAGGATATTCATTAAACATTTGAAATATTGAAAAACTGAAAATCCTTCAGTAGAGGAATTATTAATTGTGGCTAGTAGTTATTAAAAAATAAAGGAAAAAAATGTGTAAGAGAAAGAATCAACCCTGCTGGCTACATATACAATTTTGAGAAGGGTAACTTACTGGTTTGCTTATTTAACAATAGTATATAGTGAAAAGAGCACCAGAGTTGGAATTTGGAGACAAGCATTCTGGCATTTAGTTCCTACTCTGCCACCAACTAGCAGTCAGACTATGGACTACTTAACCCTATAAATCTCACTTTCCTTTTCCTCGAAAATGAAGAGGTTAGGCTATACAACCACTAAAATTATTTCCAGCTCAGTAATTCTATGATTCAGTAAGTTTATAATCAAAAATTATATTCCAAAGCACTTACGTCGAGAAACTTTTCCCCACTTTGAAATCAGAAACTACCAGAGCAATAGGACATCTTAATATATTGATACATAAAATGGACCAAATTTCCTAGTATGTCTATGATGAGCTTTTTAATCAAGATTATAATTCAAAAAGAACATAATGAACTAAATCCACTGTGTTGACTTGGGTAGCCCTCAGGTAAAACGTACATCCTGATCTCTCATTTTAACTTTCTAAAACAAGTTAATATTATTGAGTCCATCTTTACTTGTCAAGTCTGTCTAGCCAAAAGTCATTCAGGTACATGGTAAGATGCACTTGCTTTTTAAAAACAAAGTGATGAATTGCTTTTCGTAATTTTGCGTTTCATCTATAAAGCTCTTACATTATAATAGCTTCAGCCTGCTATAATAATTTAAAGAGCCTTTAAAAACTTGTAATATGCCATGCCCACGGGGATCTAGTAAAAAAAAAAAAGTTCATAATCCAAAAAAACTTATTTAACAATTTCATTACCACCAATACTTAACACTTCAAAGACACCAATAACCAACATGTCATTTGTTCCATTTGTTCCAGAATTTAATAGGTTATTAACTTCTAGTATAATCCAAAAGCATAATTAGGATACGATCATTAAAACGAGATATTACTTTTAAAAAAAATTAGAAATATCAACGCCTTTACCTTGTCAGTAAGTACAATATTTCAAAACTGTTTTAGAGGCTTTCCAAATCTAAATTCTTACAATTCTAAACGACTAAGAAGGCAAAACACACTATACACTACTTCTAAAAAATCCTATCAGATTTTAAGTTTAGCGCCAAATGCCAACAAAAACCTTTCGACCGAAACCTAAATTCCGTACACATTACTGTATGTCAGTCAACTAAACATAAGGTGAGTTATTATTAGGAAGTTACATAATTTGCACCAGACTGTTTAAAGCGCCTTTCATTAAATGCAGCTTACAACAATTTACTGGCTTCAAAGTTCACCTTGCAAACTTAGAGTAAATTATTAGAAACTATTTACGAGATTAGGCTTTTCTTTAAAGCAGTCCCAAGGAAGTAAGAACTGTTTATTTGTTTAAAGAGTGCAACAAGCAGCTGAATACCAGGAGCTGAGTCAGGCAGAGGAACGCTGACTACATTCCCGTCTTCGCAAGGAAAGTGTTCGCCCAGCCGATTTCCCCGACCCGGCCTGGGGGGAGTGCTGGGAGTCCCGAACTTGGGGACCAGGATGCAGAGGACAGGCGACTCCTTGCCGCGCCCCCTACAACTCCGGCCAGGCGGACCCGCCAAGGTGGGTTCCTCTTCAAGAGAGGGAGTGGGCACAGCCAGGCAGCGTTCCTCCAAGGGACAAAGGTTGGGCTCACGCCCTCCGCGGCTGGCTGCGCCTCCCGCTGCCTGGGGCAGCCCACCGAGCTGCCCCGGGTCCCGCCTGGGCCCAGAGTGCGGCGTGTGGGGGAGGGGGGCGCGCCCAGCAGACCCTCCCCCGCCGCGCTCCGGGAGACCTGTTGATTACGACCTCCGCACAGAGCCGCCGCGGGTCCGCTTCTTACCTCTGCGCCACAGTAGCCGCCGATCCTCCCACCCCTGCCGCTCCTAAACACTGCAGAAACGACAGTTCCCCAACGGCACTTAAAATACCGGATAAAGAATCCCGAAACTCCCGATTCCCCACCTCACAATCCTTAGTCTCCGCCCCTACCCCACGGCCAGTCGCCGCCGTCGCCGCCGCCAGCGACTCCACCTCGAGACCGCGCGAGACCGGCCCCCGCGGCCGCAGCGAGTCCGCGCACGCGCCCCCGGGACTCTGGCGCAGCGGACGCTCCTATCCCAGTCGCTCTTGGGTGTGCCCCGCCCGCTGTTAGGCAGGGAGGCTGGCGCGGCTCGCCCAATCCCGAGCCCGCGCGGAGAGAGCGCCTTTTCATTGGTCGGCTCTGCAGCTCCCCAGGGGCCGGTCGCGCGCACTTGCGCGCCTCGAAGTATAAAAGGCGTACTGCGTTGTGCTCTCCTGGCTCCAAAGTCGCTTTAGGGTTGATCCTGTGGTTGATGTTGTGTAGTGACGCTAGGTTTTTCTCAGAGGCAGTCAGGAGTAGGCTAACGTTTACAGCCCTTGACTCTTCTCTCCTTGGGTGACCATCTGTTCCTGAAGATAATCTGCTTCCGTGTCCTGTGAAGCGCAGTCTTAACATTTGTTTTAAAAAGAACCATGCTGAATGTGTACTGTCCCACGGAATTCTCTGCTACCGCAGAAGACACCAGAAAGCTAGCCAGCTAGGACCGAGTTTTGAACACCAGAAAGAAAGGATGCCAAGGGCCACAGCTGTTTCACAAAACTCGAGTGACTGGATTTAGTTACCTGGGCCAACCCACATCCAGTGCATGGAAATCCAGATAAAACAGTCTCCAGAATTCCCTAGAAACTGGTAGCCTTATCCTAAAGGAGGGGAAAAGGTTAGTGAGTGTGATGTTTCCTTTTCTAAGTTCTTAAATGCGTAAAATAACAATTCAAAAAGCTTCCTTTATTTAGCTCCTCAATGAATTTTTCTTCCTCTAACTCAGAATTTCTCAACCTCAGGGCTATTGAAATTTGGGCCCTCATTTTTTGTTGTGGGAGCTGTCCTACACATTGTAAGATGTTTAGCAGCATCCCTGGTTTCTACCCTCTAGGTGCCAGTAGCGTCACTACCCCATCAAAAATGTCCCTAGACCTTGCTAAAAGTCCCCTGGCGGGAGGGGTTGGAGAGGGATGGGGATTACCTCTAGTTAAGAACCACTAATCTAAACAGAGGATATCACTGAAGACTTTGCAGACAAAAACGACAAAAAAAAAAAAAAGAAAAAAAAGAAAAAAGAAAACCATTAATTAGGTGTTCAAAGAAACGGCCTCTTCAGAGAGTCTTCCATTACCCATACATTCCAAATGTCTAGACCCAAGCTATTTTGCATAACACCCCTACCCAAACAGAACCTTCCAGCTACCTAGCCCTGCTTCCCCAGCTACTTGGATTCCTCTGTCACAGGACCACACCCTAATAAAAAGATGATCACTATCTGTGAGATAGCAACTGATCTCAAATTATGTGGAAATTTCTTTGTAAAGTAATATACAAACACTATTTTTTTTTTTTTACATCCTAAAGGTATTTTCAGTTTAAAAGAGGTTAGACCTATGCCAAATAAAAAGTTTTTTTTCTCTGATGAATAGAGCCATTCTGAGAATTCCAAAATCACTGAAATTATTGAAATTATTGGCCTTGTGTGCCAAAAATGAAGGGTAGCTGTAAGAGTGGAAAATATCAAAACTAGAGGTAAGGTGATTATATTTGAGTTTTAGCTTTTATGCTAACTAGTTTTGTGATTTGGATGCATGACAAGTTTCCTAGGCCTAAATTTCTCATCTCTAACAACAGATGAGAAAACTACTTTTTTTTTTTTTCTAGTTTTAAGATTCTGGTAGCCTCTGCATGTGGAATCTAACATGGACAGCAGAGGAAGTTAAGAAAATATGATATCTATCCCAAAATAAAATGAAATGGGTGATCTGTGGTTGAGACCCCCTATTAGAAGAGTCGTGAGAAATGCCTTCTCACAAGTCAGTCCACCCACGGAATCACCTTGATAAATTTGTAACAGTGATTTGGGTTAGTAGTGAAAGCCAAACAGTAAAATCAAGTGTGTGGTGGAGAGTAACCATAGTAAATATCCTTTCTCCTTCCTCATCTGGGCATCTGTTTAATCCATCATCTGCCAATAGCTTTGATTACAACTTTATGTAATAAAATGTTGTGCTATTTTATTTCACTAAAGATTTGGGGGAAATATATTATTAATATTGCATTTCAGTCATTTGCAGCAGGTCTGAAATCTCAGTTTTCAAGATTCTACCATTCACCATTAATTGTGAAATCCTTAACTAAGACTATTATACCCGTTTGGTTTTATCATTTCTGTATACAAATGAATGCCAAAGTTTTCATAATTGAATTAGTAGCCTAATCGCTTATAATGGTATGAACCAGATAATCAGAAATAATGTAAATTAAAAGAATATTCACTGATTCACATATAAAGAAGTTATGTAACAAGTTAGTAGGTACATCAATTAAATGTTTTTAAAATTTAAATACCAAAACAAAAAAACAAAAAAAAACCAACAAACCATGAATTTTTCTAATTT
Source organism: Eidolon dupreanum (assembly GCA_028627145.1). Lineage (NCBI taxonomy): Eukaryota > Metazoa > Chordata > Mammalia > Chiroptera > Pteropodidae > Eidolon > Eidolon dupreanum. The sequence continues at coordinate 23,004,280 of CM053509.1, forward strand.
AATTGGATTTAGTTATTATTTCAATGATTTGTAGTACTTTTTAACCTTTCACAAATCTAGCTAAAATTATTATGTCCCTAAGCTCAGAACATTATGTAGTTGTTGCCATGTGAACTGGGAGATCCCACTGTCTGCAGTTTGCATCAGTGTCATTCAGTACAGCTCAGAATATTCAACTGACTTTAATAAATAGTCACTCATTAATTCAAAAAATAATATACCAAGTACTTCCTATGTGCTAAGGACCATGTTATAGGGAACTGAAACATGTGGCAGTCCATGTCCTGGAGGAATTAAGTAAGGTGAAGGAAAGGGACAAGATAAAACAAGTCTGTATAGGTAAAACGCAGTATAGTAATGAAAATAAGGTGCTCTTTGGACTCAAGGAAAAGTAAAGCATTATGCTATGAGAAACTTTACTATCTAATGAGAGAAAAAGAGTGACAGAGAATAAACTACTAGGAAAATACCCACAATAAAAGGAAAACCAAGATCTTATAAATGGCTTTAAAAGATAAACATAAAACTTTTTATCAATTTGAATGACTGAGGGAAGTACACAGAGAAAAGAGTGTGCTTATTATGGGGATAGCAAGTAATCAACAATAATTTTGTAGTAGCATATTTAATGTTTAGAATATTATTCATCACATTTATATTTGTACCCTTCTTGGGTTACCCTATGCTAGGCTGAGGATATTATTGTGGCCAGGATGTGGAAGCAATTGGTGTTCTACGATAGATGATTGTATAAAGAAGCTATGGTAAATATATACAATATTACTCAGTCATAAGAAGAAATGAAATACTGCCATTTGCAACAATATAGATGGACCTTGAGATAATCATGCTAAGCGAAATAAGCCAGACAGAAAAAGGTGAAAACCCCATAATATCACTTATATGCGGGATATAAACCTAAAAGCAACAAATGAAGAGGAAAAATAAGCAAAGACTCATGGACATGGATCATAGACTAGTGGTTACCAGAGGAGGGAGGTAGATGGAGTAAAAGGGGTCAAATATGTGATGACAGAAAGAAATCCAACTATGGGCGGTGAATATACATTGCAATGTATATATATGCCTTACCATGGAATTGTACACCTGAAACTTACTCAATTTTGTTAACCAATGTCACCATTAAAAAAAAACAAAAACAAAAACAAAAACAAAACAAAAAACATGGTCCAGGAGAATTTTTATTTTGAAGATGGGAGGAAGCAAATTTGGAGCTCAGAAATTTTCCTAATGAAGGAAAGACTAAGACTGAATGCCAAGAGAAAGTAAATCAAGTTTGTTCTCCTAAAAGGGGCTATAAAATTACTCATCTTTTCCTCACTAAGTTCCTAACCAAATTTCTATTTTGTTTGTGTAACATATCTCAGCTGCTACCTTAATTCATATTTATATGCGAATACCTGTGACTCAGTCTGAGGTGGTAGCTGTGCTGAACTCCAAAGAGCTGAACTCTAATGTCTCTTCTATCCTGTCCTGACTCACTCTGACTAGGATTTAACTCCACCACTGCTTCAAGGTAACCTGTGTAGAGCACTTTGTTAAATGCAAAGGTTTGTGTTCAGTCCTCCTCTTCCATGACCTGCCAGCAAGCATTTGATGCCATTGAGCATTTTTTCTATTTTGTCCCCTGGGTGGCTGAAATACCACTCTAGCTTCTCTTACTACCCACTAGAATGTCCATCTCAGTAATTTTTGCTGGTTATTCTTTATCTCCCTGGTGCTGAAAGGTGGAGAGTCCCAGAGCTCTAACATTCAATATTGTAGTTTTCTATCTGGCTTCGAATCCCAGCTCTACCACTTGCTAGCTGGTTAATCAGAAGAAAGTCACTTAATTTCTCCAAGATTCAATTTCATCATCTATAAATTGAGGATAATAGAAGTAGCTACTTCTTACAGTGGTTGTGAAGGCTAAATGAATCTATATATGTAAAGTGCTAACATGCTAGGCACTACATGTGTTGATTATTTGTCCTTATTCTTATCATCATGTTCTTTATCACTCACTCCCCTATGTGATTGCATCTAGTTTCAGTGGCTTTAAATTTCATCTATACACTGTCAACTCTAAATTCATCTCTAGCTGAACTTCTGCTATAACTCCAGAATCCTGTAATCAACTTTTAGCTCAACACCTCCATTTGAATTTCTAATGAGCATTAAAAACTTAACATATCAGAACTTTAGTTTTCTTCATTTTGGTATATGGTAGTATCACTATTCCAATTGCTCAGGCTTTCTTTCACACTGCATATCCAATTCATTAGGAAATCCTTTTATTTCTACCTTTAAAACATATCCAGAATCTAACCACTTCTCACCAACCCCATTGCCACCACCCCATTGCTACCACCCTACTACATTGTCATCTTTTGCCCATATTACTGCAATAGGCTCTTTCCCACTGTATTTTCCCTTCTCAATACTGTAGCCACAGCGATCCTATATGTATGTGTGTGTGCATATATATATATATTTTTTTTTCTAGCTATATGATTTTTGAACAAGTAATTTAACTTCACTAAGCTTCACTTTCACCATCTATCTGTTAAATAGAAAAGTAAGAATATCCCTCAGATTATTGTGAAGATTGCGAATGCAAGCAAAGCTCATTATAGAATGACTGGTAGCTTTTTGAGAACGAGTAAGGGTGGCTTTTAAAATTCAAACTATTCTTTCAATGGGAACTGTCTATAGTTTTCTTCTTATTATTTAAAAGTATGGGGATTTTTTAAAAAACTTGTTTGAAAATGGCATTCATTGATTCCACAAAAACTGTCTCAGTCTAGGTGCTCAGCTAGAACACAAATACAGAAAGAACATGGTCCCCCCACCCCTTCAAGGACCCCACAGTGCCCAGCATCGGGCTAAAGTCAAGATGAGAAAATAACAGCATCAGGCTAAAGTCAAGATGAGAAAAGTAAAACCAAAGACAATAACAAATTTATTCAACGACCACAAAGAAAAGAAGCCCCACAGATAACAATTGAGTTTATGAATCGAAAACCTTATAGTTTTGTATAGTTCTCTACCTTCCTTTAAAATCAATATCTACAGTTATTATTTATTTATTTATTTAATCGAAGAAATAATTTTAATTTTTCCCCATCTACCTATTCCCCTCCCCCTCCCTCTCTACAGTTATTAAGATTCAAGAAATTAAATTGACATAGATTTTAATGCTTAATGATCAGTAGTAGCCTTTATTTCTGCCATATGGAAGACACTGCTTTGTTATCCCCATGTGTTAGTTGTTATTTCTTGAGCTGTGCTTGTTTTTTAGTTTAGTAGTCTGTGTTTATCTGAAAAAAAAACAAATGATGGAGAAGTCAGTTCAATTAATTCAGAGTAAGTTGTTTCTGGTAAAAAACTTTAAAATACTAAATATGAGTAAGATAAGTGGTAGAAATAAGTAAAATTACATCTACAATACTGCTTTTCTTCTTAATAAAACAGTAAAGATCCTTTGAACAGATAAGTTCTCATTTTTTAAATCTAGAGTTTGAAGCAATGTTAAAAGAACCTCTTAAGTTCTTAAAATTTTTGTTTTAAGCTATATCTAAGGATCTAATAAATTAAGATGTCAAGATTAAGGTTATGGGCTTTTATTCTTTAATACATATGCATGTCATTGAATTATTTGCAAGTTCTTGATGTGTGCTAAATTGAGTCCTAAATAAGTCATATGTATGTGACATTTATATACACATAATATATGCTTATTGAAAGAAGGGGCCAAGTAACTTTCACATTACTTCAATTGTGATAATATGATGTTTATTAGTAATAAAACTTTTTCACCATTAAAAAAAATCTTCTACCTTTTCCCATATAAAAACATTTCATAGTTTTAATAGTTGGGGTATATTTTTAAGTTTCAGAAGAGTTAAATGTGGTATGTATGTCATCATTTTTGCCCTTCTTTGCATTTGCAGATCTCTCTTAATGAGGCCCCAATATTTGAATTTCATTGTTATAGAATATGTCAGTCAAAAGAACAAATCATTGTAGAATATTGGATTACCTTTAAGGGCATTCCTTTCTCTAAATTCTATAATATTTTGAGAGGGCTTGGGACTCTCCTTAGGTGGATGTAGGAATCAGCATATGTCACCCTGAGTCCCACCCCTTCACTGTCCACCACTACCATAGAAAAATATTAAGAGCATACTTAAGGGGAAAAGGAAGTGACAGAAGAATAGGCACAAACAAAAGTGTATGTGGAGGGTAGTAGATTATTGTGCATGGACAGCTGCTATTTTGGGGCCACACTGTTTTCCTCTCGTGCATGACCTTTGGCCGATGGTATGCATCTGGGTGTTAATAAACTAAGTGCTCAAGTGCTAAGTTGGATGACTTTGGTGGCAGAGTGACAGAAATGTGGAAAGAAGGCACCTCAATTCCATCATCAGAGCCCTGATGGGATGGGGATGTGGCTCCTGCTAAGGTCACTTCTGGTTCTCCAACCTTCCCTCAATTCTGCAGACTTAGCCCATAAGTGTACACACACACACACACACACACACACACTCTCTCTCTCTCTCTCTCTCTCTCTCTCTCTCTCTCTCTCTCTCTCACATACACACACACACACACACACACACACACACACACACACACACAGCATTAGCTATATTGGGAGAGGCAGCGGAGAAAAGTTTCATTCATTTTTTTTTTTTTTAGGCAAGGCAACCCTTGGTTGACCTCACAGATTGCAAGGGCCTTGTCAGCTTACAATCCCTTATTTTTTATGCCTACAGCACCTGGTCTTCCCAGGTGGTCTCCCATCCAAGTACTAACCAGCCCCTAGCCTGCTTGGCTTCTGAGATCAGACAGGATCGGGCTTGTTCATGACTGCATGGCCATAAATGAAAAGTTTCATTCTTAAGTAACTCACTGCCAAGTTGGTTTCTCAAAGACACCACATACAGCTATGCAGGTTATGCACTGCACACAGAGCGCGATGTGAATGGAGTGTCCCACACTGTGCAGTATACAATCTGCACAACTGTCCTTGGCAGCCCTGTAGGTACTCTATAAATATTTTATCTAATTTTGGTATGAGAGAAAGAGGCCTTGGCTGTGTTGCTAATCTAAGAAAGCAGGTTGGGAAAGAGTATGATGAGGGAGCAAAGGGGAAAGGTAGGAATGAGAATGAAAGGAATCATTTATAAAAGCAGCAGCAAGTAATTCCCTTCCAGTGCCTTATCTGAAGCTCCCTTTTCTCCCTGTGCTGAGGTTACATTTTGACCCATGAAATAGATTCTAGAGTGGAAACCACAACACACCCTCAACAGTCCAGCCCACCTCTATTGTTACTACAATAGAAGTAATAAGATTCAATGTTAAAAAAGATTCGACATACTGACAAATTTTTGTGAATGTGTCATGTCTGTCCTTTATATCTATAGAGATTTATAGTTGTAAAAATTACCTTTAGGTTGTCCTACATGTTTTTTTTTTTTTCCATTGGCCTTTCCTTTTTCTGTTTTACTTTCCTCACATCCATTCCCCCTGAGAATGGGAGAGACAGATGAGGCACAAGATTGAGGAAATTAGAAGAGGAATCGAGGAAATTAGAAGAGTCAGAGAGCAAAAAGAAAAATAGTGGGGAAAGTAGAAGAGAGAGGGCAAGTGAAGAAGAAAGAAAAAAAGCCAAAAGCAAGAGAAACAAGGCACAGAAAGAGAGAGAACTTATTTGGAGTCTTAAATTCAAATGATGTTCTAGCCATCTCATCAAAAAGGCCTTTATTCTTTCCAATGGAGCTCATTGTTAAATTTCACAAACAGGTTCCCTTTAGGGTCCTCCCACCATTTCTCTTTTTAGCCCAGGTTTCATAAACAGAGAATGAACCTGGCTGCTTAGGATTCCAAGGAACTTGATTTGCAATCAGAAAATAAAGATGGGTAGGAGGTGAGAGGACATTCCCAGTATTTCTTATGTATTTTCCCCTCTTTCCTTTTCTTTAATATCTATTGTTTGTCTCAATTCTTTTTATCTTGGAAAAATACCATAGGATCATATATAAGCCTACAATGTTTGGGCTCACTATAAATACATCAGCAGAGTTAAGGAGAATAAAGTTTAGAAAGATAAGAAATTCAGAGTCAAGAAGGAAGAGAGATGGATCCAGACTCAGAGAGATGGGTTTAGCTGGGGCCCTACCTTGTAGTATTTTCACAAAAACAGTATATTTGAAGTGCTACTATACCCAAAATGTTAACTCAGAAAGGAGAAAGTGTGATTCTTTCAAACTGCTGAGAGGTTTGAGAGGAGAATTAGAGACCATGCCCCCAACTAGCATTGCTGGGGAGTTGGGCTAATGTGAATCTGATGAGGTTAATACTACCAGAGATTTGTTTTATTGCAGTGGGAGCACTTACTATTCTGGCTTCTGTCTAGAAATCAGATCTACAGACTCATTTTTAATATACACTCAAATTCAATGGGACAAGGGATTAAGATTCTATCAATCTTTGTTTTTATTGGGGTAAAGAGTATTAAGTGTTAAGAGTATGAAAAAGGAAAAAAAGTGATTCAGAGGAGTGTGGAAAGGGGGAAAGAAATGCTAATCAGAGGGAAAACTGAAAAACTATACAATCCTAGGGGAAAATGGGAAGATATATGAGAGAAAAGTAGAAAGAATGAGAAAGTACACGAAAGAAAAGAAACAGGGAAAATAATTAATACTTTGTGAAAACTGCATGCCGAATTTGTATCTTGTACCATCCTTGCAATTTAACATTTTTTCTTTGCTTTGCTCCTCATTTTCAGAACCCCATTTCAAACTGCCTGCTACATTTACAAAGATGGGCCACCAGGACCACAAATATCAGCTTATAAAATCATAACAGCTGAAGGGGACTTGAGACAGCTAATCATGCCCCCCTCATTCTCAACCCATATGCACACACATTTGACAGTCGAAGAAATAAGGCCCAGAGAGATTAAATATAACATCCAGGGAACAGAAGAAGTGCAGTTAGAAGTCAAACCTAGGGCTTTTAATTCTAAGTTTAGTGTTTCGTAGTTGATTTCTTCACTTTCCAAAATTCATCCCATTCCTCTTCCCACTTTGTTTCATGGATTCACAACATGTCTAGTCATGTTGCCTTCCAAACTCTGTCATCTTCAGTTTTTTCTTTCCTCTATTGTTCCCACGGATAGTCAGTTAATACATTTTGTTGACTGTGTATTCATGTTCTTGTTTCCATCTGACTGCTTCTTACCTGGTTCAAGACTTTGGCAACCTTTACCTGGACTACTATAATGACTTCCTACCTCTAGCCTCCTCCAGCTTCTCCTAGAGATTGCAGCCAGAGTAATCGTCCTAAAACGTAACACTAATTTTGTCGTTTCTCTGTCTTTTCGGTCATTCCGCCTTACCTACCAAACAGTATTATCCAAACTCCTGAGCATGGCCAGAGACCTCCATAGTCTGGCTCCCATCTTGCTTTCCAGCTACATCACTCACTACTCCTCAACTGAACATGCTCAGCATAATCCCATCCCTTTGATTTTTGCTCACATTATTCCCTATATCCACAATATTCATTTCCTCTTTATTAACTCAAAGACTGCCTTCTTCATTGAATCTGTCATGATTTTCTCTCGAGCTAAAGCTAGGTCCTCCACTTTTCTCTTAAAGCACCTATACCATTACCATTTATGTTATTTGTGCACATGTCTTGAGGCCAGGTAATATGTTGTGTTATTTATTTATTTATTTATTTATTCATTCATTCATTCTTAATCTCTCCCAGACCCTGCCAGTTCCTCATATATAATAGAGAGGCATCGAATGCTTGTTCAGTTGAACTAAATGAGTTTGTGCCAGAAGATAGGTGAAAGAGACAGTCACGTATAGGATGAAGATACAAGTATCAGTGTCCTACATTAATTTAAGATTTTCATAACTTGGATAATGAGTGCTTCAGCATGTATGTAGAATGTACTAATTATGTGTTAATGTACTACATATTAGTGAATAAGGCTGCTGCAAGATTGGTCCTTGCTTTTAGAAAATAAGAGGAAAATATTTGCCTATTGGACATTCCTGAAATTTCTAGAAACTCACTTTGATTTCTTTTTGAAGTAAAATTTGGGGTAGAAATTGATAGATGAAAATTCTATGTGCTGCAAAGGAGATTTTGCATTTTTTCTTATCAACTGCAATAGCATTCCCCTACAATGTTCTCAGGTTCAATACTGCAAATTGTAAAATGGATAAAACCACATTGCAGTAGTGTTCATCTGGTGCTTTTGAACAATAAAGCTCAGTGGGAAGGCCCAAAGACAAATCCTATTTATATAAACACCTATCCTCTCATCATTTTTTTTTGAGGACTCTTGCAAATGTAACTGAAAATGCTTTAAGTGTTGGTTTTTAAGGTAGAAGTATTTTTTTTTCTCTCTCCACTTAGGTCCAGTGAAATGTGCCTCTATGTTCCTTCCATGACGTATTTTTATGTGCATGACTGGAGCTGAGGTCTATCCCCCCCACCCCCGCCACCTCCCCCAGGTTAGATAGTAACTTAGCACTGGGTCAGCAGCCAGCAAGGGAAGAGAATCTCCACTGGTGCCTGTAAGACAACCTCCACGTTCAAAGCTTGTTGTTACGATTTTAAAATCCTGAGACAAGGGAATATGTAAAGAAAAAACTGCCCGAAAAAACATTAAATGGTATCACCTGATGGCACAGCAGAGGCCAAAGATGCAAGCAGAAAGAAAAGAAGGGCCAAATGATTTTAGATTCACCAAGAAATTTAGCTGTGACAACTTCCTTTCCAAATCAGCAGGAACAAGGGGCCCTATTGTTTGGGTTCTGCCTGCAGAGCCAGCCTGGAAGTGGTTCATGCCCAGGGAGTTAGATTCTGGGAACTAGGAAACCAAACTCTACCAGCACAGAAAAACGTGAGATAATGCCAACACTTGAATGACGGCATGAGGATAGGTTCTGAGAAAGAGTTTCTACAGTGTAGTACTTTCAGAATGGAGCAAAGACGGGAAAGGGAATGCACCAAAACATCTCTCTGGATTCCTTTGCTCTTAACTACTCCGTTCCAGGACCCAGAGGTGACTACCAAATACCAGGGATCACAAAGCAATGTAGTAGAATTTGTTCCATACCTGAAGTGTCTGAAACGGTTCTCATGCTCCTATAAAAATAAACAGCACATTTCAAAAATTTTACCAGTGTAACCACAAATATTTAGAAAAGAATTACTGAGTATAAGATAACTGGCCATTCTCTAAATGCTTTGTAGGTAGTAATGAAACATGTTTAGCAAGCCTAGGGCATTATCGATTATAAAACATATTAGAGTAAAATTACCTAAATTTCTCTAGCATGCAAGCTATCCAAACTGTAAAAGCCATAAAAGTGAATTGTACGTAATAACATATAATCTATTTTTATTGTATCTGTTACCTGCCTCTAAATGAGGCTGGGGCATTCCTATTCTGCTGCCTCTCCAACACCTGAAAACTTATTTGGGGCTGAGACTGAGAGAAGCTCAGATGCTTACATAAATAGTGTCAATTATGTTGGGAATATAGGCTCACTTTGAGACCAGGGGGTAAATCCTGAAATGGATGGGTACCTGGGGTAAGAAGTTGCCCACCTCTGCTAGCTTCTTCAGAGCCTCTATGACCTTCTTGACAGTGCTTGGGAATCTTGCAGGTAAGGGGAAGCAGAGTTTGTCACCCCAAAACATACCTTTTTAGGATATTATTTTAAAGAAACAAATGACTCAGAAAGAAACTTTGACTCTCCCGCCTTATCTACCCAAAACAATTCAGATAGAAAAACCTACTTAAGAAAGGGAGCTATCATGTTAGTGTTAATATGATCTAAGTGTGGTGGAAAGGGAGAAGCCAAGTAAATTCTGTTTGTTAGACTCCCCTCTGTGTCCCATTGTTTCTGGGAGGCCCAGCAAGAATTTGCCTACACAATGTTTGCTCCTTCTCATCTACCTGTGAATCGCCTGCTTTCCCTTTGAAGTCCCAGACCCCTGCCTCCCTCTCTTTATTTGAGATTGGCATATAAGCCTTAACTACTCAATGTGTCCTTTGGAAATATATTTTTAGCCCCTGTATATACATATGTAATAATTTGGTTATTTTCTCTTGTTAATCTGTTTCATGTTAATTTGATTATTAGCCAGACAGATGAACTTGAAGGGTAGAAGGAAAAGTATTTTTCCTCCTTCACACAGGTGAATAACATAATCAAGTATTTGCCCAAATTATTACATTTTTTTATGATCTGGTGGATAAAACAGGAGACAAGCTGTTTTTCAGACTATTTTACTTTCAGAAATGTCTTTAGATAAAGAAGGTTGTTTTCTGCATTCTTGATTTTTAAAATTAATAACAATAATTAAAATAGTTACATTCTCAACCTCATTGGCATGCTAAAACATAAACTAAGTCACTTAATTTTCAACAAATCTTTGTTTCTTCACCACATTTCCAATAAATATTTTGGGAATATTGGTATTTGACTAAAAGAAAGTGTTTGAGAAAAATAATTACCTTTAGGAAATATCTTCTCAGATAAGTACAAAGATATAATTATGATTCATTTTAAGGGTCCTGGCAAATATATCCAGTTCAAATTCTACTAATGGATCTTTCCAAAGTAAAGGTTAAATTAGTAATTTTCTGAGGAGTGTGAAAATAAGTGCTCACGTAGCCTTCACTAAATAGGTCTGGTAATTTAAATGAACATTAACCTTAATGATAAAAGTTTTCAAGAGACTGAGAAATATCAAGTGAAGGTACTTTAAATAGGTGCAAATTAAAATAAATATCCTCTTTAAAACAAAGAGAAGAGTCACAGTAGCACTATTGTTAGGGTATGAGAAGGAATATAAATGCTTTATAAAGTAAATCCTTCACTTCTAAAATGACATAGATGTCTCCATAGTCTTTCATGCATCTAGATTTAAATTGATAAATTTACATTTTAAAGAGTAATGAATTCAAGGACAAAGTATTTAACAAGGTCATTGTTTAATTTTTTTCATTATTCCAAAGTACCTGATTATAAAGTGTCACTGAAACCCATGGTCTTAGAGAACAAAATTATATACAATTTATTAATTACTCTCACAGTGTCCTGACTTAATCCCACAGAATCCTACAAATGTCCCAGGAATAAAGCCCTGGTGAATTCCATTCTGTTCTTAGATATTATGAATCTATCAATCATAATGAACATTTTAAAATTAGGTTCTAGCTAGTAATTATGTTTCTGATGCAAATTGGCAATAAAAAAGAATTCATGCTTGATTAAATTGGCCTTAAGAGGATTATTTAGAACCAGAATTTTTTTGCTTTGTTTTTTAAATTTACTTATTTCTCTCTCCAGTAAAACCATCAGATAAATGACATAGGAAGCTGAGAAACTGGAGGGCAGGCCTTGAATAATTTGGGATTTGCTAACCTTCAACATCTTTTATCTTTAAAATTCTATGATTTTTGCTATTTACATAGGGATTAATTTTCTCATCATTTCTAATAGTGATCATAATATTGAAACTAACAAAACTTTGCACCTGCAGAGCTTTTTTCATCTAAAAAATTTTTATACTTACAATTTTAATGTTTTAAAAAGCTGTTAATGCTAATCTAATGCTCAGAGTATTTTAGGGTACTGAGGCTATTCTGTATGTAACTGTGGATACATATCACCATGCATATGTCAAAACCCATAGAACTGTACAACAGAGTGAACCTTAAACTGGGGACTATAGTCAATAATAATATATCAATATTATTTATTAATTATAACAAATGTTCCACATTAATGCAAGGTATTAATAACGGGAAACTAGGGGTAGGGGAAGAGTGAGGAGGGGGGCAGTGGGATGGATGTATGGGCTTTGTCTGCTCAATTATTCTGTAAATCTAAAACTGTACTTAAAAAAGGTCTTAATTATTTTTTGAAGTATTATTAAAAAGCACTAAAAGCTAATCTGATACTTCAGGGCATTTGTTATGTGCAAAGGGCAAGGAAAGAAGTTGAAATGATTTAAACTCTCAACCTTATGAGATTTTAAATTGTAGTGTTTCTGAAGCCGTAAATAAGGGCAGGGTATAGAATTTGAGACACTTGAATGAAATATAAAGCTGAAGGAAGACCTGATCAGATCTGATCAATTTTTAGGACAAATTGCTAAATTGGTAAATTCATTTTTATTTTTATTTTTAGCAATCTTACACTTTTCTATGAAAGCCTGCTTCTATCCCTCTGCAACTTATATTTCTCCCGTCTCTCACCACTTCTAACCTGTTGTTGTTTCTATATTCCTTCCTATACTACTCTCCCTCTCTCCTGTTTTTTTCTTTATGTTTGCCCTTATTTCTCCTCTAACACATCAGACTTAGCAGTAGTCCTACTAGTCTTTGTTTAGTTCCACTGAAAGAACTCAGCAAGAAATAATTGACCAATGTTCTTGGGGGAATTTTCTCTATTTCAGCTACTTTTCTACCCTCAATCTGAATCAGGAAAATTTCTTGAGCATTGAACGAATTTTTTTATACAGTTTTTTTTCTTTTTGAATCCAAATTTCAGAATTCCTTGCCATATAGGAAAAATTCCTGAAGAAGCCTCACTTGAGTTTGAGCCCCTACGACTATAAAGGGGGATCTGTATTTTGGAGATTGGGGCTGAGGAGAAGCCCTCCAGAGAGAGGAATCCCTGCTATACCCCACTTTGTACCTAGGACTGACTTCTCATAAAGCAATGGTGCTCAAAATGGTGCATGTATTAGAATCGCTTGGACGTCTATAACAGCTCAGAATGCTGAGTTTAGATTCAGTAGGATGGAGTAGTGGGCCCAAGAATTTCCATGTCTAACACGTTCCCAGATGATGCTGTTGATCAGCCACACTCTGAGAACGACTGGTATAGAAACCCCAGATATTAATTGATTCTTTACTTGAGCAGACAACCAAAAGTATTGAAATTTTAAGAGACCCACTGATACTTTGACTGTATCAGCATTTGGATCTAGAAGCTCTAGAACTGCTAGAAATGTGCAGCCCAAAGAGCTGAAGTAAACATGGCTCTGATTTCCAGCTCTGTGAGGATCCCCATATCTCTATGTTTCCCTTGACCCCTACTTAGCTGGGAAAGAAGGTTAAAATGAAAACCAGCTTTGAGTACTGAATCCTCAGTTGACTGAGATAGTTTTAAATAAGGGTTTCTTTGAGAGGCTAGCCAACTTTCTTTTATGTGCATGATTGGAAATAAATTATTAGTCACAATTGTGACCATTTACTGAGCACCTAATACGTCCCAAGTCCTTTACATACTTTTATTGCTATACTTCACAGAACGCTATACACACTGGTGTGTTTTCTGTTTCTAGTCCAGTATACTCCTGTAAGGACTCCTCAGAGCACACTTACATTTGACTTCATCATTCAGTCTATCATTTATTTAGCAGTAGATTAAAATTACATAAGAAACATGGACAGGTCCTGAACCCTGGCAGGAGAATGTCTAAAGTCTAGTCAGGACAAATGTCTTCACATTTGTTTTTGAGAAGTTTCCAGGGACAAAAACTCCAATCTCCAGAAACCAGTTCTGTTGATTTTTAATATCTAATCAGTGGTGTGTATTAATTTATTGTTTTTATTGACTGGTTGGCTTTCTTCTATATGTATATATTGTATATAATACAATTTTTCTTTGTATTTAGTTAAAATAATTTTCATTTTAAATCCACTTTTAAAATTTAGCCTTCTGTAAACTTCCCGTGAAGATGGTAATTGTTGCCTGTTAGCATTTTCCTCTTCAGTTTAAATAACCTCAGTTTCATTACTGCATAAATTTGTGCTTTTTTCCCTCCAGTTCTTCTCTAGGTTCAGTGTATTAGGCAGTACAGTGGAAACATTACTTAGGAGGTCCTGTTTAGTATAGCGTCATCTTTGTAGTATATTCAATGTGAGTCAAATCTACATTAGATTTGTTTAGTCTAATGTAGAATCTGAACCTTCCCTTCCTCCCTTCCTCCCTTCTGCCCTCTCTCCCTCTCTCTCTTTCTTCCTTCCTTCATTCTCTCCTTCCTTCCATCCCCTCTGCCTCGCCTTCCCATTTTGTCTATTTTTTTTTTTTTTTTGGAGCAGTTACCATGTTCCTGGCATTGTGAACTTTTAATATCAGTTTATTGAATCCTTACAATGAGTCTACATGGTAGGTGTTATTCCCATTTTACAAGTGAGAAAACTGAGACCTGAAGACATTTTAACTTACCCAAGATTACACAGCTAATAAGAATAGGAAAGCCAGGATTTAGAACCAGGGTTATCTGACCGCAAAACTCTTTTTTTAGTTGCTATGTTTTCCAGTTAATGCATCCAATTAATGCATCATAGCATCAATTTGATTTTTAAATTATATATGTAATCAATTATATAAAAGTTTAATAGAAACATCTATTAATAGCTACAACAAATACCAATTTCTTTAAGCACCAACTAAACTCTGTGGTTTCTTACCATTCTCTTTGTGGAAATAAAATATCATTGTACATAAACTTTTGGGAATTTCACTTTTCTAGCTTATAATTTCTTTTAGTCATATACCTCCTTTTATTGTAATTCTCCAAATGCTTTTCCTATCTGCAGTTTCACTAAATTGATATACTATTTCCTCACTAGCTATTCTTCTACCCATAGTCCTGTAGATTACTTACAGCTTTTTTTTTTTACTACAAAATGCTACATTCAGATATGTTATTTTTCCTTTTTAAATTATTTCTTTGACACGTGTTCCTATGAGTCAAAGGGTATAATTGTCTGTAGTGTGGATTGCCAAGTGACTTTGGAGACAGCTACCATTTTACGGTGACACTAATAGTGGGAGTTAGGTGATGATGAGTTCTTTTTCTTTTAACTCCCAAAATGTGGACTCTATGATTCTATTTTATTTTCTTCACACACAGTTGACACCAGACACACAGCCTAGAATGCCAAATGAATGGTGTGAGTGTGAAAATAAAAATCAGAGTAGGTTGAACCAAATGTGGATAATTATGAGTTGACTGTATCATCATTTGATTACATTGTATCTAGGTCTGAGAATCTTTAACAACAAATGCTCAAGTAGCAGGGAGTTTAAAGCAGACACGTATTTACATTTCTTCACATCTTCATCCCTCGCATTTCCCTGCCTCACATACCTGGATTCTTCAGCCTTGGGACTGGTGCTCTTAAAATCACTTGTCCTTATTTCAGAGGTTCTAGCACTCGTCTCCGTGAATGTTTTTGTCTCATTTTCTTCTGGAGTCAAGGTCGTATGAAAACATTTTTCACCTTCAAAAGTCAGTGTGATGTTTGAGATGGTGACATGTTTTGAACATTCTTTTAAGTCGCTCTTACTTTTTGTATCTCGTAGACACCCAGGTTTCAGAATATTTTTTATTTTTTCCTTTGAAAATAATAAGAGCAGCAAATCAGTTAACAGAAGAGCATCATACAGAAATAGATTATTTATGGAGCAGTATGTAAAACAGTGATCATTTCATTCATATTTACTGAGTACCCTTGAGCACACAGGTATGATAATGAGAGAATGAGGCTTGGTGTTTTATGGCCATTGAGGAGGCCTGAAGGGTGTTAGAGGCTGGCACTGTGGGGACCTGACACAGCATATTCAAAAGCACATGTGGTCATGTACACGAAAATACACTTCACACAAGAAAAATGGTGCTTAATTACAGCACTTTCTCTCTCTGAGCTGTCAGGGAAAGAAAGAAAGGTTTTCTAGAAATGCCTTGCCACCTACTCCCCCTTCGGAGGTTGTTCTTGATTTAAGAGTGTCTAATAGGTGATAGGAGTTGGAGATTTATACAATACTAAAGAGTTTGTTTTTCAAAAGACTTAGAACCTATACTTAAAGCCTATATCTACCCTGTAATCTCTCCCATTCTTCTAATTTCCTGGTTTCTGTTAATGTGCTATCTCTCCTAGTAGCTCACTGCCTTCCTCAGAATCTCTCTCAGGCCTTGGAGCAATTGGTTAGCAATTGGTTAGCTGGATATTAGACTCTCTAATATCCTGCTGCGTCTACATCTAACTAGTCCACTAACTAGTCCATCACCTCTGTTATCTCTCCTTGCAAATAATTCAATAATTTTCTTCCTTAAAAATAAAACTTCATTTTGTCTGACAATGAAAGTAATGCATATTTATTATAGAATAATTTTTAAAATTCTATAAGATATAAAGTGAAAGGAATAAAATTATTGCTTGCTTGATGCCATTGGCCAGAAATAACTACTCCTATGGCACATTTCATTTGGTCTTTTTGTCCATTTATTTGTTTTGTGTCTGCTTTGTGATCATATTTCTGTTTCATATCCTACATTTTCACTTAACAATTCATTATAGCATTTTTTCACGCCATTAAAAATTAAGTTATTCTAGTTAAAAATGAATTATTTTAATTGTAGGTAACAAAATTCAGAAAAGTGTAAAGAAGAAAACATGAATTGCCTATAATCCCCAAATCCAGAAATAAACTGCCATTTATAATATGACTTTTTCCCCTTTAATTGTGTATGTATAAATGTATTTTTATACAGCAGGGATTATATGCTTAATTTTCACGCAACTTAATATCTTGAAACTTTCTCCAAGTAAAGAAAAATTCTTCAACATCTTTAATAGCTACAGAGTAGTCAACTGTTTAATAAATATTTACTAAGAACCCATGATCTCACCAGATACACACTGTGGTCACTCTTGAATAAGATAAATGTGGCACCTGACTTCATGGATATAAATTTGTTTAGCCATCTTCCCTGCAATGGATGTTCAGGGTTATCTCCATATTTTTATTTTGTTTTTATAAACACAGTATAGTTGTGGTATGATTAACATCTTTATAGCTAAATCCTCATTCCTATTTCTGATTAATTCCTTTAGAAAGATTCTTCTTCTGTGAAATGTCTATCCTTGCCCGTTACCTTTCTTTTTCTTTTTCTTTTTTTTTATTGTAGGCCCCAGAGAGGTTTTCAGCAGTAGTCTTCAGACTGATGTCTTTACCTACAATCCATTCACCATCAGATTGATCTTTTAAAAATGTGGCTCCTTCACACCTTTACAGAAAGGGCTATTATGGCTAAGTTTTACTCAAAAAGTGAAGTCCCCACCTCTTTTTTTGGCATTTGAGGTTTGCAAACACCTTTTCAATCCTATATCCTAATATTCTCCACACATATTACATTCCAGCCAAACTGAACTAACCATTCTTAGATGTGGCTCTGCATTTTTTCTACTTTCTGGCCTTTTCTATAACCATTCATTTTTTTTTTTTTTGGTATTTTATTTTCCTATTTCCACCTTCACTTTTACCTATAAAAGTTTCATCCCATACTTCAAAAAGTACTGTGTACTTTTAAATACATTTAAACCTTAAAATAGCCCTTACATGATATTAATGTCCTCATTTTAGAGATGAGGAAACTGAGGCTCACGCAGGTTCAATGACTTGGCCAAACTCCTGTGCAGCAGGGCAAGATTCCAACCCAGGTCTTCTGACTCTGATCCCAAAGTTCTTTTCATCCCACTACAGTTTTCTGATACCAAGTATGGTGGTAAGGGTGGTCACCGCCTATTTCAGGAGACACCTGATAACGCCTTCACCCCAGGGTTCAGGGATCGGATCTCATTACTAAAATTAAGTTACTCAGAGTAAGTTCCATAGCATTTTGGTAATCAATGTCAGGTAGCTAACCATGAAGAGTTATCTTGATTATAACTCTCGTTCTTGATTATTAAAGAATGAAAATATTCTATGTCACATACCTTTTCCTCTTGCTTGGCTCTTAGTATATCATCATTTTCAAACACTACTTTGACCCCCGAACTGGTTGTGACATCACAGAAGTCTGTGACTTCTGTGACTTCTGTAAAAATACTTATATCTGGCGCCTCAGTGGCCTCATTTTCTGGAACATCTGTGACGTCGGTGACATCAGTGATGTCTGTTAATTCTGAGAAATCAGTGCTTTCCATGGCATGTGTGGTGTCCAAACACGTGTCCACATGAGGGTCCTGTACAGCAGTGAACGCTGCAATATCCATGATGTCCCCTGAGCCTGTGATGTCTGTGCTATTTGTGATTTCCGAGAGGCTTGAGATTTCTGACACCTTGGAAGCTTTGGCTTTCTCCTGATTCAAGAGGGAGATGAGTTCCACCCACTGAGAAAATAAGATGTCCTGTTTGGATGCAGGGGCACAGAGCTGTAGGTAGTAGGCTCGGCCACTCACGAGCTTTACTTTGAGGCGCATGTTCTCAGCATTGTGCACGGAAAGAGTCACAAACTGCAGAGGGAGAAACCTGCAAACGAAGGCAGAGGTCATCTGGAAGCCTGATTGGAAAACTTTTTAGCAGTTTGCAGAGCGAGACCTAGGATAACAGGCTTGTCTCCCACACAGGCCTGGTAGAGGCAGGAGTGGGGTAGTACCATCTTGTGGCCACCATGTTCCCTGGTCTGGTCCTTAGCTCATGAGGCTCAGAACTTTCATTTTCAGTACATGTAATCAGGATCATGGGGACCATCTCACCTGAATTATACTCCTAAGACTCCGATGTACTAAAAAATCAGAGTATCAACTATTAACCATGAGAAGTTGTCTTATTTAACCCTGAAAAGTTGAGACTTAGAGAAGTCAAGTGATTAGCTCTAGGTCACATAGCAAGTTGGTGGCTTGAGATAAGATCGGAGCTAATTCTGATGGGAGTTGGGGCGTTGGGGGGAGAGGGGCATGTTCTAGAGAGGCAGTTTGTGTCTTCAGTTCCTGTTACATACGTTTAATTTTTTTCAAAAATTAACCTCTTGTTTGACTGCAAGGTTATCATAAACTATTTTCGCAGACTCTGAGGACACTACTCTTATCATTTGTAGCAGGGAGTGAAAGTGAGATGCTCCCATGGAGCAATTGTCATCAGTGTGTCTGTTTTCAGCTCCTCAGGGGTAAAGCACATTTTCTGAAAGATCCTTAACCTGTTCCCTTTGTAACTCACCTGGTGAGCACCAGTTTCTCTGGAGAAGGAGATATCAGGAGACTTTTAAATAGGGGTTCTGTATCTTTTTGGGCACTGGGTGTCAGATGTGCCAGCAGCATCACGTTGGGGATCTCGTGGGTGTGACTGGACGAGCAGATGCCTACAGTCACCCAGTTGGCTCGGTTATGGAGGTAAATGGATTCACCTCTCCGGTTGACCTAGAGCAGAGAACAGGAAGAGGAGTTTTCTGATAAAGTGCATGATCCTGACATTACCTAGCTCAACAGTGTAGGAAATAAAGGGGAAATGAACCACATGATGCATTTGTTCATTTACTTGTTCATGTGAGTTCTTGGAGATATCACAGGAAAAGGCAGACACAGTCCCTGACTTGTGGTGGTCTCTCAGGGAAGTTGAACGTTAAACAACTATGTCGCTAATTACTGTTGCAAGAAGTGTTACCAAGTACAAGTTCATGGTGCTGTGCTGTGGTGCACATAATGGGAGACTTGACTTAGCAGGGGACGTAGGCAGTGGTGTGCTGGTAAATGTGTGATAACTGTTTCTCAGAAGGTACACACACACTTTTATCATAAATTTTACTGCTATGGAAGATGAGTAGCACACAATTTACACATAATGATGAACAATACTCTGTATTTTAAATTCCATTCAGCCAATTAATTCTCACAAAAGTCTTCACTGACCTTTGCCAAACTCTCATATCTGTAACCTCAAGAGCATAGATAATAGTAAAATGTAGTGAAATAACAGGAATGATGAGTTTTGAGTATTTGTTGACTCTGTTTTGTAATTGAAAAAGTTTATACAACTTAATTTTTAATAATGGCTCTGTTTAACAACCTACTTGAATACTTCCTAAACTTTCACCAACCAGCCAATTCCGGACACCCTGGACACAGGGTCGGAGATGTCTCCCTGAGGAAGGAACCTCTAGCCGAGACCTGAACAATGTGGGAGATAAACTGGCTGGGTGGACAGGAGAACTTTCCAGGCTGAGGAACCACATGTGCAAAAACCCCATAACCCAAGAGTCTCAGCCAGTAAAATCTCTGCCAGCTGGAAGAGGAGGAGACTGGAAGGTGGGTAGACAGAGATGTGGTGGAAGCCTGAGAGACTCCAAGCAAAACTTGGTTTCTCAGCTGTACAGAACTGGTTCAAAATCAATCAATCAATCAATCAATCACTTAAAAAACGAATATACTCAAAAAGAGGTTGCAGCCTTGCACTATTGATTATCTACCGAATGCCTTGCCCCTCTCTTCCTGATTAACAGAATTCTGGTTTTGGCTGGTACCCATCCTTCAAGGATGGTGCCCCAACCCAGGCATTAAATTCTGATTGACTGAAACCAGTCGTGGTGACCCCACCCCCTTGCCGATGATTGCTTTCAGCAAGGGCATGTGACCCAGGCTTGGCCAATGAGACACTAGTGGGAACCTCCTGGTGGCTCTGGGAAAGGAATCTGAGCCCTTGTAAAGAGTTGTAAGGATGACACTCATCTCTTTTGTTGCTGGCAGCTGTCACTGCCCTATTTGCATGTCATGTCCTGTGGGGAGCCTTAACTTTAGGGTAATGGAGCAAAAAGAAAAAACCTGGATCCATGAGTGAGCTGATGCACTGTGACTCTTGCGTTCTCTTTGAGATAATTGTTCATTTCATTTAAACTTGAGTCAGGAGACTTAGTAACTCACTGCTAAAGACATACTAACCATGAGAGGTGGTGACTGTTTACCCAAATATGTAGGATATGGGGCCATGTCTGGTCTAGCATGCCAACAATTTCCCAGAATATTCATTAGAGTATGCAAAGGTTATTGAAAAATGTACAGGAAGAAGTGTGAAAAATAAAATAAAAAACGATTATTAGTAGGAAAGAAGCATATAGAAGGTAATGTACATAAAATTATGACTTATCACATGTGATTTGGGGCATCACTTAAACAGTAGTGTTCTTAGTGGTGTCACCTCCTGCCTACGATGTTCTAAAGGTGAGGCGGTCTCCCTAGTAGCCAGGTGTCAGTGCAGAGAACATGTTTATGGAAGGTGAAGAAGTGTCTGTGGTCTTCTCTGTCACCTCTTTGTGGAATCAGCTGAGGAGCTGCTGGAATAGGTTTCGTGTTAGACACGATTGTGGCATTTCTGTGAAGTTAAGGGGTATGGCCCACACAATTGAACTCATTTCCCCATTTCTTTGTCTGAATATTTTAATGTTGAATGTTCAGAGGAAAGTTAGAACTGCTCCCAAATGCACTGAACTGTAGTTTCATTCATACTGTACGTACATTTTTATGAAAAGGAAACTTTTCTCTGTGACATGATTTGACAATTGTTTTACTTTCAGAACTAAGAGCCAAAATTTCATTTTAAACCCTAGTTGTATGATAGATGTTATTCTTTAAAATGTTTTCTAAGTTTAAGAAAGGAGTTATCTGAATGCTTTCTTGTGGCAAGATAGTCTAAAAATGACTATAATCTCTTCGAGTAATTTTGGGAAGATTATGATAGAATGACGATTACTATAGAGTTAGGATTAAAATTCCTAGGTTAGAGTTGGGAAAATTCGAAAGGAATTTTCTTTTGACATTATAACTATCCTGGTTGTTTAAAGTTTCAAAACTGTTCCCTTTAATTGTATCACACAGCCCCTTGCCACATTTAAAACAATTCTCCTCCCAACCTTTTCAGTCATCTTTGAGAAGGTTAATGACCGAAGTTATTATACATAATTCAGGGCTCAAATACTTACTTGAATAAAATTGCTCTCTAACATGGGAGGAGATACAAAAGGGGCATACTCTCCTCCATATAACATATTGTGAAGATCTCCTGGACCATGGGAGGATGGGATGCGGATGGCACCTTGCTCACTGATCCTTGTGGCAGACTTCCTGTTCTTCTTCTTCTTCATTGTGCTTATGCACAGACGTCAGAAAATCAAGAAAGTTGAAATACAATGAACAGATACAGAGAAAATTTAATATAACACTTAAGTAGTCTCACTTATTCATTCATTCAACAAATTTTATCAGCGTCTATGATATGCTAGGCATTGCACTGGGCACTGAAGATACATCTGAACAGGACTGATAAGATCTCTGCCCTTGTGCAGCTCACAGTCTATGGGGAAATAGAGGGTAAGCAAGTTAAAAAAAAAAGATGTTGGATGGTAAGTTACATACAGGGGAATTGATCTAATAAATTAGGAGACCATGAGACTCTATATTGATATAAATAAATGAATACATTAAAAGTTTGATGAAAAGAATATTTATATAGTTCAAACTGTCTCCCACCAACATATTTACTAATTTCAAAGGGAGAAAAAGTAATTTTACAATGAAGAAGCCAGGCAGACACCTCTTAATGAAGTGATTAGTGAACATTCTGAGTAATGGGACAAATCAAAATAGTGTACCACAATATAGGATGCAATAGGAAACACAGAGCATCCTTCTGTGACAGATCTCCCAAAGATGCATGACCTGAATCCAATCATTGGGAAACATCAGACAGATCCAAACTGAGGGACATTCTACAAAATAATTGGCTTTTGATCTTAAAAAATGTCAGTGTAATGAAATTCAAAGAAAGACTATAGCACTGTCCCAGGCTAAAGGAGACTAAAGAGACTAAACTACTAAATGCAGTGTGTGATTCTGAACTGGATCCTCTAGCTATGCAGACCATTATTGGGACAACTGGCAAAATTTTAATGGAGTATCACAATTAGATGGTGGCAGTAGGCAATGTTCATGTCCTGATTTTGATGGTTATATTTTGCCTGTGTAGAAGTCCTTGATTGTAGGAAAAACAATCTAAAGTATTTGCGGGTAATAAGGCATCAAGTTGGAAAATTACTCTCAGAAGAGTCAGGAAATATTTCTATAAATTTGTGATTGCTTAAATAAATTAATGGGAATAATAATACAAGGAAAGAATAAAAGAAGGTATAGAGGAGAGGATGGGGGAGGGAAGATGGACAAATTCTGAAGTTCAGGCTGTGAGTACAAAAGGCTATATTTAGCCACTTCAGGTTTCCAAGGAGAGAGCTTTGCCACAGCAGTGGAAGAATTTTCATAGTGATTGGATGGTTAGAAAAAACATATATTAGCTTCTTGTCACTTATATAGTCTTTTCTCCATAACTTATCCAGTAGGACATGTACTCCATCATCACTCAGTGGCCGAGAGACAACAATGCTGCCTTAGAGGACCAGAGGACATAGCAAGTGCGCCAAATGTCAAGTGGATTCCTTGGGGGCCCAAATATATGAGGATCTTCTGGAATACAACAAGAAATCATTAGAAAAGGGCATTTTTTTTTTGATGAGTATGGTGTAATGGAGGAAGAAAAGCAAAGGTCAGCAACATTTTGGGTCAGGGTTACAAGCACTGCCACAGCAACTGTTCCCCTTTATTTTCCAGAACAGCTGTGATTTCTCACACTTTTGCCCCTCTCAGCTCTGACTGTCCTATCAGTTCATGTGTCCCCTCCTGAGGTCTAGAAAAGCTGATCACTGTTAGCAGCATCTTTGGTGCACTGAGTTCCCAGAAGAGGGAAAGAGGAAAAGAAAGCCTGGAAAGTGAAGTAAGTAGAACAGGAAGGGAGAGAGGAAGGAAGAAAAAGAAACAAAAAGGAGAGGGTGGGTGGCACAGCCCATCAGTCTTTCCTGGATGCTGTCTCACGTCTTACCTTGGTTCAGGGCTAAGCCGCAGTCCTCTCTTGGAGACAATGTTTTTAACTCACTTCAGTTTGGGTTTCCTCCTTTTCATGATGAAGTCTTTTGTGAAAGAAACAAAAATAGAAAATAAAATATATACAAAAGAAGAAAATTTCAGTACTAATCCCTTATTTCAAATGTGAGGTCTGTGTCTTAGGAAGAGTTCTTCTGGCTAAACTAGGTGGGTGAAGTGGTCAGAGACCCACAGGCTGTATGTGAGCTGAGCTGTTGTCTTTGATCTTAATCACGATTGGTGAATGGAACCAGATGGTCACGAGTCCATAGCTCATAGCTGACCTGAAACTGCCCAACAGTGAAATCCTAGGTGCCTACAGCCAACAAGGATATTTGATCATGTGACACAGGAAGTAATGTAGACTCAAATAATCTTTGTGCAATGGAGGATTGTAAGAAGCGTGATGATTTGAGGTGGAGGTGAGGCCATGATGCTAGTGCTGGGGAGCGGCTGCAAATACAGATGAAGCTTCCCTGATTAGCCTGCTGCTCACCTTCTGCTGTGCAGCCTGGGTCCTAATAGCCTAGGGGTTGGGGACCCCTGAACAACTTTCTAATTTCCCAGCTAGTAGTTATATGTATGTATATACTTACATACACTTATGCTCACTATTCTGTCACTTGTGCATAGTTCTTATGTCATATTGTGATTACAGTCGCCATAGACAATTCTTTCTCCTCTTCATAAAATTCTGACTTAAACAACCCCTTCAGGAATACTTGGACCAGGTGGACTACAACTATAGTTGCTATTGGAACTCAAATGACATAAAGCCAGCATGGAAACTGGTACAGTGGGAATATAATGGATTCTGCAGTCAGACACATCCAGGTTTATGTCTGGTCTCTATCATCTGCTACTTTTTGACCTTGAACTATGTTACTAACATCTCTGAGCTCAAGTTCCTCATCTATAAAATGAGGATAAAACTACCCAACTCAATGCCATGTTGGGATGACTGAATGCATGGATGCACAGAAAGCACTGAGCACTGTGGCTGTCACATAGTAAGCACCTAAAGGTGCCTATATTGGTCTCCCACACCTGACCCTGTGTCAAAAAGTATAGTCTACCTAGCACTTGCTGAACTGGGTTCCCTTTTGATCACTGCTAGTTTCATATTTCCCAAATTTCATCCATTCTAAGAAACATGTTTTTCCTCTGCTTAACAACCTGAAATGGAATGTGCCTTGTGATCATTCTCCACTAGGGGACAATCATCATTTGGCTGCACACGCATGAACTTAATCATGTTCATATTAAATTATGTGCATCCACTTGTACTACATGGGTTGAATTTAATTACTATTTAAAATGTGTTTCTAATGAGTACCTGAAAAACCTTTGACACCTTCTGGTTAGATTAAGAAAATGCTAGGACAAAACTTTCAGAATGTTATGTTGGAGGCTTGGAAGCAGGTCCCAGAGACTAGAGTGGAGCACATTTTAAAGAAACGCATAGAGGATGACAGATATTGTGTGGAAAAATTCTAGTAATAAGAAAGCGTCGAATTATGTAATTAGTAGCATTTTTTTCTTTCTTAGTAGTCCATAAAATAATGGTATATCTTAAAATTGATGGATCTTAGATTCGATGAAATAAAATAGTCAACTCTTGCTCATCCAGAAATGGGTGCTAGAGTGCACTTTTGAAAAAAAAGATTACTCTGATAAAATGACAACATCCACTTATTGGAAGGTATGTCTAGTATTTACAAACACATGCTAATCAGTAGGTGCTGCATGACCACCGCGAATAGGGAATAACCCTCCCTAGCACAGTCGTTTATGGGGCTTCCAGGATCCCTTTCATATGAGAACACTTCTCCAGAAGGCAATCAGCAGATGATCTCTCAGGGGAGCAGGCATGGCTGTGGATTCAGGGCCACAGAGAGGGAAAAGGAAATGAGGGGAAGGGAAGGGCTTCAGCAGCTATGACTGGGCCGTGCCCCCTCTCATCCCCTTTGAACCCTGAAACAAAAGGGAGGTCAGCTAAGGAGCAGAAAATGCAGAAGAATCTTTTATCTTTTCTAGTGTGATTGTTTTTTTGTTCTAAACATTTGTTCTGGAATTATTTGGACACCTTTGGATTATGTGTATAGTTAAATGTGTGCTGAATTTTAACTAGTTTTGCTTGAACTGTGATTTGAGATTGTAAGTATGTATATCATAATGCCCACTCACTCCATGTATCCTGGTTAATTGGTCAAGACAGCACTGTTCCTAAGACATACGAATTGTTCTGTGAAACCAATCTTGGCCACATACACACAACAGCACACATTTTGTTAATGGTCCAAAAGCAAGATCAACTCTTAAATTAACATGGTATTAAAGTTTTGGTATATATAGGCCCTTCCAGTTTTACAATGTATATCTACATAAATGTATATTATATATTACATATAATAGATATTCATGTTTTCCCATAACATTAAATTAGCAGTTACCAATCATGGTGTGTACCTATTTGGAATATCACAACCTCTTGTAAGATATGCCAAAATTAATGGTGCCATTGGGTTAATAGAAATTTGAGAAATGATTTTCTTTTAAAAAGCAGTGGGTCGTTACAGGTTCCCACTCTAAGTTCCGTGTGCTCTGCAGGGCTGTCTTATGGGGCGATGTAGAAGAGCAGCCGGACAGTCAGCTCCAAGCCTGCAGCCTCTCACCCCATGAATGGCCCTTACTAAGATGATGTCGTTAATTTTGGTGATTCAAAATAACTCTGATTTGTGTGGGTTGGATTTTTACAGATAGTTTTGTTTTCCTAGTAATTTTATCCATGGATCATTTTTTACTATAGCTTTATTGAGATATAATTTATATACTGTTAACTTCATCCATTTAAAGGATATAATTCAATGACTTTTAGTATATTTACAGTGGTGCCACCATCACCACAAGCTAAGTTTAGAACATTTTAATCATTATTCATGGATAAAATTTTAATAACGATAAATGAAGAACATGAATAGTACGTGTATGCCTCTTTTGTCACTTTGACCATTGCATGTCAGAGAATAATATGACTGATGAAAAGTCAGAGCAGAGAGATGTTGTAAGTGAAATTTGCAATAATGTTATTCATATTAATAAGCTGAACATTTGTAAGTTCTATATAAATATTTTTAAAATAAAGCGAGATTTATTTATGCAAATTCTTTATGAAAGTTTATGTGATCTTGCTTTATTAATATTGTATGTGCAGTATAGGTTTACAACATAAAATTCACAA
The DNA here is from genome assembly GCA_028627145.1 of Eidolon dupreanum. Classification (NCBI taxonomy): domain Eukaryota; kingdom Metazoa; phylum Chordata; class Mammalia; order Chiroptera; family Pteropodidae; genus Eidolon; species Eidolon dupreanum. Next base: position 23,031,324 of record CM053509.1, read on the forward strand.
ATAAAAAGTGAATTTTAGTATTAGAATAGATTAATCACATTAAAGGATCAATGAATGTGTATATTACGGAATTACAATAAATACATGTTGGGTGAATGTATGAATTAAAGCAGAGAAAGCAGGATTGCTGCGGGCCATTAAGGGTACACAAAGCTAGCTTCATTTCACAAATACACAGACTCTTGTTATAACTTGTTCTACCAGAATTGTGTATTAGTTTTTACAATCACAGTTTATATTTTTCCAATATTTATACTTTTCACTAGGCCCATTAAATGTCTCATATGTCCAATTAAAACAAGCGAGATACAGAGCAGTATTACAGGTAAGGGCTTTACCTGTGTTGCAGAGCAAGGAGGGCGTAAGGAGATCTGTTTCAATTTGAGATGGCCTCCAACTTACCCTGTCATTCTTTACATTCTTTGTTATATTTCCTAATTAGTGCTTTATACCATCCCCCATCCCTTTTTTCTTTTTTCCAACTTTGAGTGGAGATTAATTCAGGAGATATTTATAGCAGGTTGCCCTTTTCTACAGAATTACAGTATAATTTTCATTGAAAAAAAGCATTGTTGGCTACTTTTAGTAAAAGAAAAGGTAGAGATTCCATATTAAATCTGATTACAGAAGCCAATGCCAGTGGTTTAACAGGGAAACTAAACACAGAGAAACATTAAGCTGTATACATTTCAGGGGTAGAACTACTTCAGCTTTGTTCTAAACTTTCCATGATGTCACCAGGACCTCATCTGGGTAATGTTCCAAGGATGACCAAGGTCCCATTAGGCTAAGGATAGTATGGATGGGAGGTATGTTCATGCTATGGTGGTGGTGATGTCTTCATTTTTCCAGGAACGACGAGAGTCATTAGGAATTTTTTGAAAGTGTGACAGCTTGACTTGTAACGCAAATGGAAAGGGAGAGAAAGAGTCTGGGAGCCAGTGTGGGAGTGTTTCCACCAGCTTTTCTGACTGCCTAATTCAGAGGGGTGTCTATAAATGCCCATAAAGTGTTCCCTGTAAATATTTGTAATTTAATATCCCCACAGTCTTTTCCCCCAATATTTTATTATAAAAGAATTTCAAACCTGCGACAAAATTGAAAGAATTCTATAGTGAATACCCATATACTGACCGCTTAGAATCTTGTCTTTTTCTTTTGTGTGTGTTACTTCTGTAATTACATGAAAACTCTTAAATGATAGTGTTTATCTGTCACTTGTCTGTGATACTTGGTGCACTGTAGTTAGTTCTTCATAGCACTTTGAAGCATAGAATTTATGTAGATGATTTTTTTTCTAAGATACTTAACACACTAGGAAACATTTTTAGAATTGGTCCATTACAATTCTAGGTTGCAATTCTGGTTACATCTTTGAGAAGTTCTGGCTATTGTGGTCCCCTCTCTCTTAATGGGACTCCCGACTAACCTTTTAGTTTTAAATAGAGAAGTCCTGTGTTCTGGATCTTCTCCCCCAATTTAATAATTAAAAATGACTGTCTATGAATTCATTCAATTCTCAGTTACTTGTGGAAGAAAATTAGGGTAACAGTTTGAAAATCAAAATTTGAAGATAATCTGGAAAACTTGTTTTTATTTCAATCTCAAACTCTCAACGAAATTAACTTTAAGAAATTCAGTAACCGGGTGTGATCTCTGAGCTTTCCTGCTTGTTCTGGTTATGGTACAAGAAATCAAACTAGAAAGAAAATAAGAAGATAAAAAGAAAATAGACATTTTGTTCTTGAATTATCAGAAAGTCATTGAACTATCCACCTCTTTCTCCCTCGGGTTCACACCAAAGTTGCTGTAACCAGAGAATCACTTACGTAGAGGTGAGGCTGAAATAGCCCTCTGAAGAATCTCCTGGATGTCTACTAGGAGGTTAGTTTCCAAATAACACGGTTCCAACTCTTTTCACATTTCTTTGGCAGAACGTGTTTGTTTATGTCTACCAGACAGGCAACTAGCCACCTAGTGAAAGAAGCCCAGGAGGCAAGGCTCTGGGCATTGTTCTATTGTTTCTGCATCATAATGTGCTGACATCGTCTCTGAAGTAGGAGAAAAGCCCAGGGAAGCAGCGGCCGGAAGGTCCGCCTCTGGGATTGAGGGTTGCCAGTTTTCCAGCGGAGCCCTGACGGCTCAGGAGTTAGGTAGCTCTGACTGCGTTGTGAAGTTTTCAGAGGCTTCTTCGGAGAGAAAAGTCAATTTAGCAGTAGAATCACCATGGAAAAGATATCATACTGAGAAAGTTGAAAATACTTTTTTTTATTATTTATCGTTGAATTGATAATTTATCATTCAATCTCCCTATGTCCCAATTTTCAGACACTTTAACATACTTGTCACTATGACCTGTGAAGAAAAACTTCAAAAGAATGTAGCATTCTTATAGGGCATATGTCTCTTTATCTTCTTAACTCCAGCATCTAGTGAATTCTGGACACAAGCTAGAGCAGGCACTCAGTAATATTTGGATGAATGAATAGATATAAATAAATACATGGTGTTCTCTCTCTGAAGGTATCCTATAATAAGGACATGTGATTAGCTTGGTTGTCTTGGTGGTTAGGTTCTCTCCTTCCTTGTCACATTGTCCTTCTTCACCTTTTGTGTTTTAATCAAGTGCTGCAGACACCCACCTGTCTAGCTACCCTCTCACCCACCCATGAGGATGGAAGGGCATGAGGGGATACTAGCTGACACTGAGGCCCGGGTGGGGGAGCATTACCTTGGTGAATTCACTTCCTTTGGGTCATCGTATTCTAGACTGAAACACTTGCTTTTGACAGGGCCCAGAGAACATTCAGCCTCTCAGAATAAACATGAACTATGTTGAGTTTTTGAGAGGATGATAGTGTTCCTATTTCCTCAGGAGCTGTAATTTCCATTTGGGACCAGGTATTGGTGTCAGGGAGACCACAGCAGCACCCATCCTGTAGGATGCATATCAGGCAGTATTCCCAGAAGCAGAGGCGCACACCAGATGTGTAACTTGACTGTTTAATGGCATCAGACTCTGGTGATAGTTCTCCACAACTAACTGCCTCAGCCTGCAGGCAAGGGCAGCCTCTCTATGTGCGGGCTCAAAGGGTTGCCCATTATTTTTACCTCACACACTCCAATTCCTATCTTGTATCCTGAACACTCTCTTTTGAATGGACAAATTCTTCCTCCCTTATCTGATTGCCATGAGCTAAATTTCTAGTCACCTATTTCTTCATTCGGCATATTTGTTCCATGATTATCATGTGCTACGTTTGTGTTCTTCCTGCCTCAGGGCCAGGAAACGCGTTTGCATAAATCTGATTTCATCTCTTCCCAGTTGATGTTATTAATTTAATTATGATGTACCTTGATGAAACTCTTTGCTATTATCTTCTTTTTTTTTTTTTTTTTTGAGGCTACTGGTATATTAAAAAGTGGAGACATAGCAAAAGGAGGAAATAAAAATGATGGTATATTTTAAATATTTATCTTTAAAACATCAATACTTTTTAACACGCACAGAATTCAAAACCTTATGTATAACTTCATTTGGAGAGGATGCCACAAGTCAGAATTTGTGGCTCTTTGAAGAAGAGAGGTCCATGACCAAGTATCCCTTTATCCTGGGTCCCTCACGAGATGTGCTGGCTTGTTCATGCCTGCATGGGATCCTCTCTGTGTACATACTAAGCTTGAAGTTTTCCTGCCAGATTCTGTATCTGGTTTCTTGGTGAGTTCAATATGAAGTAAATTCTGTTGGTCAGCTCAGTAATGAGTACCTACTATTTATTAGGCACCATGCCATGCTGGGGCTACAGTCTCTGTCTCCAGGAACTTACTGTCAAGTGGGGAGAGAGGTCATGTAAGCAGATTATTCCAACGAGAGGCAATAAAAAGTGGGGGCACAGATGAGGGGCTCTTAGTCCAATTTGGGGATTTAGGGAAGGGTTCCTAGAGGAATTAATGCCCAAACTAAATCCCAAAAGATTAGCCAGCCTGAGCAAAGGCACTAAGGCATAAAATGACTTGGTTTGAAGGGGTAACTGCAAATGGCCAGGTGTTACATAAAGTTAGAGGAGGGAAAAAGGAAGTTAGAGGAGGAAGAGGCTAGATTGTGGAGGGATTTGAATGCCCTGCTAGGGTCTTGGACCTCAGTTGTTACAGTAGTTTTCTAATTAGGAATTTTAGCATGTGGAGATTTATGGTCTGGAGTGATTCTTCTGGTGGCAGCACGAAGGATGGATTTGGGGAGGGCAAATCAGGATGCAGAGACCAAGGTGGTAGCAGTGGGAATAGAAGACAGAGGGTTCATTTAGGAACTATTATTAGTAGAGTTGATAGAATTTGGTGACTAACTGGATGTGGGAGTGAGAAGAAGGAATGACTCAGAGGTTTCTGGTTTGGGGAACTGGGTAAACGGTGGTGTGTCATTAAGGCAAAAATAAAATATAGGCAGAGGAACAGGTGTAGGAGGCAGAGAGAATGAGTTCCTTATTCGCGAGAACCCTTGTCTAGCATGTTGTCTTGTATTCAATGGGTGAGTAAATAATAGACTTTTTGTCTTAGACTTTCTTCAGTGGCTTTCCAATGTTCCTAGAATATCTGACGTTTTATCATAGAGTGTGTTTGTGTGGATTTAGTATTGCATCCAAAAGCCTATACATTTCTAAGTATGATCGGCTCCAGTTCTCTGGCTTCAGTTCTCTCCAACTGTATCTCAGATCATACTTCCATCTTTCTGATGTTGTATTCTTTAAGCTCTTCCCTGTCTGAAATGCTCTTCTCTCAGTTTTTAACATGTGGGGCATACTTTCATTCTTCAGGTCAGAGTTCAAAAGTTACCTGTTTAGAGAGCCCTTCCTCCATCACTTGACAAGTGATTGTCCCTCAGCTCCAAATCCGCCATCACATCGTGGTACTGGGGCTGGAATTGCAAACTATATTTCTCTCGTCAGTCGACTTTCCTGTTAGGTTCAACAGGTTGCATTAGACCACAGGGAGCTTTGAAAGCAGAGGGAGAGAAGAAGGGACTTGCATTCCTATTTATTTTTTCTGTCACCCTGGCAACAGCAACTGGTTCTAGCCCTTTGTTTTCATTCTCAGAATCAGCAGATGGGCAGTGCCCTCTCCTTAAGACGTTTGAGCCTTTGCTTCAAAGAGTCTGAACTCTGAGCTAGATTCTGATTATTGCAACTTCTTCCGCCCACCTCCCCAGTCCTGGTGTGGTAGTTGCTCCCTGCAGTTGTTATCTCTGACATCTTAACGTTTCCTTTGTGCCTTTCCAGGTCTCCAACACTTATTTCTTTGTTAAAGTCTCTTAGCATGATTTCTGCCTTTTTAAATTGCTCGGCCCTGACACAATAACTGAATATTATTGATTTACGCCTCTACCCAATTACTAATATATCATTGCATTTCTGCATAGACTTTTCACAATCTGTATGTCAAAAAAATTATTTTTGATTCCTCATAATCTGTCTCCTCCAGTTGGGAATGTCTTGGTCTCATCCATCCCTGCATCCTCAGTGTATAGCATGGAGACTGGCATACTGTAGGAAATTAATAAATGCTTGCTTAACAAATTATTGAATTATTACAAAAGACTACAGGAGAAATATTGGTAACTGACCATACAAAATGGCCAGCATTGAGCAATTCTTTAACCTTTTGGTTCTAGGCCAAGTTATTGATGAACTCTGTAACAATATTGTTATAGAGAGTTGGGCTTAATACTTCTTATAAGCATGTAAAATGCAATGTGCCATTTCCTTTAGATCCATCAACATCAGAATAAGATACATAGTTTATTTGCTTTAAATTCTGCATTTACATAAATCTCCACTTCTATAACTGGGATAACAATGACTTACCTTGTTAGGGTTTCATGAGGATCAAGAGTTGGTTATGGGTTAGAGCTGCGAAGTTTTTTTGGTTAGCAAATAATTTAAAAAATGATAGCCATCCAAAGAATCCACTTGCTGTAACATGCAACATCACTTAATAGCATTTACTTGGTAAACAATCTGCTTATGTTCTTTTTTTTTCATTGTGTGATATAGTTTGAAAGAACCCAAACACAGAACCAAAAAAGCAGGTTAAAAAGGAAACTGCTTAATTTCCACGCAGCTGTAAGCAAGAATCTAAAATCATCTTCTATAGTCTTTTATTTAAGTATTAACCACTAAGACAAAGAATTATAATGTCATGCATGTGTAATTCTAAAATAATTCTGGTCAAATGCAAATAGATGACATTAACTTCTGCTGTGCTAAGTAGAACCATTTCAGTGAAACTTAACTTTGAAATTAAATTTCCTTTGTATCTACTTCAAATGTGTTCATATTTTTTCCCTTTTCTAATTCAGAAGGAAAAAATGTCCCTTCTCTTAGGCTAATTGGGCCACCAGGGTCCTCTTCTTCTTTCTCCATCTGGAACCTTACTCTTGCATTTTTCACATGCCCATTTCTGTTTCTCTTTTCTCAAAACCCACAAACAAAAATGTTTCCTCCACCTTGTCACGGGTTCAAGCTACCATCCTGTGTCTATCTTTCTTAAGCACAAGCCCAAGAGAATTCATATTCATGGTTTCTATTTTGTAATCTGGCTTTTGTCTTCAACCCACTATTGAAATTGCACTCTGACAGCTCATGAATGATTGCCTCATCAGTGAATCTTTTTGAGCCTTCATCTTGTTATTTTTTACAGTTGATTATCCTCCCTTCTTGAAATTCTACCTGGCTTCTTAAAATGCTTTTCATTTCATTCATGGCCTTTTCCCTCTAACACTTCAAACTAAGATGCTCCCAAAGGCCCTGTCCTCTTCTCTTGGCAAACCCTTCCTTGGTAATCTTTCCTATACACTTACATTTCAAATACTACCTTTTTGTGAATCTCCTCCAAAGTTATATTCAGTCAGTACCTCTTTTGTGAATTCCTGACCTGTACCTTCAAGTGGCAACAGGTCGTATCTACCTTAAAACTCCTCTGGCATCTCAAACATAACATGTCCAAACTCATCAGCTCCTCCACAAAAACCATTTTTCTGACTTTTTTGTTAATAGTTTAACATTTTCTCAGTCACCCAAGACTGATGACTTTGAATCATCTCTTATTTTTCTTTCTTTCCCAAACCTGAAATCAGTTGTAAAATTCTTTCCATTCTTTATGCCCAGGGGCAGATTTGTTTGTGACCTTCCCATCACTATCACCTCCACCACTATGGGCAAGGTTGCCATCACCCCTCACCTGCACAACCATAATCACCTTTTTTTTCTTTAAAAAACAAATTTATTTTTTTAAATTAGTTTCAAGTATGTAGTACTTTGGTTAGACATCTATAATGTTCATAAAACGATCCCCCCAATCGCTCCCTCCCTTCCCTGGCCCTCCACTTAGCCATCATATTAATGCTAATTGCATTCCTTCTGCCATGCTCCCCCCGCCCCCAACTATCAACTACTAATTTGTACTCCTTTAACCCTTCATTCCATTTTCCCAACCCCCCTCCTCTCTGTCACCAAATTGTCCACTATATTTGTGAGTCTGTTTTTGATTAGTTTGTTCTTTTTGTTCCTTAGATATCACATATAAGTGAAATCATGTGGTATCGATCTTTCTCTGTCTGACTTATTTCACTCAGCCTAATAACCTCTAGGTCCATCCATGTCGTTGCTAATGGACAATCACCTTTTAACTGGTGTCTCACTTCAGTTTCTCCTCAAGCCAATCTACCCTATTCAATGCTGCCAGCGCATTTTCTCTCAAAGCACAGTTGTGATCCTAACACTTCCCGGATTGAAAATCTCTAAGTTTGTCTCTAGACTAAATCTAGATTCCTTAATCTGGTATTCAAGAACTTCATAGTTTGGACCTCAAATATAGACTTTTTTTGGTCTTACAAATATGTCAGTTTTCTGTTTCTATTGCTTAGTGAGTGTTTAAGAGTACGGACTCTGAAGCCAGATTGCTAAATTTGAATCCTGGCTCCTCCTACTAGCTGTGTGACTACGGACAAATAGCTTAACCTTTCTGTGTCTCAGTTTCCTCATCTGCAATATAGATATAATAGCTCTTATAGGATTGCTATGAAAATTGAACAAATGAAAAGTTCCTGGCATATAGTAAGCTCTTTATGTTTCATTGAACAAATGATGCCTACAAATATACACATATACCAGGAACTCTTTTAAGGACTTGGGGCTAATGTAAGTGAACAAAATAAACAACAATCCTTACCTTTGTGGAGCTTACATTTTATAATAAAATAATAATTTTTAATTGTCCATAATTCTGTTTCTGGAATACTTCTTCCTGCATCATCATCTTTAAAATTCTACAATTCCTTTAAGACCACTAAAATTTTATCTTATCCCTTGAAATCTTACCTTGTAGGTTACCTTTTGAACTCCTCCAACTCTTTAAATTGGAACCGTGACATTTATCACATTCTACACACACTACTACTTATTTTCCAACATCAAACATATCAAATATTATGGTTATTTGCATGCATTATTATCTCCCTCGATGGAGTATAATGTCAGCTACTATCCCAATTCATCTTTGTAAATAGTAGCATGATGTACCTTGTACCCAAGCACATAGTAGATGATTAATAAATATTTCTTGAATGAATGTATGTAAAACACTCTTCATGATCTTTCACTTGACCTCTATTAATAAACTTTATCTTCCTTACCTGCAAATATTAAAATAATTTAATACAGAACATTTTATTTTCAACCCTGGAAATATCAAATATTAGTATCAAATATGTGTTTACAACTTGGCTTTGTTCATCATCTTTTGGCACCTTGTTTACAGGAGGCCAGTTTCTGTTGTTTGCTTTATTAAGCATACCCTGCAGCATATTTAATATTCCCTATTACCACCTTTTGAAAAGTGCCCCTAAGTTTTTATTAAAGGAGCCACATGGATTGAGTATATTTCATTTGTTGCACTTTCTATGGTCAGCACAGATTTTCTCCATTTCTTACATCCTTTCTAATGTGATCCAAAAAATTCCAGGTACTCGTCTGTAATTTTCTGATTCATTACTTACTATTTTCCTCCTCCATTCCAAAGAGCTGTGAGTGTTTGAAATTTGTTCTTATGACATCTAACATAAGAAGTTAGTTCCCTCCACCCCCCAAATTATCAACTATATTTCCTCTAAATTTGCTTGCTAATCTCCAACTATGACTGGAAAGACCAGACCAACTACACGTTCTCTCTGCTTTCTAACCTATATTTTCACAATGCTATAGTGAAAAACAGAGTTATACCAATTTTAAATCTCCCTTGTATCACTTAACCTTATTAAGACAACTCTGTCTTTTATCCAGGCAGAACCCCACAGAATGGCATGAAAGTATTCTCTTTTTTAAAAACAAGGCCAACACAATGGATTTTTATATAATGATCAAGGATTTTTTTATTCATTAAGTTTCAGTATCATTACAGAAAATGTTATGGTACAGAGTTGTTTAACGTTATTTTTTTCTTTGCTCTTGATTTCCACATGAATGCTGGTAACACTAATATCTGTACAAGATCAGTCTTTGATTTTATTTTTTGTTCTGTACAATTTTAAATGTATTGGTTAAAAAGGCTGTCAGCACTTAAGGAAGCATTTTTCCCCCCAGTTTGTTCAAATGAAAGGAATCCAGTTACTGCCCAAGAGTACTGTGCCATGAGGTTACCGGGGTGAGAAACTTCCCCGGAAGCTCTGCGAGGGGTGGTTCTCCTGGAGGCAGGGCAGGGCCTCCACCCAATCACTCTTCTTTTGGCACTGTGCACACATAAACACGAGATACATGATAAAGAACAAGCAAAAGCTCTCCGTAAAGCGGTTATGAAGCATACTAAGAAGGGAAATCCAAGTGTTGCCTACACTAGTATAAATAAGCAGACATCCTTGATTTAAGAGCATAAGTAGTTGTATTTTAAAGATGAGAAAAACACAAGTTCTGCAGGCACCTACTGCTGTCTACTAAAAGCTATCGCTATCAGACCTAGCATTGAACACACAAAGCAATTTGCAAGAAAGGAAAAATTTGCTTTGATATAATCAGAATAGAGTTGTCTGTTAAGATTTATTGTTAGGTGTTTTTTCATTAAAAGGTATTTAAATTCTTTTGAAATATAGTTCAAGATGTTGACTATACAGATCAACTTTTATCCAAATCAGAAAAACTAGCTGTGCCGTTGCATATTACAGGATACAGTCAATGATATGTGGACATGCATCAAAGCTTTCTCCCGCTGGTGACCATCATAGTCGTCCAATGACCATGACATCCACCACCTCGCCCTTGTGGAGCTCCACGTACTGCTCTGTCTTTGGAGGTAGCATCAACAGTCCGTTGGCGCTGCGCATGCTCATCAGACGGCTGCTCATCTGATTACCTGGATGGAAACACTCTTGTTACAGCAGCATGAGCATTGCAGTGCATACATCTGGAGCCCTTTTAGTTCTTTTCAAAATAAGAAACCATTTAATAGACTAGAAATATAGGTCTTCAAGAGGAAGAGAGATGATCAGACTCTCCCAGTACCTTTTTCAGGTGAAATCAATATCAATATTGATTTCTCAGTCCTTAAAATTTACCAATATCTAGGGTATAGTAGAGGTTACAGAGAATCACATTATAATTGGGCTTTAATCTCACATTTCAGGGCAACGTAGTCAACAGTCCCTCCTTTTCCTACAACCAAAATTATGCTCAGAACTTGTTGAACAAACAGATAACAAATCTTTTGGAACTCTAGATTTCAAATGTATACTTAGAAAATATAGCTCCATGGAATAATTAAATTTTTATTAATTCTTTTTTTTCTTGTTGTCCTATTATGCTATACTGTTTAGGAATAATTTAACCTAATCATTCAAAAAGGAAAATGTATAATAATTACACAATTAGGCATACCCAAGAAGGGAGGTTGCATTATGTGTGTTTTAGCAGGATGGGTGTACAGACACACCTGCAGGTGTGAATGACTAACCTGTACTCTGTGCCCAAGGCAGTGGTTCTTGGTGATGCCAGGTCAGTATACACCGATGGTATTCTGGGCGAGGATCCAGTTTTACATCACATGATAACTGTAGAATAAAGAGGAAAAGAAAACGAACTTGATGACCTGACCATCCCTTAAAACTATAGGGCGGTGGAGGTTGTGCAAAGAATACAGTGAACATGGAAAATATCTTGGCAAAAAATTGCAGAATACTCTTTCCACCACTGCCACCTTATTTTCTTAATACAGGAAGTCCAGAGATTGGATTGCTCTGATGAAAAGAAAGCTAAGAAGCTGGTATTCATAGTGGGAAAAAGAACAGATGAAAAAGGTAAGATCTATTTTTGAAATCTAATATTATGGGTTGTGAGGACAGATACCTTTGACCAATGAATTCAGAAATCAAAGCAGATATTTTAACATTGAAAACAAAGGAGGAAGACCTAAACAACAAAGAAGTTCAATATCCACTTATCTGTATGCCCATTTTTCTGTCCATCTACCCACCCAGTAAATATTTACTGAGGTCCTATTCAGCTACCTATTCATACTTATCTTCAACATAAAAGGGATAATTACTCTTTTTCTCTTGAATATTCCTTTGGTATCCCAATACTAATATACAATCTCATTGAGGCAACTAAAAGTAGTCCCTAATAAGAATTATGCCATTTTGGTTTAGCCACATCATTGGTACTAAAATAATTACTCTGAATGAGTCTTTGCTATGGAATGGCATCTTTCAAATTCTTCTAACAAGGATAAAATCCTTTCTAATATAGAAACTTCAGTTCACAAACATGACATAGAAAGAACAATCAATCTTCAATCTAGAGCCATTGTTTTGTTTTGTTTTTTAAATCTGTCATTAAATTCATACTGAAATCTGGTAAGTTAAAGTGATAATGTGTTGGTAGCAGGTGCCTAAGAAGAACTCCCGGAATAAGTTTATACAGTATATAATTATGGACTATAGCCCATTGAAGATTAACTCATGTTAGTGAATATAAGACTTGTTCCAGCATATGAGAATTAGCATTTTTATTAGCATAATGATCATTTAAGTTACTCTACCATAAAATGGTCTAAAAAGCCTTTATTCAACTAACACAGATGTTGCTTAGATCAGGGGTCTGCAACCCCAGGGCTGCGGGATGGGTACCAGTGTGTGGCCTGTTAGGAACTGGGCTGCACAGCAGGAGGCGAGCGGCTAGCGAACTAAGTTTCATCTGTATTTGCGGCCTCTCCCCAGGGCTAGCGTCTGCCTCGGCTCTACCTCAGATCGTCAGGCATTAGATTCTCACAGGAGCCCTGGTCCCTGGTGCCAAAAAGATTGGGGACCGCTGGCAGATCAAATGATACAATTAAAACAGGAAATTTTGATTCAAGTAAGTCTTTCTCCAATCCATTCTCGTTACTATGTTTTTAAACATTCCAATTATTCTCCCTGATAATCCATGCCTTTCCTTTGGAATCCAGAATAAAATTTAATTCTAGGGTATCTTTCCTTGATTAAATCACACTCTACTCTTTCACTTGATAGTGTATATTTATACTCTATTTCATATCTATTGGGGGGTAACTTGCCATTATTCCTACATTATTTTGTGCTTACCTGAGGGCAAAAATCTCTGTTTTTCAATCTCTCTCTGTGTGCTGTGTGTTCTCCAGCACTAAACTACAAGAGCTATTTGCCTGGTTGTGTTATTTGCTAAGTGTTTAAGCAAGGTTTGTTTTTTTCTCCCTAACAATGCACTAATTGGTTTGTGGTAGGAAAGTGGAACTAATATTGGAATGGGATGATACCCAACATCTTGGTTCTATTCCCAGCTTTACTGCTAAATGGTGGCTGCACTATTAAGTTATTTTGCTTTCCTATAACTGTTTGTTCATCTAAAAAAAATGGGGTTGTTTGTTTTACAGCAAGATATTTATGTTAATTTAAGAAACAAGAATCAGTTGCATCAAATTGAAGTAAATTAATTTTTTTTCATAGCTTCACTAACAACTGTACCTTTCGCAGCAAGAGATGACAGTGATTAGATCTTTATGGTATTTTACTGAAATACAGGATACTTTGTTCACCAGTATATTTAGTTGTACTGACTTTATAGTTCTGGTATATTATATTGCTGAAGCTTAAGAGAACACCTATTTACTATGAGCTTTGATGCTTTCACTTCTGATGCCTTCTATTCATGCAATATTGGTAGTGAGCTGTGGACTAGTGCTATTTCCTTTGAATATTTTCCTGGCACAGAGCAGTCACTGGAGAGATAAAATTATATTCTTTGAGATGGTATTATATGATCTACATATAAATGCCTAAGGAAGAATTAGGAGAAAAAAAGAAAGGTCCACAGAATTAGAAGATAAGTCACAGACTGGGAGAAAATATTTGCCAAAGACACATCTGATGAGGTCTTGTTATCTAAAACATAGAGAATTCTTAAAACTCAATATGAAAAAGAACAACCCAATTGAAAAATGGGCAAAAGACCTGGACAGATAACTCATCAAAGAAGATATATACAGATAAGTAAGCATATGAAAAGATGTTCAACATGATATATCATTAGTGAATTACAAATTAAAACAACATGAGATATGATTACACATCTACTAGAAAGGCCAAAATCAAAAACACTGGCCATACCAAATTCTGTGGCAGGAGTTCTCAATCATTGCTGGTGGGAATGCAAAATGGTACAGCCACTTTGGAAGACTGTTTGGCAGTTTCTTACAAATTTAAACATACTCTTACCATACAATCCAGTAATTGTTCTTATGGTATTTACCCAAATGAACTGAAAATTTATGTCTACACAAAAATCTACACACAGATGTTTATATCAGCTTTATTCATAATTGTAAAAACTCGGAAGTAACCTAGAAGTCCTTCAGCAGGTGAATGGATAAATAAATGGTGATACATCTAGACAATGGAGTATTATTCAAAACTAAAAAGAAATGAGTTTCAAGCCATTAAAAGACATGAAGGAACCTTAAATCCATGTTACTAAGTGAAAGAAGCCAATCTGAAAAGGCTATATACTGTGATTCCAACTATACCACATTCTGGAAAAGGCAAAACTAGGGAGACAGTAAAAAGATCAAGGATTAGCAGGGAGGGAGGGATGAATAGACAGAACACAGATTTTTTTTGGGCGGTGAAACTATGCTATATGGTACTACACTGGCGGATGTATGTAATTATACATTTGTCAAGACCTATAGAACATATAACACCAAGTGTGAACCCTAATGGAAACTATGACTTTGAGTGATAATGATGTGTCGAAGTAGGTTTATTGATTTTAACAAATGTATCACTCTGGTGGAGGATGTCGACGGAAGGGGAGGCTGTGCCTGTGTGAGGATAGGAAGTATATGGGAACTCTGTACTTTCTGCTTAATTTTGCTATGAACCTAAATGTGCTCTAAAAAAATAAAATTTATTAGTTAAAAAGAAAAGTATATTCTGTCCTTCCTTTTTTTCCTACCCATCTTATAGATGTGACTTCAAAGAATTCTCAAATGGAATAAATAATTGCAAATACAGTAAATAATATCACCATAGAGCTGTTTATATAGTATAAAAAGGCACAAAGAAGTAAGTAATCAATTTTTCTTAGGGACATTTATAAAGGCTTCACAGGGAACATGATGTGTCAGTCTTATGACTAAGGAATTTTGTAAGCTGAAAAAGGGGACAGATGGTGGTGGTTAGGTGAGAATCTTATAGGAAGGGGAATAAACACAGGCACAGGCAGGGGTTCTCGTGTCCACTGTAGAAGCAGTGATTAGTTTGCTGAGGTCAAATTCAGGATGGGAAGCAGATAAAGCTGGAGAGGAATAAGGCCTAGGGATGGAGGGCCTCCTACGCTCACTCGAGCAGTTTGGATTTTAACCCTAGGGTCATGGGAAGCACTGAAAGATTTTAATTGGAGATGCTGACATGATTAGAGTTAAACAGAAAAGGAATTCAAGAGGAGGTAAGATAAGAAAAAGGTAAACCTCCAACTATGCCAAGGATTATAATCTAGTAAATGTTAGAGCAATCGTTCAAACCCCAGGTTCTTTTGGCTATAAAATTCAGGGTATATGGATGGTGGAGAGGGCTTTAGGAGAGTGGTGAAGATCTGGAAGACCAGTTAGGTATGGAAGAAGCTGATTCATGGGATATAAAAGGCTCACCAGGGGGAATTTTGGCCCCTGTTGAGATTTGTAAATTGAAAGTGACAACTTGAACAGTTGTATACTCTTCTCTAGTTGTGTTTAGTGGCCTGGGAATAAAAATGAAGGGGAAAGATAGAAGAACTCATCCAAGTTTGTAGATTCTTAGAGTGGGCTATAATGTAAGGAAGAAGAGGCAAAAAAAAAAAGTAGAAGGTGTTGGAAAAAGTTGAAGTGACACACCACAGGATTTAGGCTGGATGAGGAAAGTGGTTAAGCCGAAAGGGGCTTATGGACTGAGAAAAAAGGGTAAGAGTTATACTAGTGTTTATACTCTTCTTTATCTACTGATTGATAATTTGCCATTGTTCCTAAATTGTATACCAGAGTTGGTGATTTTTGAGATGGAGTAGTTCAGGGTATTGAAAAGGATGTGTGTGTGAGTGCTGAAGCAGAAATAAAGGTTATTTAGAATTATGGAAATAAAGCAACTAATGGAGAGGTGAAGTGGAGAGGAAGACTATTAGAACATTGCCAAAGATCTGAATGTCTTTGGAAGGTTTGATGGTGGTCATGAGGGAAAGGTGAAAGCACTAAAAGATCCAGGAGAATAGGCTGGGACTAAAAAACGTGTGGATTGGAGAAGAGAGTTTGTGAGAAATCAGATGACCAAAGGATAGAGGTCCAAAACGACATACTCAAGGGAGCTGGGGACCTGGTCTCTGCTTGGGTCTGGTCAAAGCTTCTAAAGAGTGGTTAAAGGAGCTTTACACCATTATTATTATTATTTTTTTTGGTAAGTACTATGTAAGTTATGAGGCACTGATTTCATTAGCCTACTAAAGAGGTCCTGGATTATTATCCTATAAATCATCTGTCTAAATTTTATCAGGTAATTTAAAAATCTTTGCATATGCAGGTATGAATCAGTTTAAAATTCATTTTTCCAAAGTTTCTATAATCTAGTTATATTTTTCATTTCCTAATAATAAGCTAAAACTGATTTACATTTCTTATAAATCATGGATAGTTATATCATTTTCAATATGTTTTTTTAATCTACAGGCCATAATATTATCATATAACAGGTATCCAATGATATCTTAGCACATGCAGGACACTAAAGCTCAAGCGAAGAGGGAAGGTGGACAAATTAGAATAGTCTAATGGAGTTCCAACATGCTGATAACTCTCCTAGGACATGCTGATCTGGTCTCATTGGAGATGAAAGCATCTTCCCTTTTTCTTCTCTTAACGCCTGAAATAAGGTAAGACTCAGGTATGTTTCTAGTGAAATAAATTGAGAACAAGAGAAGTATATGGTGCTTTGATGGGATATTAAGGAAACAAATGATACAATGTCCTTTTGTGGAAACATTATGTCAATGAATTCTATTTGATGAATTGCTAGGATTATGTTTCTGATTATCTACTTAAAATCAGAAATATTTCAACTTCAACTATCATAACTGACCAAAGAAATGAGGCAAATGTTTATTCTAAACTGATTCTCTTCATAATGTGTTGATATAAAAGGATGACATTTTTTGTGCTGACCTTTTAGTATAATCCAGCATTGCCCTTCCCATAGCACAACTACATCAGAATCTAGGAGTGAGAGTTACTGACACCAGCATTTAATATCCACTTCACGTCCCCAAAGCAGCAAGAATTAAGAAAGGCTGTGATTGTGGCAACCGTTTCAGAGAACAGCGATAAGTGGTGTCTGTAAGTTGCATCTTGGACGGTCAGAAAACAGAGATAATAAGCTTTATCATGTTTCAAGTAAGTGAATAGGGTTATGTTCTAAAGTGTCAGTCAAGGTGTGGGGGGTGATTGGGGGAGTTAAAAACAAAAGAAGTAAACAGCCAAGTATACTGAGGACCCATTCTGACAGTCCCAGTGACACTGCTCTTTGGGAGAAAGGAGTCGGACTGATTCTTAGAGCAGTTCTCGATTCCATGGGCTGACAGACGTGAGCAGCAGCATGAACAACGTACAAAGCTTCAGTTTGATTACAAAGCACTATCTAATTGTTGTTGTCAGAACAAATGGGTGCCACAATTGTCATTTTAAAGAAGAGATGGTGGATGTTAAAATGAGAAATAAATGAAAAGACTCATAAGAACTTTGCAAAGTCAAAGATAAGTCCTCTTTCTCTCTTATAACAACATGAGTTTCCTTATTTCCTAAATTTAGCAAATATGAGAATAATGGGCAAATTCAGTATTAATGGTTTAAATGTCTAAATCTAAGTTTCATGACTTTGACCTTTTGACTTGATCAGAATCATTCATGGCTTTTTTTCTTCTTTTTCCACTTAATTTAAAATAAGACCACTACTGTAATTAGTGTGGGAAAAACCCCAAAAACTCTTTTCAGAAATATCTTGTTGAACTTTTACTGAAATTTTAAGGAAAATATCTCCTTTATATACTAATTTACAAAGTCTCAGTATTTAGAAGGTCAATGTTAAGAATATGTGAAGCCTAAATTTTCTTAATGCTTTTATCCTATATATTTTCAGAGTAATATTTTATTAATATTTCCTCTTCTTTTGTTTCTCTTGTGAACTAATCATAGTATTCTATCATATCTAATTTATTTCTGAGCTCTTGAAAAATTATAAGTTGGGTGTTAGGAAAGCTGGAGATATATATATATATATATATATATATATATATATATATATATATATTTAAAAAAATAAAATTAGGCTCCTATTTTATACAATATATAAAAGTCAACTCAAAATGGATTAAAGACTTAAATGTGAGAACTGAAACTGTAAAACTCCTAGAAGAAAACATAGGGGGAAATCTTCTTGACAGTTGCCTTGGCAATGATTTCTTGGATTTGACCAAAAGCACAGGCAACAAAACCAAAAATGGACAAGTGAGAGTACATCAAACTAAAAAACTTCTGCATAGCAAAGGAAACATCAACAAAGTGAAAAGGCAACCTATCGAATAAGAGGAGATATTTACAAACCATATATCTGATAAGCAGGAGTCTCTAACCCCCAGGCCATGGACTGGTACTGGTCTATGGCCTGTTAGGAACCAGGCCGCACAGCAGGAGGTGAGCAGCAGGCAAGTGAGCAAAGCATCATCTGTATTTGCAGCCAGCTGCTCCCCAGCGCTAGCATCACTGCTTCAGCTCCACCTCAGACCATCAGACATTAGATTCTCATAGGAGCACTGGTCCCTGGTGCCAAAAAGGTTGGCGACCATTGTGATAAGAGGTTAATATACAAAATACATAAGAATCTCTTACAACTCAATAGCAAAAACAAACAAACGAACAAACAAAAAATGAAAACAAATAACCTGATTAAAAAATGAGCAAAAGACTTGAGTAGACATTTCTTCAAAGAAGACATACAAATGGCCACCAGGTATATGAAACGGTACTCAACATCATCAGGGGACTACAGATCAAAACCACAATGAGATATCACCTCTTACCCGTGATGATGGCTAGTATCAAAACAAATAAACAAACAAAAAACACACTCAAAGATAAATGGAACTCTTCTATACTATTGTGGGAATGCAGAATGGTATAACCACTAAAGAAAACAGTATGGAAGTTCCTCAAAAAATTAAAAATATAACTACCATATGATCTAGCAATTCTACTTCTGGGTATATGCCCAAAAGAACTGAAATCAGAATCTCAAAGAGATATCTGCACCCCTGTATTCACTGTAGCACTAGTCACAATAGCCAAGATATGAAAACAACCCATGTATCCATCAACAGAACAATGAATAAGGAAAATGTGGCACATAAATACAATGGAATATTATTCAGCTTTTAAAAAGAAAGCAAGCCTACAATTTCTGGCAACATGGATAAACCTAGAGTACATTACTCTAAGTGAAATGTTAGTCACAGAAAGATAAATACTGCATGATTCTACTTATATGTGGTATCTAAAATAGACACTCATAGAGGCAGAGAATACAATGTTGGCTGCCAGGGCCTGGGGAGAGGATTGGAAATGGGGTATTATTGCTCAATGTGTATAAAATTTCTGTTATGCAAAGTAAGTTCCAGAGATCTGCTGTACACCATAGTACCTATAATTAATAATATGATAATGGGGCATGTTAAAATATGTTAAGAGGATAGTTCTCATGTTAAATGTTCTTACCACAAAACAAACACAAAACGAGACCACTAAGAACAGAAAGGAATTTTTGGAGGCGATGGATATGTTTAGCACCTTGGCTGTGGTGACAATATTATACGTGTATGCATATGTGCAAACTCATTAAAATGTATGCATTTTTTTGTATATCAATTATACCTCAATTAAGCTTTAAAAAAGTTATAGTTTGGAATTGTAGCTTATATTGCCAAGAAAACTGTTCATTAGTTATACATGAAGTGTGTTACATAATTGCATCATAGTAAATCATATTAATGTTAGTGCTGGTGGAGAAGGGGACGCTAATTTCCGAGGGATTTTTACAGTATGTATAATTCCTCAGCCTTAGTAGTCCTTTTCCAAACAAAATGGCCATCCTTTCCTTCTGATTCACAAAAGTCTCTTTCTAGTACTTTAACTGTCTTTTCCTTAACTGTTTAAAATTTATCAGTGAGGTTACAGAATACATGAGTAGGTAAATTGCTGTCCTCTGTGAGTTTACACGAGAGAAAGGGAATTCTTATCCCTTCTTCCATATAGGTTTAGTGTTAGGGTGGTGCCAGCCACATCTAGTGACGTTTTGCCATTACATATCCACTCCTATATGGACTTCTCACTGCAGAAAATGATTCACTTTAGAAGTCATGGCATAATGTGGGAGGGAAATAAAAGGATCCTTCTCCATTTTCTATCATGAAAGGGAGACTGTAACTGCATTTTTCCTCAAAACTAATATAAAACTCTAGATCTTTAATTGTTATTTGGCTTCAATTTTGGTTCCTGGTTAATAAAAAACATTACCCTGGCTTTGATGATGGTTGGCCGAGGATCCAAGATGCCCTGCATCTTTCTCAGTGCAGGCACAACAAAGAGATTGCAGGTGACCACGGCTGACACAGGATTCCCTGAAAGTCAACCAAGCAGTTATTTATAGTAAACACATAAAAATTTGCCAAATAATTATGACTGTCTATACCTTCAGGTATTATAGAGCGCAAAGTGATGATTAGTCTTTCTCTTCTGAATCACCTTGAATCCAAAACGATGCCAGAATACACCAACAGTCAACCAAATGCCACGGAGGATGCAAACATTTGGGTTTACCAGTGAAACACAGACTTCTGTTGCCTAGAAGCTGTTTAACACCATTTATTTCTACTTTTCTGGCAGTTATACAATGAAAACCATTATCAACCTTGATAAATTTTAAGGCAGTTTCTACTTATTATTTTTAAAATGTTAAAAAATTTCCATAGTAATACATGCTCAGTACAAAAAAAAAAAATTAGAAAGGATAAACATAAAGAAATATATTCATCATTCCCTCTATACAAACATTTATTTAAGTTTAAAAAATGAAACTACATGAGTTAAGATGTGAAGGACTTGAAGATGAATACTGTATGGATTGAATCGTATTGCTCCTCCCCCTACTCCTTTGTTGAAGTCTTACCCCGCAATGTAACTGTATTTGGAGTCAGGGCCCTTAGAGAGGTAATTAAAATTAAACGAGGTCATAAGGGTGAGGCTCTAATCCAGTAGGGCTGGTGTCCTTCTAAGAAGAGGAAGAGACATCAGAAGAGTGTGTGAGGGCATAGTGAGAAGGTGGACTATCTGTAAGCCAAGAAGAAAACCTCAATAGAAAAGAACCTTGCCTGCATCTAGCTCTTAGATTTCCAGTCTCCAGAACTGAGAGAAAATAAATTTCTGTTATCTGTGATCCAGTCATTTAGTCTGTGATATTCTGTTATGGCAGCCTGTGGAGCCTAATATAAATACCAAGTGCTTTTAAAGTGATAAAAATTTGAGATAAAAATTTGAGATAAAAATTCAATTGTACCTCTCCAAGAAGAAATCTGGGTGTGTTATACACTTCGAAGAGAGGACAGGTGGGTTATGAGAAAAAGGCTCCACGGAGAATAACAATTAACTAAGTTGTGTGAGTGAGTTCCAAACCTTTTTGAGTCTAACTTAACTCATCCACATAATGAAAGATTGGACAATGTGATTCTCAATATCCCTGCTGGTTCTAAAATTCTGATTTTATTAATACTTTTACAAAGTTGTGAATATGCATGTATATACTGGGGATAGATGAAGGGCTATTAGATTTTTAGGTTCCCTTGAGCTGGCTATGTGCTGCTAATTATATCATCAAAGTAAAAGGCAATGGTCATTTTAGCCTATTATCACCTTCAACCATACCTTTAATTTTCTTCTATGCACAAAGGCAGTTAAAAATAGATTTTTTCAAGTTGTAAAAAGTGTTGAGTGATATCTATTAAATGAGTTGTCCAACAGAACAGCAGACTCTTAATAAGAATCAATTGCTTTTCCCTTGCTTCAAGATACAAACATATAGAAATTTTTCTGGGAAAAAGAAGCTATTGTTCATTTAATAATGATTACAGAATTCCTGTAATTGCTAATGCTTTATAAAATTACTCTATAGAAAATGCTCTCTACATAAAAAAGGATTGGAAGGACTGACACCAAAAAATTGCAAATAGTGATTATTTTGGGGGGGTGGGATTATGGTTAACATTTGTCAATGCTTATCTATATTTTTTTTAATGTTTTAATAGAGAACATGTATCATTAAAAAAGTTATAAAAAATAGCAAGTAGATACACAAACTTTTAAGCTGCTTTTAAAATTTACCAAGATTAGTAATGGCTTTAAATATCTGGCCCTTGGGAAAGCAGATAGACAATTTCGAATTTTAAAATCCTTGTACAAAGCAACCTCTTTCCTGGTTCTACAATCTGAACACGTGAGTTGTTGCTGCCCTCTTTGGGTTTATTCAAGCTGAGCAGAGAGAATTTCAAATTGAAGCAGCAGTTTGAATATAGGTTATTTAATTGTAACTTCTTTGGTAGATCAATGATCTTCCTCAGTAATGGTAAAATAGGCTCCAACTGTAACAGTCTCTGTTATACTATTATTGATGGTCTGTAGGTCAAGTCATACCCTCTGTAGAGAAAGTAAACAGTGCCTTCTAGGCATAGTGAAGCTGGAAAGAAGATCGCATTTTCCTATACAATGGTTTTTAGAATATCTAAAACTATGTTAAAGGCCCTAAGGAGTTCTATACTAGAGACACATTTTGAGGACTTTACATGTCTTTGCTCTTAAAATTTTCCATATGATAGAAATCTAATCCCTTTTATGCTTATAGATAAGGGCTTTCGAAATGTTTTTAAAGTTCTATATTTTCTGCCTGCCTTCTTTTCTTAATATCTCTATTTTGAAACTTATTAATACAAAAAGCAGATAAATATCTCAAAGCCAACAGATTTTCGTGTATCTGAAAGGAATAAGTAGGCTATTTTCTGAAGGAACCTGTGCCAAAAAACAGAGAATGGGACAGTGCTACAGAATCAAGGATAATTTTAAAGTTGAAAAAATAATGAGTAGATACATAAAACTTCTACACTACCTTAGAATTTATCAGGATTAGTAATGGCTTTAAAAATGTAACTTTAAATACACAGCCAAAAATCAATAGAAAATTGAACTTGAAAGTTCTTGTAACTGAATCATTTTGCTTTTTTTACAATCTAAACATGTGAATTTCTGCTCACATGGGAGCGAAGGTGGGGACAGAGATGTGGTCAGAGTGCTGATGCCTGAGATTTGGCTGAGAAGTACCAATACTAGCAGGCATTCCAGTTGCCCCAAATCTGGCAAGGACCACAGGCAGTTTTTTATTTTTTTAAAATTTTATTTTATTATTAGTTTCAAGTATACAGTACATTGATTAGGCATTTATATAGTTTATAAAATAATCCCCGAATTGCTCTTTCTCTGTCTTTCCACCTAGCCATTACAGTAATGCTAGTTGCGTTCCCTATGTTGCGCTCCCCATCCCTGTGACCATCTATTAACTACTCATTTGTACTTCTTTAATTGTGTATTTTTTGTTCTAGTACTTGCATGGGTGATTTAAGGCCCTTCGGCCCATTGAGCATGATACTTCCAGTTGTGGGAGGTGACTGGACTGCTAACTTGGACCAATTTCTGATTAGGAAAAGCAGATGCTCCCGGCCTAGCGACAGCTAACTCTTGGTTATTGCCTTAAGGTTTGGAATGGGCTTTGAAAAATACTATGTAATCTGACTCTCACAGCAACTCTATGAAGTAGATGTGAGCCCCATTTTATAGATGAAGAAACAGCTTTAGCGTGGTTAAGTGCTTTATCTAAGTAAGTAAAGCTGGGACTTGAGCCCAAGTCTTCCAGATTCCAAATCAAGTGCTCTGAAAGGGGAGTGATCAGCTGGGATTCAAAAAAACTTTGGCCATTTTTCCAGATAAAGTAAAAGAAACTACTTCAAATATCCTTACCTGGTAGTGCAAATATTATTTTTCTTACACCATCAATATCCAAAGTTGCAAATGTCGTTGGTAGGCTAGAGAAAAAAGAGGTTGTTAGTGACTGAAAAGTAATATGACAAGCAATTTAAGTACTCTACTTTTCTTGTTACATGGCTCTCTATATAGAAAGCTTCTCATATAAACATACTTTTCTGTTGATTCTTTATTAAGCCTCTATACCCTGAAGTCTTTCAAGAGCATTTAAATTAATTTGTTTTTAGTATCTTTTGTTTCCAAGTAACTAAACTCCTTGGTTTTCTGCAGCTTACTTTCTTTTCCTTCCTGTCAGTTCCATAAGTTGTTTTCACTTAGAAACAACAACCCTACACCACACATGGCTGTGTTTCTATCATTCGTTTCTGTTTTTTTCTTTCTCGTGTTTTTATGTGGTTCCCTTTAATAATTGACTGCCATCATCTTGACCCTTTAAGCTTGCTTTAGGTTTGGGAACCAGAGAGTAGTAATAATAGCTATATTGCTGGAATGATAAATACTAGTAATAAAAGTTATTATTTAAAAAAATCTATGCATTCCATCCATTTTTTTCATTTAATTTTCACAACAATCTCATCCATTTTATAGATGAAGAAACAGACTCAGAGATTAAGCAATTTGGGCAAAAGTACTCAGCTATTAAATGGGGAAACAAAGATTTGAACCAAGGTTCTTCTAACTCCAGGGCTCATAATTTAATAAAGCTCTAATAGGGTATGCTGTGAAGTGTTAGTATATGGACTTTGTAACATCTATTTTTGGCTACTCTAAGGTCTTTTTTTTTGCTTACTTTCTGATTCTTTGCTGTATTTTAGAAAAACGAAATTAAATTGTTGTATCGATCTTTAGATAGGTTATTTGGCAATGATTGCTACTGTGTGATGAAAATAATTTCCAAGATACATTCTCAAAAATAGCTATGTTCACTGTAGATGACCCATGAAAATTGTGATTGGTAGATCTGGTTGATAATACTCTAAATGCTTTTCTGAGAATCTCTGTATCTAAAATGAAAGAGGTTAATTACATTCTGAATGCACTATATGTGGAAAAAGCAAAGCTAAATTGTTCTTGAGTTTTTTATATTTCTTCTTGTTCTACTATTAAGTAGCAATTATCTTTAAAATCTTCTTATCTTTAGACAAGTATAAAATTCTGGCCAAGTAAAGGAAGCCCATTTAAACTTCTAAACCACTTTATTACAGCAAACTAACATACATATGATTGAAGAGGGAATGCGTAACACCTTTCTTCTACTGTACTTAAAGTCAATTGAAATCATTGTTTGCATCTTGCAGACAGGTACTGTGATTTCTCTAAAGGTACTCATTTTATTTATTTATAATTTAATTTATTTACATTTTAAAATTTATTTATTTTTTAAATTAAATTCATTGGGGGTGATATTGGTTAATAAAATCATATAGGTTTCAAGTGTACAATTAAATGATATGTCCTACGTATATTGCATTGTGTGTTCGCCACCCAAAGTGAAACTTCCTTCTGTCACCATATATTTGATCCCCTTTACCTTTATCTACCTCCACCCTTGTCCCTTCCCTCTCATAATCACTAAACTGTTCTATCTACAAATTTTTGTTTGCTTGTCTTGCTTGTTTGTTGCTTTCAGACACTCACTTTAAAAAAGATTCCGTTACAACAAAACATTTTGTTATCATGCATTGCTGTCATGAATGTCCTATTGCTAGACTGTTAAGTTTTTGTTAAAGCTCTGAGAAGCCATTTTTTTGGAACTTGACACTTATTATTCAGTTGTCCTCTTGAGATCAGAACTTAGAAAATGACTAAAGCACAGATTGTTATGACTTTAATTGAGGACAATAAACAGTAGGAACTGATGGACTGAAATTGAGGTACATGGTAAATAAAAGACTGAAAATAAAAAGAACTGTATATCAGAGGTGCTGAGATTAATTTAAATAACAGATATTACACAAATAATTTTCCTTTAATGCTGAAGGTAATTAATGTCAGCTTCTTTCTCACTGCAAAGAGAATAATCGATTTAATTTTTGTGGTTAGTGAGAAGCACACTGACATACCTTTGTGATGTCCTCTATATTTTAATCAAATTAGTATTGCCCATAGGGACAGGGAAATAAAAAAGCTTGTGTGCTCATTCCATAGCAGTAGTTACTTAAGATAAAATATTCTTAATAGGAATGATTCAAATCCAACAATTTCAATAATAAAAGAGCCTTGTCAGTGGCAGCCATATTGAGGCAGCTACAGAAAATGCCAAGAATTCTAAATTCTATCAAGTTGTGAAGAAAGATTTAGGGATAATCTTAACTTCATACTTAAATGGAAAAACCATGGAGGTAAAGCCTGATTTCTGTCCTAGAACTGACATAAGGTATCCATAGGAGGGTTGGCTTAATTTAAAAAAGGCTTCTGCAATATGCTGATAGTTCCCATAGCTCACCTGTAAAAACTATTAAGTCTCACCTCTACTCTCTCTGAGGGTTCACATGAGCACCTACCTATTAGAGTATAATTCTGAACTAAAGCATAATTATTGTCCCTGATGGCATGGAGGTGTGCTAGAATGCTCATCCACACATTGAACCTGTGAACAGGGAACCAAAGGTTTACAGAGCAGCAGGGGTCTGAATAGGCAGACCACTGCTTGAAGACACGGTCACACACATTTATGAACACCAATGTTCGGCATTCTTTGAGGATTTACAACTGATTACAGAACCTCCATAAGCCCTTCCTCAGGGAGTTATTAGTTTTTAGATGTGCAAGATCTTGGTCTGTGGTTATTTTTCTTTCCTCCTAGGTGGCAGTAAGAAGGAAGAAGTATGAAATACTACTCATGAGGTATTCTGGCAATGAAAAAAAGTTGAATCTGAATCTAATCAAGATTTTAGATCTAACTTCCAGTCTATACAATATTAGCCACCACCAGAAATTAACCACCACTATGAAGAAACAATCAGCTAAACCCATTCGTTAGAACAAATGATTCAGTTTCTTCAACAAATCAATGGCATGACAAAAATGGGGGGGAGTAGTAAATGCTCTTAACAGAGACTTAACCAAATACAATGAGTAGACTGACCCAAATCCTAATTCAAACAAACCAATTCTAAGAAGGCATTCTTTTTCTTGACACTTAAGAGAATTCTGAATATGATCACAGTACAAAATACGAGGTATTATTTGTTAGGTCAGATAATACCATTATGATTATGTAAGAGGATGCTGCTGTTGTTATCATTATTTGAGATGCATACCAAAATGGTGCATCAAAAATTTGCTTTAAAATAACCCAGCCCTTTGTCCTCCCAAAAAGGTGAGGAATGGGGTTGATAAAACAATTATGAAAAAATGTTGATAGTTACTGAAGCTGGATTATGGGTACAAGGGGGGTTCACTGTACTCCCTACTTTTGGGTATGTTAGAGACTTTTCGTACCAAAATGTTTTTAAAAAGAGACAATCAGTATGGAGAGAAATAGAAAAAGAGAAAGAAGGAACTAGACATGAAAATTAAAGGGAGAAATGTTTGGAAAGTTGCTTTGCTTTGTTTATAACAAACTGTGATTCATAAGGAAGATGAATTTCCATTTCAGATAGGAGCTATGCTTGTGTAAAGAATTCTAATACTGTAATATTTTTATTAGAATAGATAATCCATAATAAAAAATATAAAAAGAAAGCATTTAAAACTTTGTTAGTCAAAGCAGGTCAAATCTACCCCATTTATGAGATAAGATTATTTTCATACCCTGGTTTCATAAAAACCCTGCCAAAATGGATCTGAGCGTGAAGGTCAATGTCCAGCACCTGCTTGAGATAGTCCTGCAAATATGAAAAATAATTAATTTACTTTCAAACATTCTAATATCAGACTTTCAAAACTTTAAAGGAAGATAAAATGAATTTATAAGATTAAAATTTAAAAAACTATCTTATTTTAGTGAAGCTGATTTGCTTAAGGCAAATATTCCTTAGTCCCTTCGTTCCTCAGCCATTCATTTATTCATTCGATAAATATTTATTGAGCAGTTGGTATGTACTGAGTACCAATCTAGGTAAAAGGGATATAGCCTTGAAGAAAAAACGAAATATCTTTGCCCTCATAAAAAGTACATTCTAGTAGGAATACTTATATAATATACCAAATGAATACAGTAACATATAAATTATTACTTAATGGATTATTGTCTCTTTTAAGACAGAATTTTATTTCTGAGAAAGGTTGTTAATAAATATGACTTAAGAAGTTGTGCCTGGGCAGGGAAGCCTAAACTATTCTGCTTAATGGATTTAGAGTAATGTAAATTCCCTCAGGAAAGACTTGGACATTTGCCCACAGACTGCCAATTCTAAACAAGCCAACAAAAATATAAAATAAGCATGGAGCTCTAAACAGAAAGTTAGGAAAGTGTAATTGCTCCAACTTGTACTGTGCTAACAAAAACACAACCAGCCTAAGGTTATGACCAACCCAGAGTGATCTGACAAACATAATCTTTTCTTAAAAAATTATTTAGATATTTTTTAAACAAAAAGAATAAAACAGAGCTATTGAACTTTAGAAATACCAAACTTTTCTAAAAGTCTTGGAAAAAATATTATACCATGCTAACATATATAATAAATTATTATTTTAATTCTTCAGTTGGAAAATAATGATTTGCAGACTGTGATTTTTTTCTTTTTTTTTTTCAAATTGTTTATTGGGGTAACATTGGTTAATACAATTATATAATTTTCAGGTGTACATTATAATTTGACACCTGTATATTCTATTGCGTGTTTACTACCCAAAGTCCAGTTTCCTTCATCTACCATATATTTATTTGATCCCTTTTACCCACTTCACTCTCCCCCTACCTCCCTATATTTGACCCCCTTTAACCATCTACCTCCCCCCTCGTCCCCTACTCCCTACCCTCTGGTAACCACTAGTCTATAGTCCATGTCCATTAGTCTCTGTTTGTCCTGATCATTTGTTGCTTTTAGGTTTATGTCCCACATATAAGTGATATTATATGATTTTCTACTTTTTTTCTACTTTTCTGGCTTATTTCACTTAGCATGATTATCTTGAGGTCCATCTATGTTGTCACAAATGGCAGTATTTCATCTCTTCTTACGGCTGAGTAATATTCCATTGTACATATGTGCCACAGCTTCTTTAGCCAATCATCTATTGTGGACACTTCGGCTGCTTCCATGCCCTGGCCACTGTGAGTAATGCTGCTATGAACATCGGTGTGCAAATATCTTTTCAGATATGGGTTTTCAAGTCTTTGGGGTAAATATCCAGTAGAGGGATTGCTGGATCATATGGTAGATCCATTCTTAGTTTTTTTGAGGAACAGCCATACTGTTTTCCATTGTGGCTGTACCAATTTGCAGTCCTACCAGCAGTGTATGAGGGTTCCTTTTTCTCCACTTCCTCTCCATCATTTGTTTTTACTTGTCCTGTTGATTATAACCATTCTAACAGGTGTGACATGATATCTCATTGTGGATTTGATTTTGAAACGAAAGGCAACACTGCCCTGCGGTTGGTTTTATAGACAGAAAGGAAAAAAAGCTTCGGTCCTTAAAATTTCTCAATCTCTTGGTCTAATACTGAGTTTCTTGTTCACTAGTCTAAGAGTGAGTCTAGTAAACTACTAAAATCTTAAATATTTCACAAACTATGGGACACTCTATTTAAAAAAAACTGGTTCCTTTCTCTCTATCTCTCCAGCTTCAGCCAACATCTTCTTATCCAGATTATTGCAACAGGCCTCTCTGCCAGTAGTCCTGCCCTCCTACAATTCATTCCCTCCACAGTAAGAGGAAAGACCTTCTAAAAACAAATCTGATCAAGTCACTATATAATACTTCAAGTACTTCCTGGTTTCCAGGAAAAAGTCTCATCTTTTTAGCATCAAATCTATGATTGTATTTTCTAGCCCCCTTTTACCAAGCGTTACTCTCATCAGGGAATCCTTTTCCCATCTAGCCCCATTCATGAATCTCCCTCTCTTCTTTTCCCTCTCAGTAAGATTATGTTGCTTTAAGTTTTTAAACCTTTCTTATCTCCAGTCTTTTAAAATGTTCTTTCTTTTGTGTGGAATACTTCTTTCTACGCTCCTCTTCTCCACCCTTATCTCAGTCTCAGTCATCATCTCAGCCTCCCTCGAATTCCTTGGGGCTGGATGACAGCTTGATTATTTATTTGTTTATTTTTAGGCTATATTATTAGATGCCATAAATTTAGAAATGTTATTTTTTTATTTTAATTTCTTTTTCTTCTATTAGCTTGTTAGTTACACATTCTTTTATTATTACTTTTAGTAGCTATTTTAGAGATTACAACATGCATTCTTGATTTATCACGGTCTACCATAATTTGGTATTTTTATCACTTCCCAGACAATTCAAGAAACTTAAAACATGTTAACTCCATTTATTTCTCTCTGCTTTTTTTTGTGCCATAATGTACCACAAATTCTATATACATTTTAAGTATGTAGGTACATACATGTTTATATTTTAACTATTATATCTTTAACCATATATCTTTCTACATATACTATACAGATGATATATGCTTTATATCTATATACTTAATATAATATTTATATATATTTTAAAACTCACAAGGCATTGTTTTATGTCATCAATACTCATTTACATTTGCCCACATATTAAACCTCTTTTTGCTCTTCAGTCTTTTCTGAATTTTCATGAGTCCATAATATTTCTGCCTAAAAAATTCCCTTCAGTATAGGTCTGCTCAGTTTTTGTTTGGCTAAAATTTCTTTATCATAATTTTTGAAGGAAATTTTTGCAGTATAAATAGTTCTACATCAGCACTTATTATCTTTCGGCAATTTACAAATGCCATTCCAGTGTTTATTGAGCTCCATCATTTCTGTTTAAATCATTTCTGTTAGTTTTATTGTTGGTCCTTTGAAAGTGATGTGTCCTGATATGGTTTTCTCATTTTCATTGGCTTTTAATAGTTTTACTATAATTAAATATGTATGGTTTCTTTGTATTTATCCTGCTTGAAATTAGCAGAGCTCCTTGAATTTCTGACTTGATGTCTTTTACTGATTTTGGAAAACTCTCTGCCAATATTTCTTAAATATTGCTTGTTTACTTTACCTCTCTCCTTTCCTTCTGAGATTCCAATTACAGATATGTTAGCTCTCTCACTATATCCCACATGTCTTTTATGCTTTTTCCCCATATTTTCCATCCCTTTTCTAAAATTTTCATTTGATTCTTATGAGTAGATTCTAGTTTTCTAGTGAAAGTCTTCACTTTGCCATTTCTTTTTCTTAAACATATTGATTAGAATTCTTTTAAAGTCATCATTTTAAGGGTTGTTCTATCTTGTTTCTTAGGTTTTTTGTTCTATCTATAGCATGTCTGGTATTTTTAAAACTGAAGCCCAAACATTGTGTATAAAAAAAATTGAAGAGGCTCCATATGATGATATTTTCCTCTGGAAAGGATTTAATTTCTTCTGAGGTTAAGGTAAACTAAGATTCCTTCGATCTAATCAAAGGTTGAGCTAATTTGAGGCTAGATTTCAGTCCTTGTAAAGGCTGGTTTATTTCCAGTTTGTCCTTATTCCTAGAGCACAGCCCTTCGAGGGTTCAAACTGAAAGACTGAGATATTTGCCAGGGCCTCTTCTCCATGGCAGGTTTTGAACTCTTAAGAATGTGGAAAATTCTGTTTACTTTCTTAGCCTCTTAGCTACTCTTTTGTGCTTGGCTTCTTGGCCTCCTGTACCATTACACTTCTCCTGTCCCCTTGGCTTAGGAATTGGTAAATGCCTAGTAGAAAAACATGGTGAAGAATTTCAGTTTTGATTCTCTGTGGTTTGCTTTTCTCTGAGATCTTGGTGCTTTGAATCATGGCTTTCTTCGTTGTTCCTACCAGATATCTTTTTTTCATTTTCTTCCTTAAAAAATTTAATATAACTTTTATAGTTGTTCTTCGTGGGAGGACTGATCCAAATAAGCCATTCCATCATAGCAGAATCATAAGTTTCCAGGACTTTTAGACACCACACACTTAGGTTATACTACAATTGTCAGATATGCATCTTTTATTGACTGTAGGGTCTGTGAGACCCTTCAGCCATTCTGCCCACACCCTAACATCCTTCCCCTCTGGTAACCACCAATATGTTCTCTTTATCTATGAGTTTGTTTAATTTTGTTTGTTCATTTGTTTTAGTTCTTTTAGATTTCACATATGAGTGAAATCGTATAGTATTTGTCTTTATCTAATTTCACTTAGCATAATAACACCTTTGGGGTCCATCCATATTGTTGCAAATGGCAAAATTTTATTCTTTTTTTTTGCTTAGTATTCTACTGTGTGTGTGAACACACATCACATCCTGTTTTTCCATTCATTCATCAGTGTTTCCATATCCTGGCTATTGTGAATAATGCTGTGATGAACATATATCTTTTTTTTTTTTTTGACATTCAGTATTATATTAGTTTCAGGTATACAGCATAATGATTAGACATTTATATAACTTAAAAGGTGATCACCTCAATAAGTCTAGTATCCCTGTGATGCTATTCATAGTCATTACAATATTATTGACTATATTCTCTGTCCTGTACTTTATATTCCTATGACTATTTTGTAACTGCCAATTTATACTTCTTAATCCCTTCACTTTTTTCCACCCAGACCCCCAATCCCACCCTCACTTAGCAACCAAGCAGTTTGTTCTCTGTATCTTTGAGTTTGTTTTTGTTTTGTTTATTTTGTTCCTTAGATTCCACATTTAAAGGAAATCACATGGCATTTGTCTTTCTCTGTCTGACTTATTTCACTTAGCATAATACCCTCTAGGTCTATCCATGCTGTCACAAATGGTAAAACTTCATTCTTTTTTACCGCCATGAAATATTCTATTGTATATACACCACGTATCTTTTTGATTTAGTGTTTTTGTATTTTTCAGATAGATACCCAAGTGCAATAGCTGAGTCATATTGTGGTTCTATTCTTAATTCTTTGAGGAATTTCTATATTATTTTCCACAATGGCTATATCAGTTTACATTTCTACCAAGAGTGCACAATGGTTCCCTTTTCTCCACATCCTCTCTAATATTTGTTATTTCTGGCCTTTTTGATAACAGCTATTCTAACAGATGTGAAGTGATACCTCATGTGGTTTTGATTTGCATTTCCCTAATATTTAGTGGTGTTGAACATTTTTTCATGTTCCTGTTGGTCCCCTGTCTATCTTCTTTGGAAAAATGTCTGTTCAAATCCTCTGCCCATCTTAAAATCAGGTTGTTTTTTGTTGTTGAGTTGTATTAGTTCTTTATATATTTTGGATATTAACCCCTTATTGGATATATGGTTTACGCATATCTTCTTTCATTTAGCAGGTTGTCTTTTGTTTTGATGATGGGTTCCTTTGCTGTGCAGAAGCTTTTTAGTTTGATGTAGTGCCATATGTTTATTTTTGCTTTTGTTCCTTTGCCTTTGGAGTCAGATCACAAAAACATCACCAACACTAATGTCAAGGAGCTTACTGCTTATGTTTTCTTCTAGGAATTTTATGGTTTCAAGTCTCACGTTTGAATCTTTAGTTCATTAATCTTTGTGTATGGTATAAGATAGTGGTCTATTTTCATTCTCTTGCATGCAGCTGTCTGGTTTTCCTAACACCATTTATTGAAGAGACTATCCTTTCTCCATTGTATGTTCTTGGCTTCTTTGTTGTAGATTAATTATCCATATCTGTGTGGATTTATTTCTGGGATCTCAATTCTGTTTCTTTGCTCTGTGTGCCTGTTTTTGGGCCAATACCATACATACTACATTAATTAGTATAGTTTTAAGTCAGGGAGCATGGTATCTCCAGCTTTGGTTTTCTTTCTAAGGACTGCTTTTGCTGTTGGAGATCTTTTGTGGTTCTATATAAGTTTAGAATTATTTGTTCTAGTTCTGTGAAGTATACCATTGGAATTTTGATAGGGATTGCACTGGATCTGTAGATTGCTTTGCATATAACAAACTTTTAATTTCAATAATAATTATGTTTATAGTATGTCAGCTTGAAAATAACTTAAAATCTTGAACTAATATTAAAGTAATTAAGAAATAATCATCATATATCTAGATGACTTCTAAGTGAGATAGAACACTGAATTAGGGCTTACTAATCATGATTTTAAGTAAATACATTTTTATTTTTCAGTTAATATATTTTGATTCTTTTTTAAAATATGCTATAGAGAGGCTTTATCTTTGGGTCATGTTAATGAATGTGTTTTTTCATCTTTGCTACATTAAGAAGGTACAAAAGAGATGTGTGTGGCTGTAGAAAGTTGTGTTCTGTGTGTTTATGAACTTTGTTAGTCTGCTAAAATGCTTACATATGATTTATCAATGATCTACATCCCCTGTTTTTGCTGTGAAATAGAAATTAGTTTTTCTTTAAATGTTATAATGAATATGGGTAATGACAATTATGCTATGAGCAATAATGACAGATAAGTATAATTATGTGTGTTCTTCCGTTAGTCTGATGAGCTATCACATGTCATATAGGCACTGGAAAAACTCACTGTATACTCACGAGAGGAAAATAAAAAGCCAAGTAAAGTCTTAGTTTTATTATGAAAATAGTTGTGACCTTACAGACCCACCTGGATCTCTGGAACCCTCAGGGGTCTGGGGACCACTCTTTGTTCTAAAGTGTTAAGTTTGTTTAAATATAAAAGAGCATTAAAAAGGACAAGAGTTTGGAAATTACTTTAATTTGCCTTGGTTTATAACACCTATGTGTGAAATGAAGTTGAGGAATATATTAAAATTATAGCAATTTCACTCAGGTTTGATGAGTGTATTTATTTGGTTTGCTGATTAATACTTTCCTTAAGATGTGAAAGATTATTCTTTTTGTGTAATCTGTCTTTTTCTGCTTTATGTTTGCCTTATTTTGTCTTTGCTTATTTAAGGCATAAAAAAGCAAAGGACAAAGTTTATTCATTTATGAATGAGCCAAGATTATTTAAAATCATGTAACCTTCTATGCTCATTTTCAAATATTTTACTGTTGCTTTGAAAAATTAAGTATCCAAGTATTGTTTCTTCAACATCCATGATCCTATCTTAATCAGGTACCCAATCCTTTTTGACAACTCTTTTGATTTTGCCTTCTATAGATCAACTCTAAATTTAGAAAAAAATAAATTTCAGAACATCTTTTATACTTAAAACTATCTTTGAAATTTCCTAGAGTGTCTCTAGAAAATCCCAAAGATTTGTTCTTTCATCTCATAAGAAGAGATGTTAGAAATAATTAGGTTTGTTTGATGTGTTACCATTGTAAGTGTTGCTGTCATATCTGAGAATAGATACTCAGTGTGCCCTAAGGTTAGATGTGTATAGGTAAAATGTTACTAAAATACTATTTCAGAAAGTGTATATTTTATGGAACATGCCCAGAGATTTGACAATGCCCTTGCTGTCAATAATATGTTTTCACAATCAGGGAAAACACTGATAAAAACTTTTATGATATAGTTACATACTATATCCCAATGGAGAATTTTACTTATGTTCTAGTCTGATACTATAGTATTGATTATGGTAATAAATTAAGCACAGCTTATTAAGTGTCTGTCATTTATGGAAAGTTTCAGTTTTACTCTGATGCATGTATGAAGGCTCAGCTATAAGTTATAGTCAATAATTTGTGTCTACAACAAAGACAGATTCAGAGCATTTGGGAGGACTGTCATAGGTACTTTGAACTACTGACCCTTGAAAGAATAGTCTCTTGGATACAGGCTTCTGAAGTGATATAGCTTAGATAAGTTTTATATAGCACCAGTGGATTGTGTAAAGAATCCTAGGACTCTTTAGAATGGAAGCAGATGGCTTCATGAAAACAGATTGCTAACCCAAGATCTAGCATAACTAGAATGACACAGGGTGAAAGAAATGATAAGGAAAATTTTATAGATTTACTTGTTTGGAATATTGTTGATTAGTTTTAATATTGTATTGCTGTATAACTCTAGATTTGCAAAACAAACTCAAGAAAGTGTATATGGTTAATTAATACTGTTGCTTCTAAATAATCAAGGCAGGCCTATGAGACCAGCCTTTTTTTGCGATCAATAATTATCTTTGTGATTATTTTGATCATATGAGGTGGGGGAGATACTCTCAGGTAAAATTAAGAGACTCTTAAAAAGGCCAAAATAAATTACTGGGTGTCCAGTCTAACCACTTAGACTTGGTTATCTGCACCTTTCATTGTTTTTGAGCTATTTTACAATTCTGCAGGTTCTAGAAAATTTATAGTAATGCATATAATTCTTTAGTTTTCAGAGCAAAAAACTTTTACTGTCTACCTGAAACTTTCGGTATTTTATAAAAATGAAAACTCTTTGAAGAGTCTAAAGGGCAGAGGGGAGGTGTAGATGGAGAGAGATTTTGAGGGAAGGAAATGTGGAAGAGTCATTTTTTTTTTTTTTGGCTGAGAAGAGAAGAGAGGTCTATGGGTCCCACGAGCAGGACCCCTTCCCCTTGCCTAGGCTCCTGGCCTCTCCATGATCCCAGTGCTGCTAGGATGGCCCAAAGGAGCAAAGACCTGAGATCTACTAACACTACAAGGATACTCTAGATGTATCCAGTGCAGACTGGTGACCAGATATGTCTCCCTGATGCTCTGTTACCTCTTAAGTCCCTCGCAGTTCCTTGGTATAATTCTTAAAGGGAGTGAGCCCCAGTAGTGGCTTAAATAAAATTTTCTGCCAGCTCTGTACATAGGTACTCATAGTAGGATTTAATTTGAAACAAGTAAATAAATTCTTTGCATACTTGAGTTTCTGCATTTAAGATTCATGCCCACTACCTGATGCTTCTGGATCTTTCCTTGACCTCCCTGTCTTTTCAGTGACTGTTTTTCAGGCTTAGCTCTTGGGCTAAAGCAGATGTTCTATTTCTTATGCTCTTCTTTCATTTCTTTTTTCTTTCTTCCCTTCCCCCGCCCTGTCACCTCCCCCCCCCCTTCTCTCTTTCTGGTACTAAGGTACACTGGAATTCTTTTTGGGACTAGAACTTGAAGGTTGGCAGGAGTGTGCTGCATGCATGCATTTATCTCTTTCTTTCCCTTTCATCTCATTCCCGCTGAAGGAGGTAGAAAAGACAATTATTAGCTCCTATGGAATACTTTGGGATGCCTATTTTCTAAAATCTCTTTCTTAGTAAATTTAAGGTTCAGTGTACCTTGCCACACAGTCAGTGAAATAAAGAAAACCAACGTGCTTTACCAAATTGGCTCTGTTTACTTGTGAGCAAATCCCCAGGATGAATAACATCTTTGTTAGCACTAATAAAGGTTAAGTTTGAGAAGTGTTTTGTCCTTACTATAGTTGAGCCATAATTGCCAAGCCTATGTATATTATAAGCTCACTGCCTCTTCAGAAGTATTAGAAAAAAACAAATTTTAGGTTTGTAAAATAGGTATCGTCCCACAATTAAGTTCATTAGAAATCAAGATAAATTATACATGACACACTCCCTGGAAATAACAAATTTAAGTACTCTTAATTTCAGGGTTTGCTTTAGTGATACTTAGAACACCACAGGCAGTTTGATGGTAATGAAAACAGACGTGTTGCAAATTATTTCTTACAGATCTATCACGCTGCAGAGCTCAGCCCCTAGCCTTTGTGATCTCAGGAGAGGTCTGCAGCAATTTGCTCCCTCTGGGATTAAAGACTTCTAGGAGACTACCTGCCTACTTTAATAGTTTCACTTCTGGATGTAATTTGAGATGGTAGTCTTGGACGGAGATTCTCTCTTTTTCTTCTATGGTTTTGGCAGCTGACGTGCTATTCTTAAACACTCTGAAACTAAAGTTGTGATTGGAAGGCAGGCATTCTCTGTCCAGGCTACTGAATTCTGACATTTGTTCTCAGAGCCAATAGAGTTCACTATCCAAAGAGTCAGATTATAAATTTAGGCAGTTTTCTACCTAGAGAGTGCAGAGACCAAGAACAGTCATATATATCAAATCTAGCTAAAAATAAGTCAAGCCCTGGGAAAATATGAATTTTAGTAAAAATTACTATTATGATAATCTTTTTATGATTTTCAGTTTACTTATTAAGATAAAAGAAGACATGGAAAGGGATTATAGGCTGGCAGAACATTCTGTAATCTAAAATATTATTGAGCCAAAACATAAAGTTGGTTATTGGAATAAAGAATATTTTGCTTTTATAACACTATTCAATGGACCTAATAATTATCACGAACCAATACATTTAGTTTGGATATACAGACTTAGTGATGTTGAGATATTCAAATTGTGCTTTACATAGGACTCAGCATATATCACATGCAAATATACTTAGTTTTATAAAATCCTATATATTTATATATGTTTGTATTTTATTGTCATTATGATTATGATTATGATTATGGTCAAGAGGGGCAAAGGGCTACCTAATCTCTTTCTCTCCTGTGGGGAGTTCAGAGTTCTTTACCAGGTTTGGAATATGTAGTGGGGGAGTTCATCTTTAAATTCCTTCAGTAGAAGGAAGGATCTTGGAGCCTGAGGTAGAGGTATATAGTACATATAAAGTAAGTCCTAATGTAGTAAAGCTGAGTGAGCAAAAAGCCAGAAATCTCTAGGGGGATCAAAACCATTCTGCAAGTTATGGGATTCTGTATGCTGCTCCCGAGTTAAGCTCTTTGATCTACAAACACTACATCTCTTTTAGAATGCCAGAAATTTCTGAAGCCCCATAGATTTTCAGCTCTGTGAGGGCCTGG
This sequence comes from Eidolon dupreanum, assembly GCA_028627145.1. Lineage (NCBI taxonomy): Eukaryota > Metazoa > Chordata > Mammalia > Chiroptera > Pteropodidae > Eidolon > Eidolon dupreanum. Next base: position 23,069,852 of record CM053509.1, read on the forward strand.
TTATGGATATCAGATGTTTACCAGATCACAGCTAATAACTGTATGTAAGACATTGCAGTGGTTACATTTTCATGACCCTCATTTTTTCATACCTTTTCCCCCATGGACACACCTCCTGATGTGATGATGACATCCGCACGACTGATACCCTCATTCAAGGCATTAAGTAAGTCATCTGGGCTGGAAGAAAATAAAGACGAACACATTAATACACAAGGAAAAGATTTTAGATATAGTGCCAACTTAAAACTAGACCACATAATTCACTGAGTAGGCATTAATATCAGTATAGCACTATATTTTGTATAAACTCGGAATCAAAAGGGTCTCTGCCCAATGGATAACTCTTATTGTGGAGAAAGAATTATGAGTGCGAAAGTAGTGGCTACTGGTACTTTCACAGGGCTTTTTGCTATATCTAAAAAGGCAACATAATAAGGGGGAATACTGAGGTGTTGGTAGGCTTTCTAACCATTCTGGTTTGCCTAGGAATATACTAGATTTAGTATTGAAAGCTGTACATCCTACGAAATTCCACGCAAGCCAGGATAGGACCCTAAGTGTTGGAAAGATCGCATAAGACTCTTTAGAGGGAATATAACTTAAGTTAGCTAGGTCTTTGGAAATGGGCTGGATTTTTACAGGTGGAAAGGAATGGGAAAGGGCCTTGTAAGCAAGAGGATCAGCTTCTGATGAAGTCTGTTGCGTTTCTAGATTAGTAGGGAAAGTGAACATGTAGAGTGAAAGACTTGATTTGCAACAACTGGGATAGGTGGGGTATGACATGATTTTAGAGGGCCCTCACATGCTTAAGAATTTAGACTCCATCTAATAGGAAAAGGGTGAGGGGGCTCCCTTAGAAATATGAAGAGTCATTAGGAGTTTATTGGGAAAAGGAAGGGTAGAGAAAGAAAAATGAAGTCAGAGATTGTATTAAATATTCTGAGAGGGTAAAGGGACAGGATGAATATTAGGGATTGAAACTAGAAAGGTTCATGATAGTCAACTAAAAAGACAAGTGCATGAAGCCCTTTAAAGACACAGGTCAAAAGCCTGAAAAAAAAAAAGATAGAGAAAAATCAAGGGTTTTATCTTCTGGATATTAGAGGGTTACAAAGGCCTAATTTGAGATTGATCAAGCGAGAAAAAAATCCAAAATGCCAGCATCAGGGCTTGTGGAGGGACAAGAAAGCAGGGAGTAGCTGAAAGGGACTGTTTAGTTACTATTTCAAATCCATAAAATCTACTAGGCTTTGTGCTCTGTATTTCCCTTCAAATGATGAAATATAGAAAGGATGCCTTTTAAAGAATATTTGTCTAGCATACATCCTTGTTTTCTGGGAACTTCTTACCCTTTGGGGAATGGGAGAGTTTCCCTTTCTCCTCCATGGACATTTAAGATGTACATCTAAAAAGGGAGTGATAACATCTTCTGATTTTCTTGTTCTTGCTTTTAGTCCCTTATGAGGCCTATTTTTGCTCTTGGGTACCAAGAGATAATGCTACATCTTCCCATAAATCCCTCCTTAGCTTAAACTAGCTTCAGCAGAGTTTTGTTAACTTGATATCAAATGAGTTCTCAGTAAGATAGTATATATTCTCCCATATCACTCATGGTAGTGAAATTTGTTCATGTTCCTTTACCTTAATGCACTGTTTGATGGGAAGAGGAGGAGCAGGAGGAAGAGAAGGAAGAGAAGAAGAAGGAGAAAAACCTGTAACTAGGACATAATTTCACTTTCTATCTAGGGGTGACAGAGGTAAGGAGAAGAACTTGAGATTTACCCAAGAGGCTACCTTCACAGGCTCTACAAGAGATAAGCTAGGTGGGAAGTGGCATAGTACAGAGATTGAGTGTGAACTCTGGCTGCCGAGTTTAAACTCTGGTGCTATTATTGCTAGATACAGAACTTTGGACAAGTTGCTTAACTTCTCTTTATCTCAGTTTTCCCTCTATAAAGTAGGAAAGATATAGGGTTGTTATGAGAATTTAGTGACATAATACATGCGAAACAGTTTATGGAATAGTACCTGGTACAAACTAAGTTTTCAAGGAAGGTTAGTTGTTATTGCTATGGTAATGACAGATGTTTATCATACAAACATGCCTAGGGACCTGGCAAACTTCAAAGTCAGCGTACTTGGCAGTTTTTATTCAGGAGACTATGACTAACACAGAAGAAAATCATAGATTGGGCCTCAAATACATTCACACAGCTATATGTGTAAAGCCCAGATGGTTCAATAGCAACGTAGGCCGGGTTCTAGCCTGATTGTTTTCATACTGGATCTGGATAAAATTCTCCTCCTCCTCAAGCACTGGCCTGTCAATGAGTGTACCAGGGATTGCTTGGCTCTGGGGAATGAGCTCCCAAGCAGAAGAGACAAAAGTAAAAGTTTGAAAAATGGCTCATGTGAGGTTCAACTTACCAACAGGGAGGCCCTTTAAAGTCATCTATTTAATTGCTTATGCAGCCAAAAATGTACCCAGGTATTAATGAAAGTAGAATCTATGTGTTAAACACAAAAACTTAAAAAAAAAAAATCCCAGACATAGATTCAAAGTTAAATTGGTTGGACAAACATTTTAGAAGAATTCCATTCAATAATGGGTGTATTGAAAGTATTTTTGAAGTATTTTGAAGAGATTTTTCACCGATCTTTTCTGTTTTGTTCTAGAAAAAAAGATACTAAATTATTCTATTGTGTTGAAATACTACATGACGTGCACGTGATGAGTTCCTGATTACTGCATGCCCACAGCTCCAGGCCCCTTGCCTTGCAGGATCACATTATCATGAAGTTGAGCCAAATGATGGGCCTATGGAGTAAGTGGGAAAAAGATCACAAACACGTGACAATGTAGAATGTGGTTCAGGTGAATGGACAATGAATATTATCAACAAAATGTACATTTGTGTTAGTATAAAGAAACATTAGCTAATTTCAGCAATCATATAATTTATAATGTGCTGACTCTACAGGATTATGGTTGTCACTGGAAACAAAGCAGTAGTGACATGCACATCATTATATTAATCTTTGTAGGTGGAGAAAGGTCTTGGGGCAGGCTAGCTGATGACTGTAAATAAATATATTTTTCAGTAATCTTTTTTCTTATTCATTGTTTTCATATTATCTATGGAAAAAATATTTTTCCTATTTTGTAAAACTGCAGAGTCATCCACTCTCTACATGAAAATTTCTAATTTGTCGAAATAAACTAAGAGTGATCTAATACTAAATCCTTACTGTAATCTATCATGTTTCAAAGACTATATATGCTCAATGTTTCTTTCTACTCAGTGGCTGTTGAATTCACAAAATCACTGACTGTCAAAGTTGGAAAGGTCTTTGAGGGTTATTATGTTCAGTATCACAGCTGAGCACACATCCTTTCGGTCTTGTCCTTCTCTACCTCCCCTTACCCCTCTATTTGACTCTATTCTGATGGATACTTCTGATGTTTGGGATCTAGTAAGAGATCATGGCTTAGAAAAGGGACAGGTACTAGTGTATAACAATAGAGATTCCGTAACTTCATTTATGTTGCATGTAATAATGCCATTTGTTCCCTCAAGAGCTTTGAAGTAAATGAACAGGTATAATTATGCCCATTTTACAGAAAAGAAAAGTAATATTCAGAAAGACAAAGTAGTAAATTAAAGGCAGGTAGAGCAGTAAGTGGCAGAGCTAGGACTAGAAACTCTGGCTCCTCGTTAAGTGTTTGTTCTTTTCCACTACCCAATCAGAGTGATTGTCTAGTTTTTTCAGGGATATGACATGTCATACAAGGAAAATTCTCATGAGAATGGACCTTGTTTGAAAGCATCAAAAAGAGGATCCTAAGAAAAGTACATACGTGAACATATTAGTATAGTTCTGGGGAATGAAACAGACATAATTATGAATTTTATATTTGGATACAATCTAAACATTTTTTTTGATTAAATGTAATTTTAGGGCTTGTTTATAAGTAATAAATTTGCTCTCCTTTTTGTGAAAAATATTATATTTTAAATGGTGAAATATTTCTAACATAAGATAATAGTATAAGAAACACCCATGTATCCATCTCTCAGATTTGACAAATGCAAATATTTTCCCATATTTACTGCATATTCCCTCTCTCATTTTTTTTTTTTACTTCTAAGAAATAAAAACTGAGTTTGCTTTCTAAAACTAAGAAATTATACTGAATAATGATGAGAAGAATAGGCAGCAAGAATTATAAATCATGGATATTATAACAGGATAAAAACAACTCATGATTTTCTTAGTTTTGTTAAATAAAGAGATCATGGTATATTAATTTTCTCAAAGAAAGGAGAGTAAAACATTATAATCTGATATTATGTCACATAGTATGAGCTTATATTATACTTATGACCTTATATGCCTTATATATGACACTACTTCTTATGTATAAAATTAGTTGATATTTTAGAATAAAATTAATGATAATACTCATGTTTAAAAAAATTACTTTCACACCTATGTGTTAACTTTACAACTCTGTGAGGTAGGCAAGGCAAGAAAGGATATTGAGGTTTGTAGGAGGTAGTAACAGGTTCAAGGTCACCCCATGTTCATTCTACTATTCTTCTATAGTAATATTCACATTGTGGAAGATACTTTGTCATATATAGTATGCCTTAAGATAAAAGCTACTTATCATTATCTAAATATATAAATCACATTTGTATAAGCCAAATAGTGATGATTAAAAAACAACTTGTACTTTTTAAAATTGGAAATATCTTCTCACTATTGCCACAGGAAGGGAGGTAAGATAAAGCTTTCTAGGTATATACAAGTAGCACCCCTTTTCTCAAAGAGCAGCAGATCTTAATTCTGCATTCATTCAATTCTTCCTTCATTAACAACCACAGTTTTAATTAGTTTTGATGCTGATTCACCATTTACTTAAAGATAAATTGAATACTAGCATTAATCTTGATTTACTAACACTTTCTACTCATTTTCACTTAAATTAAGTACCTATCCATTGTTTTCTTAGAGTGCTATATATTATATGAAAGCATTCTATAAGAGAATTGATTTAGAACTAAATGCTAAAAATTTAAGTGCTAGGTAACAGAAAATAGAATGGATAATTGAAGGCCTAAGTACCACCAGGTCTAGAATCCAATTCTGTCTCTACTGCTGAGATGACTCTGAAAAATAATATCTTTTTTGGGGTCTCATTATTCTTATTTGTAAAATGAGAACTTTTGAACCAGGTCCTTTCTGTCTCTAACATTCACTGATTTAAAGCACTTAAAGCTAACTGGGATCTGATTTCAGTACTAAGCACAAAGGCATCATTTTTTTTTTTAGCATTTTAATTTTATTATTAGTTTCAAGTATACAGTATAGTACATTGGTTAGACCTGATTACACTATCATCCCTCTGGCTCTAGATGTAGCCATTACACTACTGCTGACCACATTCCCTATGCCGTGCTCCCATCTCCATGACCATCTATCAACTACTAATTTGTATTTCTTTAACTTCATTCTTTTCACAAAGGTATCGCTTTTAAGTTGACCCAGAAGACTACCTAAAAAGTACTAAGACTGCGCTATCCCGAAAGGCTGGGAAAGTATAAACCTTTACAACTAAATATCTAGGAAGCACAGAGGTGGTTTTTGTTTTTGTTTCTGTTTTTTTTCTGTATTTCAAAAGAAGACTGGCAGCTTGCCATTGTGCTTTGCCAATTCAGGAATTGTGACTTCTGTGCCTTTTACTACTTATAATCCTCTTTTCTACTACAATTCCATTTCCAGTTGGTCCATGGTACCCTAGCAGCTTCCTAAGGGCTGAGGGTAAACAGAACTCTTGGTAGGCAAGCAAAATACTATCAATCTAAGAAGCCAGCAACTGCAGGGTAGAAGAATAAGTATATTATTTAGGACAGCTCATAGTGAAAGAAAACTGCTGGGAAAATATATAATTTTAACAACAACAACAACAAACAAATAATTAAAGCACTAATGGAGATTAATTTACAACATTAAAAGGATGCTATGGAACAAAAAGTATAATTTTCAAATTTTAAAATTTAGTAGATGAAGGTGAACATAATTCCTGTCGAAAACTCAATTAGTGGCCTGGAAGATTGAGTGGCAGAAATATCTCAAAGGAATGTACAGAAATACAAAATGATGGAAGTCATGTGACAATAAAAAACTTGAAGAACAGAGCAAGAGAATGACATATTACCAATAGGAATTCCCTAAGGAGAAAAAAGAACTGGTGGATGGGAAAAATAGAGGAAAATTTCATTTAATTAAAAAGACAGGCATGGAAATGGAGAAGATTTACTGAGTTCCAGGAATGATTGCCCAAAAAAAAAAAAAAAAAAAAAAAAAAGAGTACATAAACCTAAGAATGTCCTGGTAAAATGCTGTAATTTCAAGGCTAAAGAGAAAATCTTACGAGCTATCATGGAACAACTGGATTTACTAATAAAGAAAAAATATATTGGCTTTGAATGTTCTACCTACAATACCCAAAACTATAAAACATCTGAGAAAAAGGCCTGCAACCCCCAAAATCCTATCCCAGTCAGGCAGCATTCAACCATCAGGATAGAAGAATGATACTGTGGAAATGCAAAGATTCAGATAATAAATCAATGAGTAATGTTCTAGAAAAATGAAGCAGATCAGAGAGCTCAAGATAGGGGAAGATGACAAGGAGAGGAAACACTAGTGAAATACACACACATACACACTTATAAAACTATATAGCTAACTCTAAATATATAATGACCAAATAAACTGAGATGTTATAATACATGTACTAAATATGGATTTTCCCAGAAGTTGTAGAGACATACCACAAAAGGAAACTTAGTAATAGCCTAGAATTAAGAGCATGATTGCAGCAATCCTACCTAAAAGTTGAGGGGGTGGGAGGAGATGAAGGAAGTAAAAGTATTCTAGAGTTGTTTTTGGTGTAGGGGGTACATGAATGAAATGGGAATGCCTTTAGGAGGGATATAGTTAGCACCTTTTTAAAAATATGAGTCAAGAAATGTATTGGAAGGAAAGCATGAGGGGTATGGTAAAGTATAACATAACTTTAAAAATAATAAAGGGGTAAAATGGAACAAATAGCATCTGGATCAAACCAACAACAGGGAAAAAAACAAGGAAGAGGTAACAGAGCTGTATAATAGTAAATATAAAGTTTAATAAATATAAACATAAAAGAAAAAAATCAAGGGAATTATTTATAGCAAACTTTTGGTAAAGCAAAATGAACTTTATGTCAGGATCAGGGTTACAGTAATGTAAGGCAGATGTAAGACTGAGCTTTTCTTTTTTTTTTTTAAGCTCAAATCCTATTCAAATGTTATTTACAAGGGATACATGTAAAGATGAAAGACTGAAGGTAAAGGGTAGGGAAAAAAGACTCCAGGAGGCAAATGTAAATGAGCAAAAAAGTAGGAGTGGCATTTTAACGTCAAAGTGAAATTTAAAGATAAAAGAACTAAGAAGGATAAAGAGTCAACAAACTGATAAATGTCAAATTTATAAAGATGATACAATAATATGTGACTGTCTTATAAGACAGGCTCTCATTTTATCCAGGCTTCTTGATTTCCCCGCCAAATTCCTGCACAGTGTAGGCACTCAATAAGTGAAGTGAATGAACTCTGGCCTCTATTCAATCTTTCTACAGTAGCTTTGGGAATGAAGAGTGTACAAGTATTACAACCATAATGATATTATGGATAAATAATATTGTCTGTGGATGGAAGAGATGATACTACTTAACATTTATATAACCATAAATAGTACTTTCTTTGAAAGGCTGTCATGTATAAGATGGAGTCAATTTATTTGGTGTTGTGCCAGAGGGCAGAATTAGGACTAATGGATGGAAGAAATAAGGATAAAGACTTTGGCTCAGTGTAATAGAAAAACATCCTTATCATAACAGCCATCCAACAATAAAATGCGCTGCCTCATGAGGCAAATAAGATCTTTCTCACTAAAAGCATCAAATAAAAACCTGATGGCTAGCTGTTAGAATTTTCTTTAACACCTTCAATGGTGAAAGATTTGACTAGCTAACATCAGAAGTTTCTTTCAGTTTAAGATATTGTGATTCTATGGCAATACTGAAAATTATGTAAATACAGTGACTATTTTCTCTTCACACGTAGACTGAAGCGTAGAGGGAGAAACTGACTCAAACAATGCAGTATAATACTTATCTTGCAGATCATACTTTTCTCTCTCTCACTTTTTGAACATCAGGAACATTTGACTATTTGACTTGAGTGAAAAAATAAAAGCATTTTTTTTCTTCCCAAAGCTACAACATTCACCTTCAACCTGGGAGCTGACTATCAGTAACCATAACAACACTCTGCAGAGTTCCAACTTAATCAGATGCTGAAGAAGCTTAAACTTAAAGGGTAGATAAAAGAGAAAGTAGAAGTATATCTCAAAATAAATCTATCAGAGAATGAATGTGGCTTTCTCAAACTTTATGTATTAATTAAGTTTTTGTGAAGGAAGACTATGTCAATAATATCTCCTGACTATTATATCTTCATAGATTTCAGTGGGCTTTGGGGACTCACTTTTAGTTCAGGCTTTTTTGGTTTTTAAAATTTGTATCTTGGATGGCTCCATAGTGTAGTGGTTAGCACGTCTGCTTTACATGCAGAAGGTCTTGGGTTCGTGCCCCAGGTGAAGCCACGGACCATACCCCAGGTGCACCAGGCCCGGGAGCATGCCCCAAGTGTGTGGGAGGAGATACTCCACCTTCAGAGATCCAGTTCTTAAGGGGAACTGGCAACAGCCCTAGGTTAGGGTTGGAAGGGGAAAGGGAATTAAAGAGGGGGAAAAATTTGTATCTGCCTTAAGTTACTAACTATAGTCTTGATTTTGGCATAACTTTTTTTTTTTCCTTTTTTTGCTTTACCATAAAGTTTACTATAAAATTCAAAACCAAGACAGAGCCTTTACCCAAGTTTAGATTTTATGGATTTCAGACAGCATTCAGAATGCAAATGCAGTTTTATTTTAAAATATTTAATATAAACACACAGATGGACAACAGCTGCTAATTCGTTTTTTATTTCATCTGTTACACCAACTGTGAGCTGTATCATTTTAAGATGAGTGAAGGTGACAGTGGGAGAGTGAGAAAAAAATTCTGGATTAGAGATTAAAGAATAATGGCAATTGATCATACCAAGATAACAAAAAAATATAGTTCAGGACATATCCTGATTTCCTCAGAGGTCAAGGATAAATTCCTTGACTATAAATATTTTCTGGTGTCTACTTCACGTATGGAATCAAACTATAACTACATACAGCCATCATTTAGTCCTTCTTCAGTCCCACTGGATGTTCAGGCACTATGAAGTCATATAAAGATAGAGGAAAGCATGGCCTCTGTCCTTAAGTTTACAAGCTAGTACAGAAAACATATGGCACAAATTTAGGTAAATGAGTGAAATAAGCAATGGAATACCATTGATCAAAATCAAATAAAGTAAAAATGCATGTAAAAAGAAATGATGTATGTTGAGTGGAACATAGTAATAAAAACTGGTTTGAGATAATTAGAAAAGGCTTTTTGGAAGATATTACTTTTTATGAGGGCAAGAAAATAATTTCTAAAAGTACAGTAAAACCTAGAGGTTATTCTTAGAAGAACCAGTAATATTATTTCTTAAGGATTAAGAAAAGCAACTGTAATAGCCACTAAAAAAGTCTGTCATTGAGAATGGGAAGATCTTTTGTCATTAAACACATATTTGTTAAAGTAAAGGATATTTTTGGTTAACCAATAGAATATGCTGATAAATGATCAGAAAATAAATCTATTATGTTGACTCAAAAATTAATACTTCACATTTTGAGCAGAAAATGGAAGCAGACAGTTTATAAAGACGACAAGAACCAATTAAATTTAGATCAAATTCTCCCTGACAATTAGAAATTCCCACTTTTAGAACATTTGGTAAACATTAGGAAATTTAGATATGTTTCATTCAAAAATTGGAAGATGGAAGGCATTGGGCTTTGCCCAAATAATCACTGTACTGTTAAGTCTATCTTGATAATTCCTGCTAAATGTGCCAGTTTTATAAAAATCCAATTTGCTAACTCAGTGCTTATTTCCCTTCTGTTCATGCTTTAATGGGAAGAGGCAGCTTCACAAATTGGCAGCAGCAGGAGCAGGCAGTTCAAACTCAAACACCACCTATGACAGAGCCAAGCAAGCCCAGCATGACTTGAGTGGGGCAGGCTTCTGTGATGGCAATTTTCCAGAATGGAGAACCCTTTTCTTAATTATGAGAACTTTCCAGCCCTTGAGGCCTTGAAAGGCTAGAAGGTCCAAGTCAGCAGTTTGGAAGCTATATTACCATGCTGTTTTAGAGCTGAGGTAGTAATATAAACAGCTCAACAGATAAAATCAGTTTTAGGAATGATACAAATTCAATTAATGCTGAACTTTACTTAAAAATTTTTTCCAAGCAGATTCTGTTTATTTGGATCATGATTATATTCAAGAGGTAAATGTTTATGATCATTTATTTAAGCCTGAGGGAACAGCTCCCCAACTTATTAAATTAGAAACTTCCTAAATCCATTTGGACTTCTGCCCTCACTCCCATTTTATATTTCTTTTTCTTCTGAAATTTAAAATGAATCACTCCAGCTACAAAGCTTTACATTGTACTTTTTATGAAGATGTCTCTTAGTCACTAATGCAATTCTTTTGTCAGTGCCATACTTCCTGGTCTCCTATGGCTAAGGTCTTTGGATTCACTTTAAGGGACCCTGTAAAATTCTTCTGGACAATTGCACACCTGGAAGTTTCTAAGTTCCATGGGGTGGTATAGGAAAAGATGGCAGGGCTGTCTAATGTAGAGGGAGTACTCCTACTAAGTGCTGTGGACGTAGAGTTACCAAGACATAACCTTGTCGTAGACTCTCTGGAGCTTACTGTTTGGTGAAAAAGAAAGCACTCTAGCTCAATATGAACAAACCCTTTTCCTACCCTGTTTAGGCCACGTGAATAGCAATTTCTCTAAGAAATTCTATCAGGAAACAGAGAAAAGTAAAAAAAAAAAAAAAGGGAAAAATGGAGAAACACACATGTGCCCAAAGGACCAATATCTTAACCAAGTCTGGCCACAATTGTCTTGGTTGGCACATGTAATATTCTGTACTTATTTACCTGCCCAAACATCCTTATTTGTCTTAGACTTTTCCCCCAATGGTAGGGATACAGTAGCTCATGCTTCCTTGGGAGGATACAGGAGGCTAACAGGTTATTGAACCATATCATGGGGTAAAGAAAACTAGGACACTTACTGACCTATATTCAAGGTAGAAATAGGATGGAGCTTAGAAGTAGTCCATCCCTACACAATTACACTAATTTGTGCCAATTTGAAACCTCTAGGCTTGATTAGTTTGATATTCGGGCCTTACTCAGTACTCTCCTCTTTCCTTTTCTGATACTTACTGGCATTTATTGAGTAGCTACCGTGTGCTGGCACTGTCCATGAACAACTTGTTTTATATGCCTACCAGCATTTAAAGACAGCACTTGTTTTATTTATCATTTTACCCCTGCTATAATATAGCTTTGCCTATTGCAGACACTCAACAATAATCATAACATGAATGAAATAAAAATGAAAACACTCTCAAATAATTGTGAATATATATGCCAAGATTTAGTTTTAAAGATGTTCATCATTTACTTATAACTGAGAAAGATTAGAAACAACCTAATGTCTGACAAGGGATTGTATAAATATCATATTATACTTTACACTAGAGAATAATACGTAGGCATTGAAATGACACATCAGAAGACTGTAATGATATGGATAGGTGTTTATGATATATTGAGTAAAAAAAGGAAGGTTAAAATAAGAGTATGACTTGTATTCTTACATATACACACACAAAACAGTATATATGCATGGAATTAAAGAATGGAAGAGGAATAATACTGAGTAATATGATAATGTGTTAATTTACTTTCTTTTTTTAACTTATATTTTCTAACTTTTCTTCAATGAACATCTGTTCTAAGATTAAAAAGTTACATTAAAAATGTACATCTACAACATCTAGAGCACTGGCCTGAGAAGTACATAATAAACTTGGACTACGAATAAAAGATGGTCATGTTATACCCAATTTAAAATCTTTTAACGTCTTACTACTAATTGTGATACCTTAAACAACCTTAAAAGATACCACACAGTCAGTTCAAAGTTGACTTTCAAGAGAGTCTTTTTTGTATAGGCAGTTCTTAATTCACAGGTTATGTTCCCAAAGTGTATATGTAAAATTGGTTGTTTGGAACCTGGAACACATTTCTATGAAAACAATATTATAGATGGTGGCAAAATTCTAGGGTAGTTACAAAAAAACAAGCAAACCTTAATTTAGCTTATAATGTTAGTTATATATTGCTGAATTGCCCTTTAGTACTAGCCCAGGAAACTAGGTAGAAGACAGAAGAAAGAATGTTAAAATGTAAAACATTTGCTTATGGTATCTTCCCTCCTAACTTGCTATAGTCTTTTCCTCCTGTCAAATGCACTTCTTGCCAGGCCCCCAGTATCTTGCTGTGCCAAGGTGGTGATGTGGCCCTGCTTAGGATTTGCCCTGTGCCTCAAAGAATTCCAAGTTCTAAGCAATTTGCTCCTGTTCATTGAGAATAGATTTACCCAGATGTTGGATGTCTGATTTGAACTAATTCATATTAATATGCAAACAACTTTCTCTCAGGTAGACTACTTTTTAACACAAATGGATCTCTAAATATTGGCTTACCAGAAAGTATAGCAAAGTGAGCAGAACACACTAGCCTGTGTGGAGGATATCTGGGCTTAATAACACACCCCTCTGAAATAGGCTGGATCTTGGGGGTCAGGGAACAAAGAGATTAACTGTCCCCTAAACTGTTCATGCTGTTCATGGCTTTTTTCCCTTTCATGTCTCAAAAAGCATTTTCTCCCTCCCTTTTCTTAAAGTAGTGACAGAGGAGCTTAGATTGTGAGTAGGGGAAAGTTAGAATAGGAGTAGCCATTTGTGAATCTGGGTCATTTGTAAGTTGAATGAATATAGATCCGACTATCGAATTATCACATAGTCATACTGTGTGAATATTCTCTTCTCTTTCCCTCCTCTCCCTCTCCCCTCCCCACTACAGAAGACACTATGAACTTGATATAACAAATTACTCAAAAGAAATAAGTGCTATAAAAGGAGCTCCAGCAATTGTGGGAGGAGGTAAAGGAAGCAATTGTAAAAGGGGCTTTTCTCTATGGAAGGGAATTTTTTATAGTGAATAAAAAATATTCGTTTTACAGTGAATAAAAAAGCATTATTTAGGAATCTGGGAAGTAAACTTAAACTACTGTAATACTAAATCTTTCATTTTCTCCCACTTCTATATCACCTAAATATCTTAGATTTTTGCATCTCGAGTCCTTATAATTCATTTATATACACAGTCAATATTTAATGCAAAATTTAAGCTAAATTATCCTCTCTGGCTTTAAAAATGTTTACAGCTACTATTTACTTAGGGGTTTTATTCATTTAAATGGATAAGCCTACTTAGTTCATTAATCTTAATATTAATGAATTGTGGGTGCTAACCCCAGTTAAAAGGGCAGCATGGTAGAGCAAAAGGAGAAAGGACCCTGAGGTCAGACAAGCCTGGACTGGACTCCTTAACTTTGTCTTTTACTAGTCCATGACTCTGAACAGGCTATTTAAATTTTTTGAGCTTCAGTATTATCCACAAAATGTAGATAAAAGACTTATATGGCTCTGTTGTTTCATGAGGCTTAAATACATACACACACATATGTATATGTATAAATATGTATATTTATATGTATCTGTATAGTAGGTACTCAGTAAAGATTAGTGTCTATTCCCAGGTAAAGAATGACATGTTTGGAGTGAGGAGGCTGGAGAAAATGGATATGGATTGGGTGGGGAGGAAAGAGATGAGTGGAATATAATTGAAAACTTCTTTGTAGTTCTAATAACTATCTTATTCATCTCTGTAGTACCAAAGACTGTTACAATGCCTGACATAGCATAAAAGTTTGTTGAATTATTATACCATGACTATCCATATATAATAAAACCTCGATTCTGCCACAGGTGTATAATCTGCACCTTATTTAGAAAGATTATATTGGCATCAAAATAAGGGTGAGTTAAGAGGGGAACAAGACTTGAAGCAGGAAGATGAGTTAAGAGGCTAGTCTCATATATCTAGACAGAAAACAAATGGAGTCCCAAACTAATCCAGGATGGTAAGAATTAAGAGATGGGAATGTAGAAATACTGAGGAGGGAAAATCTATAGGCCTTAAATATAGGGGTGAGTGAAAGAGAGAAACTATTATGACTTTGTTTCAGGCTTCTTCTGGCTTGGGTGACTGTGTGGATGGCGGTGGCAGTCACTGAAATAGAAGAACTAAAGGAAATGGAACAAGAATGTAGTGGGGAAGGGGCAGTGAGAAAGGTGGAGAATGATGAATTTAGTTTTGGACATGTTGAGTTTGCACCGCCTATTGAATTCAAAGAAGATGCACTTAGTAAGCAGGTGGATCTAGGCACAAAGCTCAAAACAGAGCTAAGATGTGGGAGCCATTAGCATAAGGAATTAGAAGAACAGAAGGCCAAGGGGGAGCCAAAGGATACCTATGTTTAGGGAATGAACATAGGAAGAAGAGCTATAAAAGTCAAGAAAGGAGAAACTACAAATAAGCATGAAGAAGTAGAAATAGTATATTGCTAGAGAGAGATGTATTTTTGTGGTAGAGAGACCTAAAGGCTGGGGTTTGTAGGGATTTTATACCTACCATATAAATAAGGCTTTGTAATCCAGACAAAGATTAATCAATATTGACACTTTTCTGTTCTATGTAATAGCCTTCACAATAGTCTTTTGATTTAATCTCTTTCTTTTTCATTCTACTTCCAAATCTGAGCTCTAGAACTTTCTAAAACATTTTTATTACTAGGCTGTAATTTATAGTACATTTCTAGTAGATATAATTTCAAGGGCAGATCTATGTCTGTTTCAGTGTCGTATCTTCAATAGGCTTTGGCTTAAAATTTATAGGTGATGCATGATAAAGTTTACTACATCCTAGTTACTTCCTGTGATCCATGGACTAGCGGCTTAGTATCTTTGAGAACTTGCTAGAAATGCAAACTGTTGGCCCACTCCAGATTTGCTGAATCAAAATTATAATTTTTAATAAGCTCTCCAGGTGATTTACATATGTACAACATAGGTATACAATACTTCTTGACTGAACAAGGAATAAACAAATCGTATTCTTATTTCTAGTCCACTTCTAGCTTAAGCCCATGTGATATGTATGCCTTGGTCAAATTATCTTTCTAAAATGATGGTTTATTATGTCAATTCTGTTTTTTTAAAAAAGCTCCAAATTTAACTAAATTAGATAGACTTGCCTGGATTGAAAAGCCTTTCAAAATCTGACCTCAAATTCCTATGGAATTTACCTCCATTATCCTCATTACCTGAATCTCTTGTTCTAATTAGTCTGGCTTGAGTGGCTGTTCATTTTTTCTCTATTTTATTTTCTGCTTCTCTGTTTTTGTTGTTTCCTACTTAACACATTCTCTTTTTCTAACTATATAAATCCTATTCATCCTTCATGTTCTAGCTAAAATTGCACCTTTATAAAACTCTGACCACTCCAGTCCATACTGATGCTTCTTTTATGACATATTTATATTATTTTGTCCTCATAATGGTAGCAGAGAATTGTGGTTTGTTAATTTCAAGAAACTCAGAGTCCTCTGCCACTAACTTCTGTAATACTTGACATGTTCGTGTAACATCTCTGTGTTTTAAAATTTGTCTTTTTGAAGGAACCCCAATAGTGTTGTGTTTCATACGATGTGAGAAAATATATCTTAGGGAATGTATATTAATGTACATAAAATATTTAAAATGAATGTTTTAAAAATATAGCTGTTGACTTGGATATTTGAAGCATCTCTCCCATAATCTTCACTATACCCTCTTTTTAAATAAAATGTGCAATTAGCAAAGGCAAAATTCAGCCCAATTCAATCTAAATATGTCAGTCTTACTCAATTTTAACATTGATTGTTAAAATTATGGTAGGTGATAAAAATAAGAGCTGAGTAGAATCATACAGAATTTAAAAACCAGACTCAAACTTTTAAAAAATACATTAATAGAGCTCTTACTCCCTACTCTCATCTGTCATAGTTGAGTAATGGTTCTGTGCTCACTGCCATTCTTGAGCTATTTCTCTCCCTGCTATAAACATAAGATAGTTTCCCCCATAACCCTGCTTGTTTCCCTGGAGAGCACATACAGGTTTCTTTAGTACACAGCTACATAGGCAAGAGAAGAATGAAGAGGGAGGCAACCTTAACAGGCCTGCAGATTAAGTGTACTTTGTTTCTTTTGCTAAACTCCCAGCAGAGATTTCCATTAGCAAAGTTATAAATTCTTTCCTCCCACATTTCACCTTTGCATTCTCAACCATTTACCATGGGCCTCTTTAACGTAGCATTCTGAGATTGAGAAAGTCTAGAATTGTATTCATTGCATTTTTAAAAAATGTTCTTGGTTTTACGTAAGGTATTTCAATCTAACAAAAGGATACATACCGGAGATCTGTGTATTCTCAGAATTGCCTACATCTTGTTTATAGTTTTATTGTCCTTTATATGCTGTTTTCAAGGGACATTTGGAGTTACATGTAATATCAACATTATTAGGAAATGTCTACCACAAATCAACAGTGTGGGCTCCAGACAATTAAATATTAGCATATTAACATATGAGCCTTTCAATTGTGTTTTGGCCTGTATAATAAGGTAGTAGCAGCATATATAGTAGTATATCAAGTAACCTTTTTTAATATACAAAAGTACAATAATAAGATGAAAAAATGGACAGAATTATAGTTCAGAACAGCTTATGGGTAAAAACAGCAATGAAAAAAGCTCCTTTTACCTTATAATATTTCTTAGAGCTCATTAATGCATGTGGAGGGAGGGCAAGAGCCAGTGGTGGGTGAGAAACGAATCCTCAACAGTCTAGTGGGATTGTTTTCTGGAGTTTCAGGCTTGCTCTGTTTTTGGAACTCCTGGATTTGTCCTATCTTGTCTCAGAAGTTAATTTTTGTCTTCTTTAAAGGTATATGGGCATCAGGATAATTTTTAGGTGTCTGAAGCTTATATGAAATGATAGGTTACTGATCAGGTCCAAATTCAAATACTATCCCCCCCCCTCTTTTTTTTTTTTTTTCAGTGGTTCTTTCTACTCCCTTCCTAGAGGTAGTGAGCCTGGATCAGGTAACCTGTGACAATGGCTTCACCTGCATGAATTCTATATTGTCTGGTTACTTGGCTATGGACTACTCTAGAACTAAACATTCACACAAATACAAGGGGTGAAGAATTGAAAAAGAATGACATTTGAAAGTACATCTAATAAAAAAAATATATCTGATAGCCTCTATTCCAATGTCTTCAGGGAAAGAAAAAAATACTCAGGAGGAAAGAAGAGAATTTTAAAAGGTGAGATGACATAAAAGTTACTACCTTTCAAGTTACTGGTTAGATGCTATGTCCAAGGCTTGGACTGTGTTGTGTCCAGTTTGAGCCTAAGCTGGGGTTTAAGAGCATATCTTGTGAAATGGTAGGGCAGAGTCTCTTTCAAAGCACATTTGAGTCTTGGGAAAGCTCACATCTTAAGGAAAGAAGGATCAAGGTATAATGAGGCAGTTATGAGAAAGAAGGGGATTATGGGTGACAGATATCATGTACCCAATATTAAGTTTTGTCTCCTAGCTTTATCTCTACCAGTTTGATGTTTCAGTATTACTGAAAGCAGGAACACCCTTGGTGAACTGAAAATAGTGCCTGGTAAAAGATGGCTGAGCAGCAGGGTTGCATGGTAGTGGGATGCTCAGAAAGAACAGGCTTGATTTTGATCACATGTGAGACAGAGCTGGAGATTCATAGTTGGGGAATTTAGCAGAGGGCTGAGTTAGTTTAGTAAATATGCTCTTAGAGATGGGCCACTATAGTCAATGGGCTTCCCTTTGAACTTACAAGTGGGTGAAGCCTTGAGAAAACTCGGGTTGCATAAAGATACAAAAATAAATATAGAAGTTAAAGGAAAAAAACCACTTGTACTTAAACTTCAAAGAATCAGGGATAATTTTGACATTCCTACTCTTGTCATCCATGTCTTCTCTGTCTTTCTTGAAACAAATTAAAGTTAAATAGGAATAAAACACCATCACCATTAGTTCCACTAAGAGAAAGCCAACACTATCAAAAAAGACCCTGTAAGTTTAATATGCACAGAGGAGAAGAGAGCAAAGTATTTCTCCTGTTGTAATAGGCATTCCAGGAAAATGTCCCTAAAGGACATAGATATCTTCATAATTCTTTGGCTTCTGAAGAATGAAACAAGTGAAAGTTATGGTATTTAACTGCTGTCTCTTTAGCACAATTCAATCTATCAGTACTCCCAAAATTCATATTTGCACAATAACAACTTCACAATAAAATCCAATACTTACTTGTCTCCCACAATTCCCAAGTTGATTGTGGGGTAACCATGTTCCTGAATTGTGGCTAAGAGGGTTGAACGATTGCTGTCTCGAATCTTTCCTGGCAAGAGGTCATCTTCAGGATTTAGCAGCTACAAAGCCAAAAAAAACCACCACAAATTATTCTCTTAGGATAATTTGCCTATTGTTAATGGAAAAAAATAGATCTAGTAAATAGAGTTTAGCATAGCTAACACCTACAACAGTATTTGGCACGCAGAAGATATATGCTCAAAGGGTCTTAGAATAAATATTGAAAGTATAAGAAGACGAGAAAATGGTCTCCAGAAATTTAAACATTGACTAAACAGCAGGCTAAATATCACACCTTTGGTTACAATTTGACAATTGTGCTCTGGAGATGCTGGCCTTCCCAGTGGTTGCTTACTGGGGCAAACTAAATAAAACAACTTTGATTTTAACCCTTAATATTATTTTCCAATTTGTCTTTCATTGAGAACATCTGAGGTAGAGACTGTGTGACATGATATTCTCAAGTCTGAAGAGACTGATCATTTATCTTTTCTTTTAAGCTTTTGATCTCTTTTCTGAAGTGGAATCAACAGTACCTAAGAAGTTAGATTTGAAGGAGGAGACAGATATCTTGTCTCTTTAAGCGAACTTAAGTAAGTGATACTAATTACACATATCCACAATTCCATGACTCTGAATTGAATCATGCTGTAGAGATTTGATATCTACTATTGTATGCCTATGAAGAAAAGTATTAGAAGCTTATTCTGTGTTAGGATTTTCCAGTGAGGCAGTGTGGTATAGTAGGAAGAGCCTGGGATTCAGACAAGGTTCAAATTTAAGTTGCCCAACCATGCATGTTATGCCTTAATTTTCTCATTTATAATATATAGTAATAATAACTACCTTGTTAGGATTGACTGAGATAATGAATACTCACTTAATATAAATAGAGATTTTTTTATGATATTGAAAAAACACCTATTTTCTTCCTGATTGCAGTTGTATTGTTACTCTTAGATGCTAGTATAGATGGAATTAGTTTACAATGTGAACACAATTTAGATTTATTAGATTATAAAATACTTAAGAGTAGAGGTCCTTACCACACACATAATATATGTTTCATTTATATATTAATTTTCAGATGTACTTTGATTTCAGAAATACTATAAAATAAAAAAGTACCTCTTTGAAGTGAAAAAATCTGGTATACTATCTTAGGAGGTTGAAGGCAAGCCTGTATATTTTTGATGCTTAGACTGTTAATATGGCTAATACCCAGGGCTTCATATTAAAGATCTCCCGAACAATAACCTTTAGCTACTTCAGTTTTCCTTCTGACTCAGTAGTGATACCATGTGGCCAGACCTTTGGCTTTATGTTGGAAAAGTAGTAACTCTGCAACCAGTTGTCTGTCTCCTTACAATAGCTGGAGAAAAACTGATTGTATTATTCAGATAACGTACTAATTTAGCTTAATCAGATGCCATGTGACATTGCAACCCGCTTTCATCCTTAGTCACTGGCAGAGCTTTGAATATTGCTATCGCAATCAGATTAATTAATCAGATCTTAAGTAACACACAGTCATTGAAGTCTTAATTTTATAAAGGCCAAGGCTTATAGCTCTTTAACTCCATTAATCGGTTAACTTTTTTCAGAAAAAACAAAACAAAACAAAACTTGTAGTTATGTAATTTTTTTTTCCATCAGTGGGCACCGACCACCAACTAAGTAAGATTCCTCTGTTATGAGGGTGTTTTCTTTGCCATTCACGCTCCTCTCTGCTATTTTTCTCTTCCAGAAATAGCAGAACAATTAGAGGTCATTGGAGAACCAGTTATTTTTCTGTAAAATTGACATAATAAAATAATAGCTAGTTAAATGAGGGTATGGGATTTATAGTACATTTTAAGTATTATTAAAGAAAGCATACAGAATTGAATGGACGATTATAAGGCTGACTATACCAGAATAAATTCACAATATTCTCCTTTAAAGCTGATCTTATTCTGGTATCTTATACTTCTATTCATCTCTGGAATGGTGTCTGAAACTTATTATAGTTAAAATACAAAAGAAAAAAATACAAAGTAAAATAAAACAACTCATTATCTCCATACCTTGTTACTTTCTTATCTACCACATACTGAATTTCAATTTCCTGTTTCTGTTATTGTCAGTGGTACCACTGTCTTCCCAGGTTTCAAACATTTGATCTTTGCATCTTTCTTTTCCTTTGTAGTCCACTATCTTCCCAAAGGTCTCAGTCTTTAAGAATATCTTAATCCATTTCCTCCTTGACCCAATGTTTTCATTTACTCTCTAACCAAGGCCCCCAAAGCCCAATTTTAGGCATTCAATATGTCTGAATTTCTGTAAAAGCCATATACTTGGCTATCTTGCCTACAAATTCCTTCCTTTTGATAAATAAAAAAGAAACATCAACTTGCAAAACTATACTATTATTTGTATAACAGATAAACTAGACCAAACCATGATATATAACAAACTATCTTAAATCATGCTTGTTCAGACCTATATGCTCCAAGATAAGACCATGGACAGATTCGAAACCATGGTAACTCACATGGACTCAGGTGCTGCAAAGATTAGACTATTTTAGCAAGTCATCTATTTTACGAAATCTTACCAGTCTCTGTCTAGGCCTTACACTTCTACCTTAAAACTAGCCCACCACCAACTCCAGTCCTCAAAATCCTGTTAAGTATTATTCTGTAACTTTCCCCTTTTGAGACTCTGTCAAGGTGATCATCTCCCTTGCTCAGAAACTTTCATATATCCAGTTTTGTACGATCAACAGGTTTCCCTTGCATTAGGACTTTGATAGTCATGGAAGTCCCACCAAGACTTAGTTAGGCAAGACTCCTTGCCACCAGTATTCTCATACTGGGTACATTGCACGTCACTGAAGTCTCCTGGGCCTCTTTGCTCTGGGGATTCTTTGTTCATGATACTAAGTCCAGCACTTACGTTAAGCTCTGATCTTTTTTTGTTGAGCTCCCAAAGCTAGGTGATATTTATTTTGTTTGTTGTAAGCTTCCTAGGAGTTTTTGGTTATCTGATGGAGTTTGTACTAATTTTTGTTTTCTTTAGGGAAGATGTGCTGAAGCATTGATTTAATACTAACCATCCTGTTTGTCAACTGGCTACATTGTTGTGTGCCTACAAGAATTTCTCTTAGTTTGTTTATGTTTGAGAAATTGGCTTTGGGAGAGATCTCCTGCCTACCTATTCCGGCTGGCTGATGTTTAGGGTCAGTTTTTACAAGTTCAACCTTAGTGTGAAGGCTTTTGGACATAATATATAAGTAATATTTTTTCCTTTTGACTGAATTTTAGCTAATGAATTCATGGATTCATTTAATAAGGAACTTGTGCTACTTCCTGGTATACCTCTGGCTTCTATTTTATTGTTCTTCCATTTATCTTTTTAAAAAGCAAAATTACATCAAAGACAATCTGGGATTGCAGTGGTCATTTTGGAGTACTTTTGACATGACCGCAATTATTCACTTGAAAGAACTTTTAGAACAAAAGAGGAATACAATTCTGAATATTCAATGATTAGCATTTTTATTGTTATGCAAAGCTTCAACATGAGATTTAAATAAAAGTATAAAAATTTTACGAGTTCTTTGTTAAACCCTCATGAGGAGGTTCTCTGTCTTGTTCTCTAAAAGAGAAATCACTTAAGTTTATTTTAGGAGACCTCCCACTTTGTTTTTGTTCCTCAGAGA
The DNA here is from genome assembly GCA_028627145.1 of Eidolon dupreanum. Lineage (NCBI taxonomy): Eukaryota > Metazoa > Chordata > Mammalia > Chiroptera > Pteropodidae > Eidolon > Eidolon dupreanum. Next base: position 23,092,258 of record CM053509.1, read on the forward strand.
TTTAATCCTATGGTTTTGATGGAATTGTCAAAGTGCCTACATGGTTTGTAATGATACCCTTTCTCTCTCTTTTATGCGTTGAAATGGGTTTGTCTGCAGTAAAGACTGTTCCACTCTTTGCAAAGGGAAGATGATTAGCCTCTCTTAGTGGTCAGTAACTCTTCCCATATTCATTGCAAACAGTTCCCGTATACATCTTCACCTTTTTTTCTCCCTCTTTCAGAAAACTTATTAATTGATCAAAAACCAATTCTGGTTATTATTGATACACCTTAGAAAGACCTAGATAGTCCAGATAAACAGATCTAACATTAAAGGGGGGAAGAAAAGTCAATTATAAGCTCTAATGGAGCATATTCCTATTCTAAATGGCTTTTAATTAAACTCTGGAAAAAAGTTTTAATTGAGTTAACTAATTGCTTTGGTTATTAGGTTATAAGAAGAAAAGAAGTACATTCGGAGCTTTTAAACATAATTCAAGGAATCTTTAAGAAATTGGTTTATGAATATAAAGATTTATAAATTATATTAGAAAAAGGTCCATATTCTATTTCTATGATGATTACTTCTTGAACAAATTAGACTGATTTATTAATTCTGGTTTAAAAATTGTCCTGTGTTTTCTTTCTAAGTTAGAAAGTCACCACCATGTAAGAAAATTATACTAGAACAATATTGTAGTTATGCAAGTCTTGTATTTACTTTCTCATTTAAAAATCCTAATTTCAATTTTCTAAATTTCCTTTATTGGTTTTGCTAGAAAATAGCAAAATTTGTGTTTATCTACATCTGGGAATGATATGGAATGTCTCTGCGAAAAGAGACCGATGAGGCTCAAGACATGCTACCCCAAAATATGGCACCTGGCATACTGAATATTTTAAGCTGAAGGAAATTTTGGGAAATGGCATGTACAGGGAGGATTTACCCTTCTCTGAAGCACATCATAAAACCCTGTGAGAGGTGCCCTGCCTATGCTCAGGGAAAAGGAACATCCTGAGTTCTGAAGATAAAGGAACACACAGAGGAATCTAAATGAACAGGCCTTGATTAATTTCCCTCAATTTACTACACTTACCTCACACCTTTTGAGGGGGAGCAGAGTTTGCCACCCCAAAATATGCCTTTTGAGATATTGTCTTAAGCTGTTTACTTTTAAGAAACAAAAGACTGAGAAAGAATCTTTCACTTTCTCCCTAATTGCCTAAAAGAATTTGGATAGAAGACTTGCTCTAGAAAGGGAGCTATTACCATTGGTAACTAAATTTTAATATGAACTAAGTGTGATAGACAGGACCTTCCAAGACCATTTGGTCAAAGTCCTCTCTGTGTTCCATTGTTAACAATAACCCAGCAAACATTTATTTACCAAATATCTGCTTTTCATCTCTACGTGAAATGACTTTCTGCCTTTTGAAGTCCCAAATCACAACCCCATCCTACTCTCTTCTTAGCTCAAGATGGCCTATAAAACTTGACTGACCAATCTGTCCTTGGGTCTATTATCCTTATGGAACTTTCATATGTACATGTGTAAAACATTTGGTTAGTTTCTCCTGTTAATTTGATTATTAGTCCAGCTGGAAAAACTTAGAAGGTGGGAAGAAAAATTATTTTTCTGTCCCCACACCTTTGTCTTACCATATTTTTCCACGACTTCCCACTCTTTATCAAAGCTAACATAAAAATGCTCATGTTTAACCATTTCTTCAGGTCTTCATTTTCTTACGAAGGCTCTTGTGTCATATAAAAATTATATAAAATAAATGTGCGTTTTTCTTTTGTTAATCTGGCTTTTGTTGTAAAATTTGGACCCTGAGAAATTAGAAGGGTAAAGAAAAAAGATTTTTTTTCTCCCAAGATGAATTCTTATAATACTTCTATCCTATTGTTGAGAATTTTTGCATCTATGTTTACCAGAAATATTGGCCTGTGATTTTCTTTTTGTGTGTGTTGTTCTTGTCTGATTTGGGTATCAGGGTAATGTTGGCCTTGTAAAATGAGTTAGGAAGCATTCTTTCCTCTTCAGTTTTTTGGAAGAGTCTGGGAAGTATAGGTATTAAATCTTTGAATGCTCTATATCTCCATTGTTTCTTTCCTCTTGTGTTTCTGTGTGCTATTTTAGTTCGGGTGTTTTCCATAGTGTTTTTCTACATTTCTTCTTTTTTATCTTTTGTGTCTCAGCTCTGGATTTTTGTTTTATGTTACCATGAGGTTTGTATAAAATGTCTCATAAATAAAACGTCTTTTTACTTCAGATAGCATCTTATCTCTATTTGCCTATACAAGTTCTATTCTTTTCCTCTTCCCCTTTTATATTTTTGTTGTCAAAAATTATGTTTTCGAGTGTGTCTGTTGCCAAATTAAAGTAGCTATAGTTATTTTTAATGCTTTTCCCCCTTTAACCTTTATGTTATAATTAAGTGTTTAACACCTTATTCTGAAATAGAGTTGCAATTTTCTAATTCCTTCAGTCTGTTTGTCACCTTACTCCAAGTTTTGTGTACTTTTCATCTTTTGTTCCAGGTAGAAATGCTCCTTTAAACATTTCTTGTAATGCAGATTTGGTGGTGGTAAATTCCCCAGCTTGTTTGTCTGGGAAAGCCTTTATTTCTCTTTCTATCTAAAAGATAACTTTGTGGGATAGAGTAACCTTAGTTGGTAGTTTTTATCTGTTAATATTTTGAATATTTCATTTCACTTCTTCCTGACCTGTAGAAGTTCTGCTGAGAAATCTGATGACAGCCTGATGGGGATTCCTTTGTAGGTTACTGTCTTTTTTCCCGGCTGCCTTTAGAATTTTTTCTTTATCATTGACTTTTGACAGTTTTAATACAATGTATCTTGGAAAAGGCCTTTTCCTGTTGAGATAATTAGGTGTTCTGTTAGCTTTTTGTATTTGAACGTCCAGTTCCTTCCCCAGGTTTGGGAAGTTCTCATCTATTATTTCTTTAAATAGGTTCTCTGTTTCCTTCTTCTTTCTTTTTCCTTCTAGGCTACCCATTCTCTTTATGCTGCCCTTTCTAATGGAGTCAGAGAGTTCTCATAGAGTTCTTTAACTTATTTTTTGTAGGTCGTAGTTCTTGCTCCTCTTCCACCTGAATCATTTCCAGATTTCTATCTTTGAACTCACTAATTCTCTCTTCCATATGTCTGCTCTATTTCCAATGCTTTCAATGCATTCTTCATCTCATTTACTGAGTTCTTCAGGTCCAGAATTTCAATTTGGTTCTTTTTTAGAGTTTCAAATTCTTTAGTAAAGTACTCCTTCTGTTCCTTAATTTTATTCCTGAGCTCAGTGAACTACCTGAGTTTTCTTGTATCTTGTTGAATTTTTTACAACAGCAATTTTGAATTCTCTATCATTTAGATCATAATCTTCCATGACTTTAAGTTTGGTTTCTTGAGAATTGTCATTTTATTTTTGTGATATCGTGTTACCATGGTTGCTCATAGTACTTGATGGATTTTTCCTCTGCAGGTGCATTTGAGGTAGAGAACATATTTCTTATTTGGTACCATTTTGATTTTAACAATTTGGGAGATTGGTAATTAGAGAACTTTCCTTTGTTTTTGAGTAGATGGCACTACAGTGGAAGTTTTTATTTTCTCTTATCTGTCTGTACTGCTTGTGTCTCTGGGATCTCTGGTGCCTTACTGCTGCTGGTGTTGCTGAGGTGGCAGGTGTTACTGTTGTTTTGGACAGTGCTGTGGGAGTGGCTGGGATGGTGGGTGTCCCCACTATGTCCAGGCTGCCTAGGTCTCATTACCATAATACCACTGAGATCCGTTCAGGTTGTTATATGTAGCAATAGTTTGCACCTTTTCATTGCTATTTCCAGTTTTTGGCTCTTACATATAAAGTAGACCATTTATATTTAATATAATTATTGGTGTGTTAGGGTTTACACCTGCCATTTTATTCGTTGTTTTCTGTTTGTTCTCTCTCTCTCTCTCTTTTTTTTTTTGTTTCTCTGTTTTCTTCCTTTCTTTTTTTGTCCTCCCTCTGGATAACTTGAACAATTTTTAGTATTCCATTTTGATTCACCTACAGTGTTTTTAAATTTATCTCTTTTGTTGATTTTTATAGTGGTTGCAAATAAATATGAATGTTCATCACAACATAGTCTATTTTAACAGTGAAAATGATAAACAAATTAAATATCTAACATTAGGGAATTGATTAATTATGATACCCATAAAATAGAACTGGTATGCAGCCATCAAAGATAGGTTACACATATATATTACTGTCATTGAAAAATATTTGTGACATTCTGTTTAAGTGAAAAAAGATAATAAAATAGTCTTTATATGGGCAGAGAAATAAGTATGGATGACTACATATCAAAATGTTAGCACTGGTTTCTCTTTTGCATTCCACTAGAATGTAAGCTTCATGATGGTAGGAGCTGTTGTCTTTTTTTGTTTATTTGTTTACTACTGTATTCCTGGCAACTAAAATAGTATTTGGCACATAGTAGGGACTCAATATATATTAAGTAAATGAATGAATGCTAATTTGTATTTTCTAGTTTTTCTACAAGTAAACTGCTACTACAGTCTAATCTCTTTATGTTAAGAATAAATAGTGTAAAACCAAAAGAAGTGAAAGCAGGGTCTCAAGGGATATTTGTACACCCATTTTCATAGCTGCATTACTCACTATAGCCAAAAGATGGAAGCAACTCAAACCTCCACAGATGGCTGAACAGATAAACAAAATGTAGATATTATTCAGCCTTAAAAAGGAAGTAATATTACTCTTAAAAAGGAAGGAAATTCTGACACATGCTATGACGTGGATGAAACTTGAGGACTTTTTGCTAAGTGAAGTAAGCCAGACACAAAAAGACAAATGCTGTATGAGTCTACTTATATGAGATACCTAGAGTAATCAAATTCATGTAGACAGAAGGAAGAATGGTGGTTGTCAGGAGATGGGGGAGGGGGAAATGGAGAGTTGTTTATAATGAGTAGAGAATTTCAGTTTTATTAGATGAAAATAGTTCTGGAGATTGGTTGCATAACAATGTGAAGGTACTTAATGCTACTGAACTATACGCTTAAAAATGGTTAAGATAGTAAATTTTATGTTATGTGTATTTTATCACAATTAAGAAAAAAATTTTTAGAATGTCATGGATGACCTTGGCTAAAATAATTTCAGGGAATAGCAATGTCTTTATAAAAAGAGGCAAGCCAGGAAGATGGTAGGAAGGGAAAGATGGTGAATGAGATTAGTAATGGAACATGGGGTGGAAATATCCAAAGGAAGTAGAAAATGAAGGCCTGAACTTACAAAAGTGGTCAGGATTAGGGCTATAGATATGAGAAATTACCTGCATATATTTCACATGAGAGAAAAACTCTAAGGGAGAATTTAGAGAGAGTGGGGGACAAAGCAGAGAACAGAATCTTGGGGGAACTACTCTATTTAGGGAATGGGAGAAAGATAAGGAAAAAAAGAAGGAAAAAAAAGGAGTAGTAGTCAGGGCATCAAGAAAGAACAGAGGAGATAGTTTCCAGGTGGTGAGTGAGGAATGTCATTCATGCTAAATGGAATAGACAGGTTAGAGAGAATGAAGACCAGAGCAGGAGTTGGAGATCAGAAGGTTATTAGTGTTCTCAGGAAAGCAGTTCCTGTACTGATGGGGCACTAATCATATTTCGGAGTTTTAAGAGAAAGTGCATAGTGAGGAAAGAAAGGCAGTGGGTACAGACCTCTCTTTTAACAAATCTAGTAGTGAATGGCAGGGAACAAACAGTGCAGTAGCTCAAGGAGGCAAGAGAGTGTTTAAGTATAGATTTTCTTTGTACGTTTGGATGTGGAAGGGGGATGAGACACTAGAGAGAGAACAGACACAGAAGACACAGGAATAATTTAGAAACCAAAGTTCTGAAGAAGGTTTGGAAGAATGGGTTTAAAGGCAGAAGCATAGGAATCGTTCTTAGAAAAAAGTTAATCTAGATAAGTTTGAAAAGTATTTTTTAAGCTTCATTTTTTCCCCCATAAAGTTGATGTCATCTTCAATGAGAATGCACGGCTGCTACTGAGGTTTAAAAAGGGTGTAAAATACATGAATGAACTATTCACTGAAGGATTGTGTAGAAAATCAATAAGACAGTTATATCGGAAGTGCCAGGTTGACATTAAATGGCAGAAATTTGTAGTGGGCCAGGTAATCACAGTTCTATGACTTTTTTTTCCAATAATGTTTTTCAGCTTAGAAGCAAAAATGTAAGTGGAGAATGGAGTCATTCCATTTTGATGTTAGCATAGTAAGAAAGGAATAAAGGAGTAAAGCTATCTGGAATGATAGTGAGGGCAACTTTAAAGTGGTGAGCCATGGTCTTTAACCTAGACAAGAAGTATAATATAGCTAAAAGAAAGTAATGGACTATCTAACCTGATAGATTTCAGAGACTGTCACTGAAAAGCTGGAGAAATGAAATTTAAGAAAGCTCTAGTGGGAAGCATTGTGCAGTAGTGGGAAAATGTCATTATGGCCAAAAGACTTTGATATAAAACTAGGCTACATCGCTTGTGCAAAATATATGTTAGGCAAGTTGCTTTGTTTTTAAGTGTCAATTTTCTCTTACATAAAATAAAGCATAATTGTATTAACCTCATAGTGTTGCTTTAATCATAAAGCACATAGCTCTCTGGGCATAGTAGGCACTCAACTTTCTATTCTTTCTATTAGGGGGACAAAGATTTTAAAGATTCTAGTTTTATAATAGTAGCTGCTTATGGGAGGCTGCAAAGAATTTTATATGAAGATTCTAGATAGAATTTATATATCTAAATATATATAGCCTCTGCTATTGACGGTGGCCAAGACAATTATATATAAAAAAAAAAGGAACTGAAGAAGCAAAGGCATAGTGGAGATAAATACATTTAATTTTGTGTGTGTGTGTGTGTGTGTGTGTGTGAGAGAGAGAGAGAGAGAGAGAGAAAGAGAACATTAATGAACAAATATGAGTTACAAAATATGGCTGAAGGTGACTAAAAAAGTATGCAGAATCTATTGAAGGAATAATTATTGCTAGTATTTTGGGTAACTAGATAGCAAGCATACAATCATGACTTCCTCAAGACACTGGCAGCTGGCTGACTGATGTCCAGTCTAAAGACCTGTAGGCCACCATCGGAAGTTTCAAGGGTATCAGAATATATTTTATGAATAAAGACATGATGTCACCAAGTCAAAATTAGAAAATACAACTGGGAAATATAATAAAGGTTGGTAAAGAGGAGGAAAACACAATTTCTCCTAAATGTAAAACTTGCATCTCCTATTTTTTATTTATATTTACTTCCTAGCTGACTTTATCTAGTCTCATAATTTTAAATACTATGTATATGCTGATAACTTCCAAATGTATATCTTTAGCTCTGTTCTTTCTAAGCTCCAGACTAATTCATTCAATTGCCTACTCAATATTTCTACTAAGATTTCTAATAAGTATCTCAAATTTAATATGTCCGAAATAGAATTCCTGATTTCTGCTCCCTTGGGTAAATGATAACTATGATATCCTTAGATCTGCTCAGGCCAAAAAGTTGGGAGTTCATCTTGACTTCTCACTTTCTCTTATATTCTACTTTGAATTCACTAATAAATTCTACTGGCTTTACCTTCACTACCTGATTACTTCTCACCACCTCATTGCTATCACTCTAATCCAAATCTCTCATTGGAGTATTGCAGATCCTTCTAACTCGTCTCCCTGCTTTTTTCCTTTTCCTTCTTACATGACATATCATATGTAAGCCTTACATTAAAAAATTTAAGATATGTTATATTCCATGTTCTCTTCCTCAAAATGGGCTATTCAGAATAAAATGATCTTGTTTCTATTACCTCCTCCAACCTCATCTCCTTTTACTGTGCTTCTTTCCCTCTATACTTCAGCCACATTGACCTCCTTGCTGTTCCTCAAACATGACAAGCATGCACCCTACCTCAGGGCTTTTCTGTTCGTTGTTCCCGCTGTTTGGAACACAATTCCCTTCACATGACATACGCCCTCAATGCCTTCTGATTTCCACTCTAATTTCACCTCATCAGTGAGGCCTGATTACCCTATATAAAATAGAAGATTCTATCAATCAGGTCTGGACAGGAAAACCAAAACTCCTCTAGGGAGGGTGGGAGAAAGAAGGATTTAACACAGGGAATTAGTTACAAACGTGTTGGGAGGGTTGGAGAAACAAAAGGAGAAAAGTGTGTCACCAAAGATCAGTAACTGCAGGAAATCACAGTCATTACCAGCGCTGTTGGGGGAAAGTGATGCGACTGAGAATTAGGAGCTTATCTTGGTAATTTCTTTCTACCTTCTAATATTACATTGACGCATCCCAATGGCAAAATCTAACTGGACCACAGCTGGAAAGACAGCCCAAGGAATAGTTTTCCGGCTTCCAGCTTTATTGTTTAAAGAAGAATATAAAAGGGTTGACGTGGGATAAGTTTCAACAGATAATATTTGGTATATACTTCTACTATTTATCATTTGATGCTTCTTTATTTTTCTTCATATCATTTACTACTATTTGTTCATTGGCTACGCTCCCATTAGAATATAATTTCTGTAAGAGCAGGGATTTATCTATCTTGCTTGCTGCTATATCCCCAGTAGTTAGAACAGTGCCTGGCATCAGTATGGTAGCATACTAAGGGGAAAGAGGCGGTGGGAGTGGGCTGCCCTAGTGGAGAGGAGAATTTTATCACTGACATTGTTTGGAATTGCCAGTGCATGGTGATAATAAGAAGTAGAATGACCTGTAGTCAGTTTCATTATTGTTTTCTAATTTTCTAGAGATAATGCATCCATCCTCTTATGTGAGGGTAAAGAATTAATGAAACCCTTTCTACATCCCTAACGACAAATTTGACCTTGAGTTAACTTTCTAGTTTTGTTCCCCTGGAAATGTGATAAATGTTACTGGGCAACATTTCTTATAGTAAAAATGATCTCTGATTGGTGACTTGCATATGAACTAAAAGAAACTGTAAATGAACTATTAACACCAAGTGGGAAGCCATAGTTTTGGGCTTCCATGAATGTAGTAACTCTTGTTACTTGTGGCGACATTTGCTGAACTGAACCATATGCTCATAGAGATTCATACTAAACAGCTAATTTTGAATGGGAGTAGGGAAGGAATGTTGAACCATAGCAAACCAGAGATTGTAAAATTTAGAAGCATCATTTCCTTGGAAAACCATGGTATTATAGCAAGCCAGAGAAAGTAGGGGAAGGGATTTATACAGAATCCATCAAAACTTCTCCAAGGATTATCAAATCTATTAAGGCAAAGAACTAGGACTACAAATTCTCCCTTAGATTCCATCACATAAGGACTATCCCTATTCTCACCCCATCACTTTCCCTACCATTAGTGAATAGTTTTAATAAAGAGTATAAAAGATCTCTTTACAAAAATATTACCAGTGTACTCTGGGGGATAACTGACAATATTAGCCCAGTCCTACAAAAGCATTAGGAAGAATACAAAAAATATAGCTTAAACAAAGTTGCCTAATAACTAGTTATTTAGCTTTCTGTTTAGCTTTCTCAAATCCCATGAACTCAGATGCAAAAACATATAAATAAATTACAAATAAGAATAGTTAATTAAGTCAACCAGTTTAAAAGAAATTACTTTTTGATGCTAAATGTCGTGTCAGTTGGTCCTAGAGATATTAATTTATAATCATTACTATGTAAATCAATTGAAAGGAATGTTCGTTTTAGATGAATGAATAGTTTTAGGGAATGACTAGTATGCATATACTGGGAAGTAAGTAAATCTAGAATGTTGATTTATCTCTCCATTAGCAAAACAAAATATTCTACTCTTTTGTTCTTTCCAAAAGAACTATAAGCGTAATACAGAGACCCTTGAAAATGTTATTTTCCAAGACTCTAAGAAATTAAAAATAATAGTAACAAATGGCTTATTTTCAGAACGCAGAGATTAAAAAAACCAAATCCTGTATATCTTTTTATAGTTAGTTCAAAATGAATTAATTTCAAAAATCTCAATAGTGTCTGATTCTGCTCTTAGGCTTTGAATTTCCAGCAGATTCACTTTTCAATATTCCCAGTTTGATCTTAGAGCCTCCAACTGAATTTTTGTATAACCTAAGCAAAATAGGGAATAGGAAGTTTTTTAAAAGTTTTCAGAAAATGAGTCACTAACTTCCCTTCCTCAATCAAGACTGAGGTGACATTTTGACACAATCTGAATAGCATGCCACTAAGATGCTATCTTTAAAGAGACAAAGGAAAAAAACTGATTATCAAACCATTTCTGGTGATTAAGGACCACATGGAATTTTAGCAAGAAGGACTAGCCATAGTGTCCCAATTTATTGAATTATTTTCCACACAGAGGTGGCCTATCATCTCAGCAGCAGAGTAGGCATAATTCATAGTCCTAATTGACTACCTATGGAGTTTGCATAGTTGAATATCTAGATTTATCAGTCAACAGTCTTTGTTTATATGTACTTAGAGTGTGGAAAGGTCATTGCTTGTGATATTCCATTCTAATAAATGGAAGCGAACATTTATTAATATGTAATTTCTAGTTCTTCCTTCTCATCTTCTGTACTTCAGTTATACTGAGGCCAATTTGTTATTTCCCTCTTCTAGGAATGTGGTAAGATTTATAATCCACAATGTTCTATTTACAACATAGAACCGATGTCAGACATACTTTTACTTGAAAGGACCATCTCCCCCACCCCCCCTTTTTTTTTTTACCTCATTCCCTGTAGACATGACGGCAACCACTGGAAACTTATTAACTTCAACCTCTGTGACACCTACAGTTGCCAGAAGACCAATCTCTGAGGGGCCCATGTGGGTTCCTTTGGCCAAAACACATTCCCCTCTTTTAATATCATGGCCGATGGGTCTGAAAGTCAAAGCAGAACCATAAGTAATATAAGTAAGAATAATAGTTTCTCAAATCAGAGGGAAACTTTAGTGTCAGAGAAGGAGGACACTCAATGGGAGAAAAAGGTCAAGAGATGAGGCAGGAGCAGAATTACAAAATTAAGGGATTCTAAAAAAATCTATCCTTTTAAAATTAAAAATATTAAATCACACAACAGAAGACAGGAATAGGATTTGTATGTTATTTTTAAACAGGAATATGTTATATTTGGAAATTATTTTACAAATTGCTTTGTACCACATTACTGTCAAAAATACCAATTGCAAACTTTCTTTAAGCAAGAAATTATGTGGCATTAATGATAAAAAATATATAGGTTGTTAGCTTTGTGGTGAGAGAATAATGTTAATGAGGTTATAGTCCTAGAGATAATTTCCATTTGGACCACTTAGGTTGGCCCAGTTATGTGGCTGAAGTCCATTCACCTTGGCTTCTTGTCACAGGGATGGGAGAAGTATAGCTTTGTTAAAAGGAAATTTGAGCAAATTAGTATTAATGAAATCAGGGCAAATATATTCTATTGTAAGAAAAATAATTTAAAATATATGTACTACTTATGGTAGGACAGTGGTCACATAATTGCTTTTGACTATTTCATTTGCCTTTACCATATTCATGAAAAAGTAGGCAGGGTAGACATGCGATACTGAATTAAGAAAGTTCATTTTCATATTTGTTAAACACCCTGAAAGCTAATGGTTAATTGACTGATCTGTGGATTTCTAATAGCCATGCTCTCCTGAGTTCATGATCACATAGAAACAAAAGTTGGCTAAACATTCCATGCTATAAACTTACCTGATATCTTGGCCTGGCCGAGCTTGTACCAGAATTCTTACTTCAAGTTCCTCAGTGCCCTATAATAACAAGAAGTCATGTAATTTCATATGGAACAATCTAACAGAATTTCTGATCAACAGAATTTAGCTACTGAGATGCTTTTATCATCAGATAGGCCCAGAATATATACAAATACAGAGGAACAGAAAACCATTTGCTAAACACTTGAACATGAGAGATTTACATGTTCCTGAAAAAAGAGATTTGATACAAAGGAATAAATATTTTCATGCTTTTAAAAAATATTCCAATTAAAATACCGAATCTTACTTTGTTAGCAGCATTCTCAAGGAAATATCACAAACGTGCACGTGCGCTCACGCGCGCGCACACACACACACACACACACACACACGGCAACCCTAATAGATAACAGCTAGTGCACAAGGAAATAACTTATCTTTTTGTTCCCATGAATCATGGGTTCAATACTATGCTAAGGTTCCCAAATATCTGCAGAAATTTCAGTGAAGGACTTATAGTTTGCCTGGTAGTAAATTTCTGAAAATTAATAGTGATCATCAATTTTACATTTATGGGCTGTGAATAATATTGTGACACTGGAACTGTGTCTTGTTATCTGGCAGAGTCTGTGGATGCATGTGTTCCAGATTTCAATGCTCTGCTGGCTTCCTTGATAACCAATAAATCTGATGGACAGTTTTAACAGCAAGCAATGTGATCGGTATGCCAAGAGTTGAATTTTATAAGCCTTACATGTGGGAAGATGATTAAAAAAATCCCCAGATCAAGAAAAGTGGCTGTCTCTCAACATGGCCAAGTTTTACTATATATCAGATTATGAGAATATTATTTATTTTTAACTCCGTCTTTTAAAATATGGTATCTTAACCTTCTTCACAAATAAGTAAGATAGGTAGTCTTTAAAACCTCAGTTGAAACTATTTTTTATTAGTAGTTGAACCTCTGGTTTCAATAATTGCCACTCATTTCAGTGAGATAAAAGGCCTGCTTAGATCCAAAAAGATCTTGGGGTCCTTTATTTTAGGCAATAGAGGGGACACTGACATCAATTTAATATTTCTAGACTGTGATTTGGTGGCACAGATTTTCCTATATTATAGAAACCAGAGCTGAGTGTCATTTGATTCAAATGCTTGGCTTAGTGTAATATTCAAGAATTCACCCAGGTGTTCTTTGTTAAAGCCTTCTCTATTAAATTCTCCTTCACATTTTATCATAAGTTAGACTGGATAAACACGTTTCTCAGCTAGAAGGTATGTCAACAATTAATACCTCTGCTCTTCTATCTTGAGGTAGTTTCTTTCCTTGTTTGCCTGTGAAATTTCTTGGACTAAATATGTTTCAAATTCTGCTATAATTGCAGTATTGATAACAAAAACGTCTCCTATAACAAAAGATTTTTAAGCTTAAGGCAATTTCTTATTTAATGGAGACATGACAATGTAAGATCCTAATATAACCAAAAAGGAAAAAAAAAAAAAAACTGGGTAAATCTCATAAACATTGCAGAAAATGGAAATGGGCATGACTTAAAATATTGCCACAGGAATGCAGCAGTAAGACCTGGTGATGACGTACATCATCGGATTCCCTAATAAGTTCAGTATCTTCTACTTGTACTACCGCATCAGCACCGCAGGGGATTGGAGCACCTGTTGTAACTCGCATGACTTGTCCAGGCATTACTGTCTGAGTCGGCTGGAAACAAACATGTAAGAAAGAATTGATTCTCTTTATTGATGCAAAGGAAAAGTCTGTAAGAGATGTAACATTTTAAGACACAAAACATAAAAGGAAAGTCTTACAGTATAATTTATTTTGGGCCAATGTACTGAAAGCTACCCACAAATAAGTATACTTACATCAAGAGGCTTTAATTTGATTTAATGTTACCCTGCCTCAATTTAGTTGGGTTCTATGTACCATATTCTGTAAATATACTTTAAATGTTTTATTGCAGTTGTACCTGTAATTTTCTCTTCCCTGTGTCTTAAACCAATTCTTAAGAAGTGTTTTTGTGCAGTTATTAAATAAAAAATTTGCCTCTTCTCCAAGACTAGTAATTCTAAATGGTAGATGAAAGATTACTACCAGTTCACTTATATTAAACCAATGTAAAAGACATTATTTGATACATAAAGACATTTATATATCCACTTAGAGTAGACATAAACTGCAATTAAATTGAATCAACTGAAAAATCCTAGCAATATGTAAAATCCTACCTTTAGGCTGTTAAGACTAGTTACTAGTTCTTTTTTATTTTCATTGATATACCTTATATATTTTATATAAAGTAAAAACAGTTAAAATCTTGATTTTTCCTTAATGGGGGTAATGAGTTGGTTTTTTTGGGCTTTGTCTAATGACAGCACTGTATAATTACATATTATTTTTGAAAGTGTCCAGTGCTAATCGATAGGACCAAACTTAAGTTATTTAAGGTCAAGTGTTTGGTACACCCAGAAACCATTTGTAAATCACTGTTTTAGTGCATGCAATGGCACCCCAATGCTCAAGTGTATGGACTTTCAGTAAGTGAGAGCAATTTGGCTCTTGAGAGATTATTTGCAGTTCCTTAAGCATTCCAGGCAATTTTTAAAATATCCCTGGGTTATGACTTATACTGTACTATCTGTCTGAAATGTCTCTTTTGTAAAACTCTCTTAGGCCCAGCTCCAATGCCATCTCCCTAATTCTCCTGGGATGAGAAGCTCAAACCTCTCCTCTGTTCTCCATAGCATATGACTGACAGCATTAGTTTAACACTTAATATGTTATATTATATTTAGTCGTTAATATTCCGTCTTCTCCACTAGACATAAGCTCCTTAAAATTAGTAATCATGTCTTAATCTAATTTATACCCCTAGAACCTAGCACAGTGCCTGATACACACAGTAGGTATGCTTGATAACTATTAGATAGATTCAATTGAAGATCAAGAAGTACTTCTTGACTAATTAATATTTTGTGGCTTTGTTATAGAAATGGATGCTTTAGATGTCCATTGCTGATGAAAATATACACCAAGAAGTCAAATAAACTGTGAGATTACAATTCAAGTCATTTAATAATAAGGGACCAAGGCCTAGTAGCTCTTTTTGTCAGGAAAACAAGTCATGGGTATGAAAATCTGCCTGTGTTTGGCACAGACAAGGATCTAGTCACTAGAATACCAGGCTTAGCTTAAGAGACCCATACACAGAGACCTCAATGCTTGGATGTAGAGATAAGGGAGCTAAGGTCACCATGACTGGCACCATCTTTCTCCTATATACTTCCTCAACCCCTCTCTATTTTTGGTACATATGGGAATACATGCTAAGGCAAGGAAAAAGAGGCACGGACATAGCTTTTCTCCAAACTGCCACATCCATCTATCTATCTATCTATCTATCTATCTATCTATCCATCTATCTATCATCTATCTATCTATCATCTATCATCATCGTTTCTCTCTCTCCTTCTTTATTTTAAGATAATGCTTATGAGTCCTTGGTAGAAGCAGAGGAGAAAAGTGCCTTTATCTTCGTCTGGTTCTATTTAATAAGGTAGGAGCTCTTTTAATCAACTTTCACAACTCTCTGGATTAACATACACTATTTCCTACTAAATATAATGATGCCCACAGCATACTTCAAGTTGAAGCTGTTAGACTCTTTTCTTGTATACCTGTAAACTACTGCTCTAAGATTCAATTGAGTTTGTTCCCAAACTTGTTTGTGCCAGTTTGTGTTAATAGTTGCTATGGAATTATGTAATTTAAATAAATATTACATGAGCCAATAATATATGACTGTGAAAATAATTACTTTTTAATGTATAATTAAGTTAAACCTTTGGAAAAACTCGATTAAAAAGTGCTGCTAAGAAGAACTGCTATCAAATAAGGTGTGGGTGAAGCAACAGTAAAAAATTGTAAAAATATAATAAAAATCTAGAATCTATACTTAGATTATTTGCAAATGTCCTTAAAGTTTTCTCCATTTTAAAGAAACCCAAACCTGAAAATATGATGCCCTTTGGCTGTGATTTATATAAGAAAGACCAGGCAGAAATTCAAATAGCAGATACTTATTGAAAGAAAAGCATTGTTTCTCCAACAAATTAAATGACAAATAAATGTTCACTTATTTTAGTTAAATTTGCATTTACTTACAAAATATAAAGTAATTTCGCACTTTAACTTATTTCCAATTAAATGGTCAATTACTGATCTCAAAAGTATTAAATAAGAGGACTTTTATTGTACTTCCATTATGGCCCATTAGTGTTTCATTTCTTAACAGAAATATATGTATACCTCTTCTCTGGCTAGCTCCCTAATGAGAAAAATTAATCTAAATAATTAGCTAGAGAGGTAAAACAATCTGCTTCTACTAAATTTCCCTGTTTGTAACACCAGTTGGGGAAAAGTCTGAGAAGACCACTTGAAAACTGAAGTTCTATTGAGAACACTGACGTTTATATAGGAAGAATCATCCAATCACAGGGCTGAAAAATGCTTGTAGGGCAAGTCTGTGAGACATACAAACACCACCATGCCATATATTAGATTCTTTCGTTTAAGACGTAATTGGTTCTTTTTCATGAGAACTATCCTTTAATATCTTTGACAATTTGTCTAATCCCTCTCTAAGATTTCCCTTACAGTGATAGTAAAAGCTTAGAATTAGATCCTGAAAATGCATGAAACTGAAATCTTTAAGGGCTTTCGGGCCTGTGAATCTCACCTGTTCACCAGCTTGAGATTCCCCAATGATGAAACGATCTCCTGGGCCATCAGCAGCTGTGAGATGAACAGAACCAAGAACAAACATCAGAATGGACCTACGGCAAGGAATAAAAACCTAGTGTTGGAATTCTAAAATTTGACTCAAATGATCAGATAAGGATTTGGGGAAGTGGAATACTTTTCTGATCACCTATTGTTACTACTGGTTTGATCTTGGGTATCCAAAACTTACAAGTACCTACAGAAGTATTCCTACTATTTGCCCTTTCTTGGAGACATCTGAGATGGTCTTCCTGTTGCTCGACAATTTCCACATGTGTACTTTTTTAAATAGGAAGTTCTTTTAGCCTATCCTCCTAAATAAACACTACCTTATCCAAGGGTACATATGTGTGATATGTGTGGACCCCTATATATGTCCATATTTCTCCATTTTTCTATAAAAATTTTAACTATTTTGTATGCTTTTCTTATTTACCATCCAGTTTGATCTTCATAATAACCCAGCAAAGTAGGAAGAACATATATTTCTTTCTTTATTTGACATTTGAAGAGAAAGGGTTACAGAATGAAGACCTCAGGTAGAAAAGGTTAAGTATCTTGAATAAGTTCTGATTAATGGTACAGTGTGTGTGTGTTTGTGTTTACGTGTGCGTGTGTGTTTGTGTGTGTATTTTTATAATGGGTCAAAGTGCTATTTCTGAATCAGAATGCATAGGCAGTGCTGCATCACATTTTTCATTGACTATTTTTAAATTGAAAGAAACCCATTCATAATTGAAATGGAAAAAAACTTCTTATCCAATATTTTTTCTATATACAGTATAGTAATGACTGGATGAAAAAGTATTCCTGGAGATAAATGTATTTAAAAGGAGTTTCTTCACATATGATATAGATTTCAGTACAATGCCTATTTAATGAATTTTATGACCATGACCAATTACTTCCATGTCACATACAGGTTTGGGACATACACACAGAAAAGATAAAACTTTCTATATGAATATTTTAATTATATTTGAAAGCATGCTGATTAGTGTTTTTAGTAAAGGCTTATAAATAATACTGTTTATATTGAGTCACTCTTTTTGCACAGTTGGCTTCGGTTAACCTGATATAGAGACAAAACTTAGCATTAAGTCACTTCTATGTATAAGACGTGGTATCTTATGCTGCATAGACATTATCTCAGTTAATAAACTCTTGGCTTTCTTGTGTTTTTTGGGAATCTTATTGTATTTTGGGGTTCACTATAAAAAGAGAACAGTTTTCCTGCAATGCTATTCTTATTATACCATTTTCATGGGTTCTTTTTCCTTAACTCTTTTAAAGTGAACTACTTAAAAGAAACATAGAAGTCATTGCTTCAACAATTATCAACATTTTACCAATCTTATTTCATCTATTCCCCCATTTGTTTTTGCACTATTTTTAAGAAAATCATGATTTTCTTCCTGTAGAAAATTAAAAAGTCAACTAGATTTCAGTCTGTACTAATTGTGTCTCAAATATAAAAAAATTATTATTAATTATTTTCTACTAGAGCTATTATCAGCTTACAACCTCTCATTAGCAACCTTGACATTTCCTCTTTTTACTTCTTTGCATGAGGAGAAATTAACATGATTTAAGAGTAAAACAAAGCATAATCTGAATCCTGGTTCTGGCTATTATTAGCCTCAGTACTTTCAGCAAATTACTAAACTTTTCTCTAACCTTCAGTTTTCTTGTTGTTAAAATGAAGATAATCATACTTTAAAAATATTAATACCTTTTAAAGCTTTTCATTCCTTTCGTTCATTCACCAAATTACTACTGAGTCTTATGTGCCCCAAGGGTCATATTAGGTCATAAAACCAGACAATATTTCTATTTTAATGCAGTCTGTTGTATTGTTTTTAAAACTCTGGATCACAAATGGAGGTGGGCTATAAAGTCAACTTGTAAATAATTTTTAAAATGAAATATAATAGAAAATATATTTTGCCATACACGATAAAGATAAATACCGTTTCATGAAACATTATTTATATGTGTGTGCATATGTATATTTATGTATAGTATACATTATATGTGTGTATATATCATTAGTTTATAATGTATATGTATTTAAGTGTGCATTCCTATAGTGGGGACAAAACAAAACTCTTAAAGCCACTGATTTAATAAAGGAGAAAGATATTAATCAATCATATTAATAAATATATAAATATGAATTAAAAAAACCACTCTAAAGGAAAGGAACATGGTTTTATGAGACATTATAATGAAAGTACCCGAATTACACTGGAGAGTCAGGGAAAGACACCCTGATAAAAGGATTTCTGATTTGAACATGAAGGATGAGTAAAGCTAAGTATGCAAAAAGTATGGGTGTGTGTGTGTGTGCACGTGAATATGTGGGGGAAGGGAGAGGGAGGAGAGATATGAAGTGGAAATGCTGAAACAGAGAGAGAGAGAGATACATAGATAGATAGCTATAAAGTGGAAATGTTCCATCTAAAGATCTTCACCTGAAGAGAGCAGTATGTGGAAAGGCCTCTGGATCATGTCCTCCTTATATTTTACACTTTAGCCACTCTCAACTTCTAGTACTGTAGCTCCCTGAGTGCCAAGATAACTTATGTTTCCATTCCATAAATGTGCTACTTCTACTACTTGGAGTGTCCTTTATTTTTACCTTTGATTAAAGACTTAGCTTCTAAGACTCAGTTCAAGTGCCATGTTCTCTATAAAGTCATATCTGACTCCCCTTCCTTTTAGGTGCCTACTTCCTTTTTTGTTTCTCCAGTGTATTCCTGAAATAACTCTAGTTATGGCTTCCTAATGTATTTGCAATTACTTGCTTATTTCTCTCAGGGGGATCCCCAGCACTTGCTGCATAATAGGTATTCAATAAATGTTCAATATGTGAAGTATTCAAAATGTTCAACAAATAAATGAGTCTGGCTCCTAAGAATATTTTTAGAAAGATGCATGCATGAATGAACAAATATATAATATTTTTCAACACAAATGTTGTATTTGGAATGCTTTTCATTTTCTGTTGGTCCATGTATACTATTTTCTTCAAAATGTGAGTCAACATTCACAATCTTTAGAATGTTTAGAAAGACTGCTATTAATTCTATATAACTTAGATTATGTTGTTATTCAGCCAAGCATAGCGCCTAGCTCATCATCGATGCTCAATAAATATTTGTTAAAAGTATGAAGAAATGTATTTGGCATTTCCACATACTTTATATGTGGAAGTTTGTAAACTGACTTGTACATGTTAGTATTGTGTTTCGTAAATCTTCTTAAATAATTTCATAAATGTGTATATTTTCTCTCCAGTTAGATTATGAGCTCTGTAGAAGTAGGAATCACTTCCTTTATTTCTTTTTTGAAAACCTTTGCTCTTCAATCTTTCTCCTGTCTCCTGTTCCCCGCCACACATGCAAATGCATATATACTCAAAATTGCTTATATCAATGTTCTGTACAAATGCTCTAAATAAATGTCACTGAATGATGAGTGACTGGAGATCATCTGGGGCAAGCCTGGTAGAGAGTGTCAGGGTGGCCTAAATTTGAAAGAGCCCTTAAATGATTCTAAGCAGTAAGATCCTTTGCTATTAGGGAAGTTGTATTGACCAGGGAGAGAACATGTGCTCACTTAAACTATGTTTCCCACCTTGCCCCGGGAAACATGCCTATACATTGCTGGCTAAGAAAGGGTCAGTCAACATTACACAAAGCTCTTGGAACCAAGAATGGCTTTTTTTTTGGTCATTTTCCTTAATGTGCATACAAATCACCTGGTGATCTTGTTAAAACACAGATTCTGATTCCATGGGTCTGGCATAGGGCCTGAAGTTCTACGTTTCTAACAAGTTGATGCTGATTCTGCTGGTTCATGAACTACCCTTTTTGAGGATCAGAACACTACAAGACTGAACTGAATAAATGTAAATTCAGACTAAAAGAAAACTTGAGGAATAAAAAATTAGTGAACAACAACAAAAGTACCAATTTTGCATAAACAACAACAAAAGTACCAATTTTGCAATTAGTGAACAACAACAAAAGTACCAATTTTGCATAAACACCAAGGTTCACTATTTCTTATAAAGACAGAAAAATAATGATCAATCTAACTTGCGGATATTTATTTAAAAATATCTATTAAAGAGACCGGTAAAAGAATAGTTGCTGTTTTCAAGATGAATTCTGTAAGTTTGGGTGGGAGGGGCTAAAGTGGAGGAAGGGTGGCATAGAAACCTAAAGCTGAAAAGAAATTAAGTAAGCCACACAGTACGCCATTAGAAAAGATGGCTTAGAATCTGTGCCCCTCCACCCCCCAATTATGACATTTCTGTTAATAAGTTTTCTTTTCTGTTTTGTAATTATAGAATTTAATTTGAAGGAAATGATAAAAGCAATATAAACCAAACCTTAACAGCAAATGAATTATATAAGTAATTCATAATGCTTAATGCTAGACCATGAAGCTGCTCCCACGTCCACCTTCTGTTAATGTCCAGAAAACATTTTTTGTCTTGTTTACCTGTTTATTTAAAGATTACTGATTATACCATTTGATGTAAAATTAATAACAATAGATAACTATTTATCTATTCATTATAACAACGTATAGAAAATGATTTTCCCCACGACATTTGCCAAAGAATTACTCATTTTCATTTTCCAGCCATATGTGAGCTCTTTTTAAGCCTCTTGAAATACTTCACAGCTATTCATTTATTTTTAATAATAAAGAGTCTCATCATTTTCATGTTACGGCTGAATAAAGTGAGGCTATAGAGATAGCATAACTATTGGAGATCCTAGGAAATATCTTTAATAGAGGACTAAGGCAGAAAGATTAAGACGTTGATAATGCAACAAACTGTCTAAGACTACGATGATAGGCAACAGAGTAACAGCATTTATGAGTAGACTAAGATTATAGGAAGAGTTGGGTTGGGGCAAGGGAAAATAACAAGACTATCACAATAGGATTAATATTTGCTGCAATTACACTGAGGGATTATATCAGGTGAGAATTTTTTTTGAGGATTTTTATAAAAATTTATTTGAGGTAACAGAGGATATGCCTGGAAAGAAGATCTCAACAGACTGAGAAAATGTTTCTGAGTTGTTTGGTATTTTTAATCTGCTGCCTTTTCTTATGAAAAGCGAGGAGCAAGATATAGGACAGATAAGTGAGAAGACATTTTATATCCTTTACCATTGAGGACAAAAATGCCCATTTATTGTTAGTATTGGATAGAGATATTATTTCCTTAAATATAGCATTAGCTAAAATTAATTATTCTAAATTATTTCTCTGCTCACCTGAGCAAGGCCCTCTTCTTCATCCAAAGTGACCTACAGTGACACTTTGGACTGTCAAATGAGCTGGAGAACCAGCTGCAGTCAAGAAGTTTTGAACAGACAAAACAGAAGCTCTGGAATGTGACTTTTATCAAACACTAACAACTAGCTCTAAATCAAAAAGGTTATACTGCATGTTACTATGCAGTTTAACCCACTGGAAGGAAGTACAACAAAATGTTAATAGTAGCTAAGCAGTGAGATAATGAGTAATTTTTAAATGTTCTTTTTGATTTTCTGTATTTTCTATGAGCTTGTATTTCAATCAGAATGTAAAAAAAAAAAAAAACTTTTAAAATTTACTTTACCCCAATGGCAAGGATTTCTCTTAATATATCCTTCCAGAATTTTTGGCTACACATGGCTCTCAAAATAATTACTGGCTTATTCATAATTTCCCTTTTTTCCTAAATGATCCCAAAACAAGTTCTAAAGGGATAAGCCTTTCAAACTGAACATTTTCAAGAAAGCTGAATTTGGAATTCTGAGATATTTTTGCCTTTATTAACATCTAAGAGAAAATTGTGAGACAACGGGCACCCACATCTCTATAGGAGGGTGTGAATACATCAAGACGATTAATCAGTGTGAAGGGAGAAATAACTCTTCAAAAATAGGAAAAGTAAAAATATTGTATTGATTCTAACTGGCAATAGGCTTTCATTTCCTTTTATCTTTCAAATTCACTCCCTCCTAAATGTAAGTTTAGATTTATTAGGTTACAGCTCTTCCTATTACTTAAATCATCATCATTTGATTTTTGCCTTCTCTATATTCTATTTTTCTTTTTTTTAAAGCTGTTCCTATTTCTTGTTTCCTTAGTCATTTTTTACTGTCTTGATTTTTCAACCCACATACCTTAAAGGAAGTGATCCTCCAATTGGTTTGGAGTTTAATGCCACATGTTTCTGAAGGATACTGGCTAATGCTTAGTGATCCAGAGCAAGTTAGTAACGTCTTTACACCTAGAGGGTTAGCAATGCTCACAGGTGCCACTGGTTATTATTACTGGAAGGCCTAAGGCAAAGGCAGAGGAGAAGAAAAAAAGGGAGAATAAAGGGAATGGGGAGAAAGGAATGGCAGTAAAGGAAGATGGGGCAGAGAGAAGAAGGTACAGGAAGTAGAGTGGTAGAGAGCCACAATAGCCTCAAGGATCTTCTTTACCAAAAACTGACTGGCGGTGGTATTATAACATAGAAAAGATTAAGACCATACCTTTTGTTCAATGATAACTTTTGCTGCTTTAATTAAGATATATATATATATATATAGATATCTATATATATATCTATATCTATATATATATATATGTACACACACACACACACACACACACACACGCCAACCATTCTCAATTCAAGATTTAACCATGGCCAAAATGGTTATCTGTTATGTGTTATGTCTCTGTTATATGTTCCATTTATTAGAGAACTATCAACACTTCATAGGAAAGAAGCAATGTGAATCAGCTGCATAGTACATAATCCATTGAAGCTGTTATACTGTGAGATGTCATTTTAGATGTTTTCTTTTGTGTGTAAAATAACTAAAGCACCACCACTTCAAACAAAAGAATAAATATGATATTGAATGTTAACTTTATATAAAAATTTCTTTGATAGATTCTACAATAGCAGAAAGTCTCTTATATGGCTCATGATGGCTAATCACTCTTTTTGGCAACTAGAAAAGCTAAAAGCAATAGTTTCTTTTTATTGAGCTGCTGCTACCTTATGCAAAAATCACAGAACAACATTCTGTTTGAGAATAATTCTGCCTCAAATAATTTATTTTCTCACTTTCTCCTACTTTATATTACAAGGAATGTAAAAAATAGACTTTCTTGTCCCTTTGGTATTTCATCTGCTGTAGTTGTTTGTTCTATTCTGGAAGTAAGAATTCTTTGTGATTTTATAGAATCCTATACGGCTACTAATTATAAGTTCGAAACAGAATTTACATTTTAAATAGGGAATAAGAAACAAGAGTCAGTGAGGTTCTCAGAAAATTAAAGTAATTTTCTTCCTGAACAATATGCATTATACAATAAACACTGTAGCAGGAATAAATTTGGAAAAAAAATAAGAGCTGCTGGGGATTTATTATTTATGTTTTCAGAAATACTCTAATTTACTGAGATCAAGCTGAATAAGCTGTATCCAAGAGAGTGTTCCTGAGAAAGCACACACTAGTAGGAATTTATCTTTCCAGAATTTTATTTACATAGAATATGAGATTATTAATTCAGATAAATGTTATCCTTTTTTTTCAGAAATGGTCTATGTAAATGTGTTTATCATAAAAATAGCAGTGATAATAATAGTTACCAGTATTAAACATTTTAAAAAATGAGTATCAAGTGCTTTTTTATTTTTTGGTGTCAGATACTTTACTAATGCTTTCTGCAGTCTCATTTAATCCTTGTAACCACCTGCTGGGGTAAATACTGTTATAATTATCACCATTTTATAGATGAGAAACTGAGGCTAAAAAGTTTAGGTGATTTGCTCAATGTTACATTGATGAAACGGATATTAGAACCCTGATCACACTTATTTGTTCGAAGCCCATACCCTCAATCATTTACTATACTGCTAAGAGATGGTGATGCAACATGAAAAAGATTAATGAATGCGTTTAATTACAATAAAGAGAAAATTATTTTAACAGCAAAATAGAGTAAAAGGAAAATCATGAAAGTCTAAGTGATTCCATAAATGACCATTAAAAAGGAAATGGCCTTCTTAACAGCTCTGATAAACTGGGAAATGTTTTTAGACATTTCTTCAATGACATCAGCTTTGAGTTAATAACCAATAATAGCTTCTAAGCAATTCAGTTGCATTTTCATTTTGGGTTCTTAGATTGGACTTTAGGCAGGCAAATTCAATTTTGTATTTGCTTTTAAGCTTTATGCAATCTCAGGCAACTCAGGAGTGAGCTGCTGGTACCACCTGGGGCTTCGGAGCTTTGAAATATGGCATCTTCCCAGGAATTAGAGGTTTCCCTCATGCTTGCTTTTTATGAAGCTTTTACTGATGTTTGAGTTTAAAGCAGGAGAAAAGACCATCCACTTTATCCCTATGTTGGGAACCTGCTCTTCTTTCCTGCACCGTATAGACGTTTTCAACTAGAAAACATATGAAAAACTTCCAGACCAAGACTGTCTGCTATCTGGTATATGTAGAGGATGAAAGAATAAATTATAGTACAGTATTTTTATCATTATAAATATATATTTGTAAATGAGAAGTTTCAAATGACTACAGTACTTTTACTGAAAGGTTTTATTCAAGATTGTGTCAGAAAATACATTGGCATAGATTAACATCGTTATCTGTGAATGAAATGATTTTGATAACCAAGGGGACACATATATTTAACAGTTGTTGGGTGCCTGGGCTGAGCCAAACATCTGAAAAGAAAAGTACAGTATGAGCTATGATGATACTTAAGAAAAACAAACTATTTACCTCGAACAGCATAGCCATCTTTTACTGATGCTGGGAAGGGGGGTAGGTTATCTTTTGCATATACATCTTGAGCAAGAACTCGACCCATTCCATCTGAAAGAACAGAAAAGAAGAAAAATGTGGATGTGGAGAGTAATAGGTTAAAAAGGCAGTTATAAACATGAGCATTTTGCTTGTCTGACAAGGCTGGCATATGGGCTCAGTGAGACCTCCTGATTTCTATCCCATGAAACAAGAGACAGAAGAGATGCATCCTAGTGTCTGAAATGAAAGATTAGATTCATTCAATTAACAGTAATGCTTGCAGAGATTATTTGAACATGAGTAGCTATAAAGTCACCAAAGATGTATTCAAGTTGACATATCATCAACCCTTTAACAATCCAAGGATTACTTTCTTGAAAAAGCCAATTCTTAAACATTTTCATATCTATTGACCCAGTAATTTCACTTGTAGCTTAAGAAAGTGGATAGATTGTTATGTACATGTTTATTTCAGAGTTGCTTACATTAGTGAGAAATGGATAGAAATCAAAAGACCAATAATATAGAAATGTAAATAGACAATGATCTATCCTTTTGAAAAAACATTATGAGGCTAAAGTAATATTTATGAAGAATATTCATTGACAGGTAAATGCTTATGACATATATTTAAAGATGTGCAGAATTTCATATGTAGTGTATAATCTTAACTAAGATATAGTTGTATATATCAATAGAAAAAGATGAGAAGGGTATACATAAAAATATAAAGCAGCTGTTATTGCACTATGTTAAATTATATATGATTTTTATTCATTTTGCTATACTTTTCTGAAAATTTCCAGGTTTTCTATAATGATCACGTGATTTTTTTATAAGCAAGTTTTTTTTTGTTTTTTTTTTTTCTTACGAAAAGAAAGGAGCTTCCTTATCTTTCCATTTGAATTTTAGCCTTGATTTTGGGTTTATAATCTAAAAAAAATTAGTGACTTTAAGAAGAGGGGCAGTAACCTCCTGTGTAAAGTGACTATTCAAGCCACTCTGAATGACAATTATTTTTGGCTAGACCTCAGGAATTTGAACTAGTGCCAATAAGAATAAAAGTTTCAAGAGTCATGACCAATTCCTTATATCCTCTAGTCAGAATCTTTATCATTATCATTATCATTTTAAAGAAGTAAAAGAATAGTAAATAGGAGGTAGAGAAGGAAAAAGAGAAGGAGGGAAAAAAATCAAGCTTCTCTTCAAAGACTGTAAGTAATAAAGGACTTGATTTACACGAGATATTAGTTTAATTTAGAAAACTCCATTGTTTCCAGAGCTGGATGGATGAGTTTTTATTTGTTTGTTTTGTTTTTGGCTTTGTCCTTCTCAGCCACCTAGGGCCTTTGGTTTCCAGATCCAGGACCAGGAAGTAAGTTCAAATAAATTTTAAATTTTCTACTCTAATTGCTAGTGATATCAACTCTTTCCTTTTAGGGAAGTGACACCTGAATTGGAAGTGAGAACTTCTTAGCAGATTCTAGCTTCACATACTCCTAGGAGGTTGGAACTATTCTGGAGCTATCCTGGAGCTATGAACTATACTTTGTGAGATTAGGAAAGTAATGAGACCACAGGGTGAAGTGTGTGTTCAAATATACAACATTAACTCTCAAATAAACCTGAAGCTATAAGGTAGTTCCTGGTAGTGAGTCCTGGTGGCATTTGCCCAGGATCTCAATAAACCACCTGGGATACCTCCTTATCTGGGTGGCCTAGGGTATCGAAAGAGAACATGAGCTTTACATAGCTCAGATCTTAAGAGAATGACTTTGCTGGGAATTTCAATAGCTTAGTAATACTGGTTACTTATAGAAATAGCACAAGGGCTGAGTTTTTCTGGAATCTGGTCTAATTAATCTAGTAAATGTTTATACAGCATTTTATAAATTACTAAATATCACATGTAATACCATGTAAACCTCACAAAAATCTAGTATGGCATATTATTTTTATTTTACAGATAAATAAAGAGAAGTTTAAACAGGGTAAGTCACTTATCCAAGGTCATATATTTCACAGGTGGCTAAGGTAGAATTGAGATTTAGATCTTAGAACATCAATCCTTACTACAATGGAAATAGCTACTATTCATGTTCCCTCTGCCTACTGCTCTTCCTCTATTTCTCTGACATGGAAAAAAGCTGAAGGATGATTCCTCAAAAAATTAAGGATAGAATTACCATGTGATCCAGTAATCCCACCTTTAGGCATATATCCAAAAGAATCGACAGCAGAGACTTGAATAGATATTTGTGGACCCATGTCCATAGCAGCAGTATTCACAAGAGTCAAAAGACAGAAGCAACACAAGTGTCCATTGATGGATGAATTGCTAAACAAAATGTGGTATATACATATAAGAATACTATTCAGTCTTAAAAAGGAAGGAAATTCTAACATATGCTATAATGAATGAAATGAAGATATAATACTATGTGAAATAAGCTAGTTACAAAAGGACAAATATATAATTCCACTTGTATAAGGTAATTAGAATATTCAAAATCATGGAGTCAGAAAGTAGAATGGTAGTTGCCAGGGGCTGAGGAGAGGGGAGAATAGGGAGTTATTGTTTAAAGAGTATGAAGTTCCAATTTCGGCAGATGAAAAAGTTTTGGAGATGGACGGATAGCTGTAGAACAATATTAATGTACTTAATGCCACGGAACTGTACAATTAATAATAGTTAAGATGATAAATTTTGTTATGTATTTTTACTATAATAATAAAAAAAGGAATGAGGTACTGATACATGCTACAATATAAATGAACCTTGAAAATATTATGCTAAATAGAAGCCAGTCTCAAAAGATCACATATGATACCATTATATTAAATGTCCAGAATAAGTAAATCTATAGAGATAGAAAGTAGGCCATTGGTTACTCAGGGCTGGATGGGGTTAGGAGGGGGATAATAGCTAAAGGGGATGGGGATTCTTTTTGAGGTGATAAAAATGTTCTAAAATTGATTATGGTGATGGTTGTACATATCTGTGGATATACTTAAAAACACTGAATTGTATGCTTTAAGTGGGTGAACTGTATCTCAATAAAGCTGTTATTTTTTAAAAAGGGCAAGGATAAGAGATTTTTTAAAAAAGCCATACTTCTCTCATTTCAACATATATTTACAAGTCAAGAAAAATCATATTTGAAGCACACATACACCAGCTGGTATTTATAGACCTTCTTCGAATATCATGGAAAGAAAAATAAAATATTTCACTTGGAAAGAAAGAACTGCTTCATACTTAGGCTATTAATATAAATTTAATAATATCTATTATTGGCCAGGTTTTTATTTTGGACTTGTACTATTTTTAAGGTAAATTAGATCCCTACTGAATTAGTTCTGCTTTTGGAGTTGGTATTAAGTTAACTTGCCAACAGAGTTTAAATCTCTTCAAAAAGAAAAACATGCATTACCTCAAGTTTTGATCTAAAAGCCTAAGGCAAGGGACAGAATTTGTAGAGAATATGCAAGTAGAAAATGGTACAAACTCCCAGTTGGCAGCAGATACAAGACTACTGAAGGAATAAATGTCAGACACATCTCTCTGCTACACAAGCATCTACATATCTCTCAATAGGTGTCAGGCGTAAACAATAGATAGCTCTTCCAAGCATTCAATATTAGAATTTATTCAATTTCTGATCAGATGATCTATTTGGGAACTTAAAGAGTATGTAGTAGTGCTGAAATCACTTCATTACATGGGACAGTCTCTCTTGTATAGATATAGCATCTCTTTTATTTGCCCATAGGTGGAGCCCAAGTGTTAGTGTTGAATAAACTTTGGGCGTGTGATTTGAAAAAGGGAGCCTCAGCCTTCAAACTTGAATGGGAACCAGGCAGTAGTAACTTCTCAACTACATATTATGACTGTTTTAGGTTTAGCCTTTAGTAGAGAAAATACAGAGAGCAGCTGAAGCTGTGGGAGTCAAAGGCTTTACTAAAAGATAATTTCAGGAAAACAGGAGCAAAATTCCTTTTTCTCAGTTGCTCTACTCCAATGAGAGCTCTATTTATAATAAGCAAAAGATGGTTTCCCCAATATAAAATTAATAAAACTAATATGCTTTCTTACAAATATTTTTGGTGGGAGTCCACAGCTCTTCATAGTCAGAAATGAACCTTTTACATGTAGAAAGTTAGATTGTGTGCCAAGAAGCTACAGTCTTGCTTCCCGACTCTAAGGAGATAATAATGTCCATTCTGTTTTACTCTCCCTCTCACACTGTATTCTCTAAGTTCTACATAATAAAGAAGATCTTCAGTTTGAAGAAGATGATAATAAATTTGCATATTTTTAGATTTGGTCAGAAATCTTAAAGACAGGGTTATGTATCACTAGGGACCCTAGGTCACTGATACCATTAGATGTTTTGAAGAAGTTGATAAGAAAGGTGTGGAAAAGACTGGCTGATGATTTATCCTGTTTTGTGTGGTATGCTTACTTGTGCTGTAAGAAGACAGTGGCAGAGTGCTTGGTCAAAAAGGTGGTAGACTTTTTATGCTGTCAGCAGGACACTCATATGAGTCAGCTTCCCACAGATAACAGTCATTAATGAGTTCCCTACTCTCTGGAGTGTTAACTTCTTTACACTGGGATGACTAAAAAATATCTTCAGAAAGTCTAAAGATTCAAATGGCTGACAATGGACATATATACAAGGAAAATCAAGATCGAGCTATTTATAAAGTTGAGTATGATTTGTGAGCATTAAACCCAAATGTATTCTCTAAATGGTAAAAGTAAACGACTTGGTTGGACATTTATTTTGGCCCAGACAATACTTTCTTCTTGCTGTCTAAATAGAGATGTTGAGAGAACTGAGTGACTTTTAGATATAAGAGGAAAAAGCATGTTAATTTCCCAAAGTCACTTATTGAAATGATTCCATAGTTGTAAAGTTCTCTGTGAGGCTAGTTCTAAAAAGGCTTTGGAGGAAGTGAAAACTCTGAATTCAGTGGTCTGTAACATTGATTCCTTGTCTTCATTTTCGCTAACCAAGATACTATCACCTATAAATTTCAGGAGTGTGGGAAGAGTGTGGTAGATAACAAAAGGTTAAAAAGATACTACCTAAGACATTCTAGTATAAAACATGGATATGAGTCAGTTTGCTATTGATTTTAAATTCCTCAAAAGTTTACTTATGTTACTACACCATTTAAAAACCACCATTACATCTAACCTATGTGAGAGGCTACTGAAAGACTTTGTTGACCTAACAGCTATCTACTGTGCTCACCAAAATAGCTGAGAAGGCAGTCAATCTAATATACTTACTTTGGTCGAATGATCATTGGTAAAAACAATAATAGCTAAGTCCAAGGATGAGGAGGAAGGTGAAGTATGTGCAGATTTGGGTTATTACAGCATTAAACAAATTTTTAACTGAAGTATAACATACTTATAGAAAGCTTCATGATTATTTAACAGACACTAAACATTTAATATGGTGAATGACCTCAAGCCTACTCCAATATAATTTAATTATTCCCACATCTTCACTGTGAATTTGAAAGGCTAACTAGACAACATTTGGTGCATGACAGAACTCACTTATGCATTACAGGCTTCACATATATATATATAAACTCAGAAAGACTGAATGACTTAGGGTTGAATATCCTTTCAGTGAAAACAAGTACATTAATTAATATCTAGTTACTCCAGAAGTCATGTTTATGGAATAGTACAAAAATTCTTATGCTTTTAAAACACATAGTTTATTCAAAGTAGTATTGTGCATTTGTATTTTTCCATCTAGAGATGCTCATTACATGCCAATGAAATGAATAAGGGCAAGCATTACAGTTGTTACATCATAAAATAAAAATAAGTTTTGTGCAAGGTTACAGAATTTGAAATAAATATAAATGTTATTGGAAATGATTAACTCATGATTTAAGCAAAACAAAAAGATGCAATAGAATTGGCAATGAATTAGTTCTTAAGTTCTGTTGTGGTTTCATGATGTAAATTTTATTCTTGAGTAGTATCACTTAAATCTGTGTTATATACATTTATTTCTATATATAAAATATTAAGCTTTAAAAATAACTATATATCTGTAAAAAGAATTTAACTTAATTAAAATAAAAGATTTTTTTAAGAAGAAATATTATTTTTAAAAAATACCTAAAATGTTCTTGAGGTCACAGAAAATGTTTCAAATTAGAGTAAGTGCTCATTCCTTTTGAGTAATTAGAGTAAGTGCTCATTCCACACCCAGGTAAAATGAATAAGGTATCACTGATAAATGGGTAGTGCTTAGGTTGAAGGGGTGAATTTGTTGGTCAAGATTTGTAAAAATAAAGAAACAAAATGTTCTTTTACAGTTTGAACAATTTAAACTCTTCTTTATTGGTAGTTTCTCAATCACTGTCCTATAAATAATAATACTATAGTAAGAAAAAAATACTTTTTTACTAAAATTTCTATAATTTTGAACCACATATCCTAGTCTTCTAAAAATAATTCCTAACTTTTTCAACACCGATTGGTTCTTATTAGGATATTATTATGGTTATTAAAAAAATGAAAAAGTAATATGTAACAAGTATTTTATAAAAAGAAAAAAAGATATATGATGAAATTAAGTTCCTAAATGGGATACAAGAAGAAATGTACCAACTATAATATTGACTTTGAAGTAATACTTGTGACTTATTTTCATATTGCTAAAATCAAAGTAAGGAATTATAGTCTCAAGGTTGCAACAGTATCATTGGTATTTCAGTGGTATTTCCAAATGATAAGGGAAGATGTTACTTTTTTTTAAAAAGTTAACCAAGGACATTGAGATTCTGTAAAAAAAAGGAGTTTATAGAAGAAAAGATTTTTAACCATTTAAATTGTTTTTGAAAAATTGAGTTAAAGTTTTAAAAATTATTGCAAATCCATTCTTATACACATTCAGACACATTACAAAGAATGTTGTTGACTACAATAGAATCCTTGTATCTCTGATTTTCTTCATATGCTTTTGCCTCACAATTAAATGAAAGAAGGATTTGGGTTCCCCTGGCATGTAGTCCATGCCGCATGGGGTGAGCTAACGGCCTGCCAGGAGTTGCGAAGTCTTTACTTAAGAAAACAGTCAAAAAGGTAACTACTGCAGCACTGGATGCTCTAATGGGAAAGTTAATCAATTCAAAGTTAAAAAAAAAAAGCTATTGCCAAGTTTCCGTTCCTGGTAATTCTCTTGCTGGTACTGGCAAATCCTTTATAGCCACTTAAGTCTGTCTATTTTCATTTTCACTAATTTCTTCCCCACAGTTTGGAAAATCTTGTATATTTATATAAACTTTTATAATTCTACCAATATAATATTAAGGATAGACAGGAATTTCTAAAAATCTGAGATCCTTTTTTGAAATTTTGATCACTGGAAATAAGGTGTTCTGATGCTATTCCTTTATAGAAAATTTCTATTTTTGTTCCATTTTAACAAACATTTTTCCGTTGCTTACATTCTGAATCCTAACCTAATATGGTACTTCAAAATAGATACTGAATAAAAAGATTGCAAAATAAACTATACCAAATAAACATATATATTTAAAATGTGAAATGATAATGAGGTACCCAAAAATAATGGAAAAATAAGAATCATATTTAGAGACTGTACCTTGTTCAATGAAAGCTGTGTAAACTAAAAGAAATCATATTGAAAGATTACTTCCTCCTTACTTTTTTGATTACATATAGATTATTTTCTATCAAAATTGCTTAAAGTGAATACATTTATAATATGCTTTATTTTTAAAGAAAGAGAATTACATATATGGAAATATGTAATGGTATGCATTGAAGGAAGTACAAAATAGGAAGATGAGTCTACTTGGTTGAGACATAGGGATAGTTAGGCCAACGTTGTAGGTTTGATTTCTGAGAGTTAATTTTACTTAATTATATAACTCTAAAAATAACTTCCTCTCACAAGGGGTCTTTGTGAGTACTGTGATAACAGCACACATGTAGGAACCACAATATTGGTGGAGAAAAAAGCACCTGAAAGCACATATACAGAGAGCAGATTGATAATACAGACACAACCTTTGGATATTAAGACCAGCACAATTGCCTAGAGGTGGTAATCTCTCTCTCTCTCTCTCTCTCTCTCTCTCTCTCTCTCTCGCGCGCGCGCGCGCACACACACACACACACACACACACACACACCACACCACACCATGAATATACAGAGAGGGATTTAATGACACGTTTATATTTGAGGAATTCAGGGAGAGGTATAAAGAGAATGATGTAATAAGAAGCATAAATAGAAGGATATAATAAAATGTGCATATTTCAGAGGTGTAATGAAGTTTATGGATTAATAAGTCTAAAAAGATGAGACTACCTGAAGGGAATTATGAATGAGTTCAAACAGTCACA
The DNA here is from genome assembly GCA_028627145.1 of Eidolon dupreanum. Taxonomy (NCBI): domain Eukaryota; kingdom Metazoa; phylum Chordata; class Mammalia; order Chiroptera; family Pteropodidae; genus Eidolon; species Eidolon dupreanum. The sequence goes on from CM053509.1 coordinate 23,126,097, forward strand.
TTCATGGAAAAATCTACAGTAAATGCTAGCACGGCCAATATCCCAGTAGAAATTTACAAGTAAATCGGATCATCCTAGTTGAAGATTTTACTCAATTGGAGGTAGAAACTGAAGGCAGTAATTAGGATAATAAAAACATATGCTTTTGCTTGAAATATTTAAATAACTACCTCAATTCTCTGCTTCAATTTTGTAAAGCTCAACTACGGATAAGCTGAAAAACAGTAAAAACTGCTGTTTAGTTAAATTTTCTTATGAGACAGGGAGCATATGCCTGAATAACCTGGGTGGGTGAAATATAAATCTGATTATAACAAAATGCATGGGAATCCAGAGATTATTCATGTGAATCAACAAATGGAGCCAAGCCAAGGAATTCTAGCTTTGACTCTGTTTAAGTTATAAGTGCTTATCCTAGGGTGATGACCTCAGAATCCCCTTATGGAAAAGGGAAGGGAACCATTTGCTAAATTCTATATATGGCAGCTTAATAGTATCTCACAGTGACCTTATTGGGCAGACATTAATTCTATTTTTACATGTGAGAGAAACAAGACTCAGAAAGTTTATGTAGGTTGCCTAAGGTTTCTCAGCTAGTTGTAAGTAAATCAAGGTAAAGGGTGTGTCTGATGGCAAATCTCCTTTAGTATACCTCACTTCATTTTTTATTATTCTCTGACAGCCCTGAAATTTCAGGAGTTAATGATTCCTAGCCTGACTTGCGTACTTTTTTGGGGAGAACCTTCTCCTGTTTGGAATTGGGAACTTCTGAATTTCTTCTAAGGGTAGTAATTTCTGCTTAAGATAACTGCCTATCTTCAGGTAGTCATCAAACTATAAGTCAGAGACAGGGAGAAATACCTCTGCTGTGGTCAGTATTCTAAAAGTGATATTTCACTGCTTCAAACTGAGTTCTAACAGCAAAGCTTAAGTCTAGAATTGCTTAAGTCTTTTATGGAAAAACAAAGAACCTGGGTCAGAGATGTTGAAGTCTCTGCTCATCTAATCTTAAATAAGAAAGCCTAGAGCTTGTAATCTAAAATAATTAGCTTTCTATTGAAAGCTCATAGTTTTTCCATTGTTAACTAAAAGAGACTGGGAATTACAGGGAATGGTGCCAGAATATTTTAATCTGCTTTACAGTAGCTAGTAATGTACCAACTGTGAAGCTGAAATTTATTCATGTCATGCATTTTATACGCAGGGAAAATGAATCATCAACAGTTGTCTTATAAATATTGCCATCCATTGTCATTCCAGTTATGCCTCTCACAAGAAACCAAAGGAAGGTATTATCATCAGTGGAACACTTGCTCTTTACAGGCCTTGCTTTCAGATAAGAGCTGAAAATAGCAGAAATGCTAAAGGATAGACCAGAGATAATAGAAAATTTATCTGCATCCAAAACCGATTAAACCAAAAAACAAATAATACAATATACATACATACACATGTAGGCAGTTGCTTTAGAAGAATAATTTTCAATATTCTGTTATAATAATCCAGGAGGTTAACAATAAAGACCTAAACTAAAATGATAGTTTTTGGAATGGAAAATATGGGATGGATTCAAGAGGACATAGAAGAAACAAGTATTGTAGAGGTAAGAAAATAAGTTTAGCATTGGTCATGTTAAATTTACTAGCAGCAGGTGTACATTAGGTATATGAGTCTGGAGCTCAGGTAAGGTCTGGGTAGCAATACATAGTTAGATACCACTTAATAGGTAGTATTGGAAATGATTGACATGTATGAGGTTATCTGAAATGAATGTGCAAGATGTGAAAAGGGCCAAAGACAAAAATGCTAAAGAAAGTTTATATTCAAGGAATGGACAAAGAAAAGCAAGTCTACAAAAGAGCTGATAAAGGAGACTAATCCCACATTGTTAACCTGCCTCTCTCCTATACTACACAATGAGATCCATAGGGTGGAAGTGTTGTTATTCATCTTTATTTATCCAGAACTTAACATCTAGTAAATGCTTAATAAATATTTGTTGAAAAACCTGAATTATGTTTCTATATATGGTATTGTTTTCAAACATCTACCTAAAATGCCTAGGAGGTTTAATTATAATACTCTTTTGCATTAAAAATTGTATGATCTAACTCAAATGTTGCATCCAAATCTCATTTTTTTAATATCATCATAAGTAGAAACACTTCAAAAGGAAATTAACCATCTATGAAGAGTTTGCTAACTTACAAGTGACAACTGATGTGATGAACAAATGAAAGAGAAAAAAGCACATGAAGGGAAAAGAGAATCCATGTGATAGCTTTTTTTTTCTTCCTAGAGAAAATATAGAAATAGCCATTTCCAATTCTGTTTTTTCCTGAATAGGACTGAAATATCTGTTTAAATGTGACCTGTTATATGCCGAGATTTTTCTAAGGACTGATGTTAAAGGAAACTCCCCTGAAATTACAAGAGGCCAGGGATGATTAATTTATAATAGGTAAACAATTACTTAACTTTTTCCAACTTAAATTTACATCATATTTTCTGAATATGTCTTGGGATTGATTGATATAAAAAATATCTGAATATTCTGCAATTGACAATATAAAAAAACCTATTTCATTAAAATTGATTTTGAAATCACAGTTAATTCCTATTTCTTTACTCTAGTGAGTTTTCTAATCTTTATTTCTTTTAATGAAGGGTAATATAAACAAAGTTTAAGCTTATTGATATACATATTTAAAAGAATGCAAGTCAGAGATAAAGGATAAGTGTAAACAATATAAAACTTTTTGTCTAAGTGAGGTTAAGGAACAAAGAGTTAGCATTTGGCATTTAAAATTTCACTAGTTTTAGAGCCTTTCGATTTTAACATAATCTGTTTTGTTATCTATCATTATTTTTTACATTTTAATACTGGAAGAATTAAAATGTAGTGAAAAGAAGAATGTAGGTCTTGAGCCTTAATCCTATTTCTTTTCTGCTGTTCTAAGTCTGAATTTTCTTGCAGAAAAATTAAAGTGTTTATATAGATACTCATTAATGTTCACTGAAATTAAAATATTTTATGACCTATGAATAAAGTCCTTTATTTGTAAAATCAATCCTTTTGTGTTTATTTTTATAACAAAAACAATTAAGAAATTATATTTTATTCGTATTGCACTAAATACAACTTTTATGGTGTTTTTAAGAAAGGGCAGTGGTTGATTAAAAACCAAGAATACCACCACCTTTCTGTTCTTTCCACAAGCTGATCTCAATGTGCTATTAAACTAAGAGCAGAAAAATGAGGAGGTAGATGAAGCAGAAAAACTGAGATCAGACTGGTTGCTCAGTGATCCATGGATAAATCAATGTAGTTTTTATATTTTACATTTGAAAATGTATTTTCCACAAAGGAAAATAAGAATACTAGACAGATTAGTTATCTCCCATTTCTGACAGATTTGGAATCAACTATTTTCCTCACACAGTGCTGACAGACCTCTCTTTTGTGATTGATATGCTGATGGACAGAAGAAACCCAGTTGATTTTTATGCATTTCAAAAATTTTTTGAAAAAGGAAGCTTTACGGATGCTTAACTCTGTATACCATTAAGGCTAATCTGAGGGTTGAGTAGAAATAAGAAATAAAAAGAATGATCATAATAATGTGATAATGATTAATAACCTTTCTCATCTAGAAAAACTTTGTATTAATGTCCTGTGAATCTTATTTGGAAAAAAAAAATGAAAAGAAAAGGCAATGGGCAAATATAACAGTACCTCGATAGTTGATAATTTCTGTCCCAAGCACCGGGGTCATCTCCAGGACTGTGATGAAGGCTTTGTCCATAGATGTTAGAGGAAAAGGAGACATGCGGTGTCTTCTAGCCACCTTGGTGATATCAACAGCACTGTGACCTAAACAGGAAGACAATTAACTGAGAATATGACGCTGGAACACTGATTAAAAAAGTGGGAATGACACGTAAACATCAACAACTCTCTATTTCTTAGGTTCGCAAATAAAGATTACAAGGTGAGAAATGCTCTCCTGCTTCCAAATTATGGCCTGCTTTGGTGGAACATTAAATAAAGTTAACAATGTTACATAATGTGTTAAAACTTGGTGAACTTTAATGACGATATTGCCTAATCCTTTTTTGAGTGTTGGTATGTGTTTAATTTAACTCATGAATCTTCACAACAACCTTATAGGGAGACATCATTGTTATCCTTATTTACAGATGAGGAAAGAGAGGTTTAGAGAGATTATATACCTTGGCCTAAATCACAGAGCTAGTAACAGAAGGACGACAATTCAAACCTAATAGCCTGGCTTCAGAGTTCACGTCCTTAACCACTACAGTAAACATGGAACACTTAATGAGCTGTTTAGTAAAATGAAATACTCAAATTTGAATTTGTTCAGGATTTTATAGGAAATTTCTTTCCTCTGAAGAAAGTTATAGAAAGATTATTTAGTTACTTCCTACATAACCTCATCTAGTCCCATGGCATATCATCTATACACTAAAACCCCTGATTTTATATCTCTAATTCCTAACCTCTACCCTCAACTCTAGTTTTGTATATCATCTAAATAGCTAGTGGATAAGAATATATATACCTCCAAATTTATAAATCATCCAACATGCACTTGAATGTGTAACATGCAATTCAAACCTAATTGTCCAAATCAAACTCTTGATTCCCCACCCTATCCTACCCACACAATGTCTTATTCTTTTGCAATTCCCATCTTATTAAATATTAACTCCATGCTTCCTGTTATTAGTCTAAAACCTTGAAGACATCCTTGATTTTTCTCTTTTCATCAGAACCATATCTAAACTATCTTTGAAATATCTTTAGAATCTGATCATTACTCACCATCTCCACTACTACAATAGTTGGAACTAGCATTTAATTCCTGGGAACCTGAATAGCCTCCTAACTGGTCTCCCTGTACCTGTCCTTGTCCACTACAATTTACTCTTCACACAGCAGTTACAGTGGTCCTTTTAAATTGTACACTGGATTGTACCAATCTCTGCTCCCAACTCTCTGATGACTTTCCATTTCACTCAAGAGTAAAAGCTTTGCTATGGCACATATTTGGCAAAAAAATTAAGTATTTATTGAATAAATGAATCATTTTGTGACAAAAAGGGACTATATCCTCATTCATAAATAACTCGGCTTTCTCTTTGGAGCCTTAGGGTTCTATAGCCTGACGGGTAAACAAAAAAGGAAGAACTGCAAACACTGTTGTTTGGCTATGTTAACTGCCACTTCTTCCCTAGCTTCTGTTGCATCTAAGAGTGATGACATGATAGATTGCTGGCCAGTGAGGTGTTAGAAGAAGTCCCTAGGGCAGGCTTCCCACTACACATAAAAAGATAAACATACAAAGCTTTAAGAGCAGAAAGCTTTTGCCCTTCCACCTTCTTTCTACTTGGAACATGGCTAGATACTGAGAGGTGCTATAGCATTTTTCAATCATGAGGATGGAAACTCACTTGGTAAGTATGGAAACATGAGAAGAAAAAAGAGACTGAGCCTCTGATGACAATGTTGAGGTGCTAGTACAAGCCCTTGACTGCCTGCCTCCAGGCTTTTGATGTGTGACACAAATAAGCTCCTTTCACATTAATCCGCCCTATAATGATTGTATGTATCTCTCAGAAGTCTGTAAGTTCCTGATTATTGCAATTTATTAAATTTAGTACTCTTACCCCAACCTCAGCAGCTGCTTCAGACATGTTCACTGAATTGACTCAAAGGTAGTGCCTCAAGAATTTCCATTCTAAGACAAATTACATTGTCATAAGTACTCAAAGAAAAATGCATACAAAGATGTTTATAATTATGACATTCCTCCCATGGACAATCATAAAAAAATTTAAAAATTTTCAAAGCCTGAAGAACCTTACAGATTATTTAGTGCTAAATATTAATATTAGTTTCTACTCAAAAGTTTAGCGAACATTTTAAAAAAGGATTATGTATGATTTATCATTTACTTAAAATTGGAATATATATTTATTTATAACTCACTTTCACAGAAGTCTTGGCTTTGTCATTTGAAAAAACATATTGTTAAAACCAATGTAATTGGAGAGAATGATAGGAATGCTTCTGTTTTTTATTCAGGTTTATAGGTCTGAGATCTGACCTTTTCTAACTTAGGCTTTACTTTATGGTGTAAAAATGCATATAATCTTATAAAAGCTGTCCTTTAAAAATGTTTATTTCTGAGGAGAAAACTGTACTTTAAATTGTATAGAGTTGATTTTTTGAATATGTGTTGAAATAGAATAGAATTTTTCTTATTAGAAAGCAAGTTTGGTTATCAGTGATATATATATCCATTCAACAAATATTTATCCAGAGTATTTTATGAACCAGGAATAGTTAAGGACTTGGGATATACAGAGTAAAAGATACTCTGCCATGAAGAACATTATAGCTCAGCAAAAAAGGAAAGACATGTAAGTAGGCAAAACAATAAAAGTAGGAGAGTAGTAAACCACATGACAGTTCTCTAATTATAGAGATAGGTAGTTTCTCTCTCTCTCCCCCTCCCTCCCTCCCTCCCTCCTTCCTTCCCTCCGTCCCTCTCTGCCTCTCTGTCTCTCTGTCTCTCTCTCTCTACCTGAGAACTAATCTGGAAAAATATTTTTCATCTTTAAATAATTTTGTACATTGTTTATATTTTTCGTATGGCATCTAAGAGCCTCTATCTTATGTTACAGACATTTAAATATTTTCCTTAACCTATGTTAGTTGATTGTAAACTCCTTGAAGGCAGGATCAATATCTTATTAATCTTTGTATCCTTTGCCACCTTTGGAACAGTGTTTTCTTTATACTTATAGTAGTTACTGAATAAATACCTGAGGTATGAATGAACAGCAAATCCTTCAAACAAAGTCAAAAGTCAGGAAGAGAAAAACAAAGTGGTGCTTCTTGCTCTGTCCTTCTCTAAACTCTTCAATATTTACAGACTCTGTGTCAGAAAGAGGCTGCCTCACTGGGTACATAATCCAAAATTTGATTATAATGAGTTAATACTTTTTCCTGGCTAAACTACTGCATGTTATCATAGGGGTCTTCTATCTATACAATAAACTAACTGAAAAGAATGTCTCAAAGTGGAGTATTTTAATTCTGTGGCACATTAGCAGGTGTGTGTGTGTGTGTGTGTTTTCAACAAATATTTACTGAGCACTTTCTATGTGCCAAGAGGCTGCTTCCCACTCAAGACTCACCCAAATCACACAGTAGGAATACTCAGCTACTTTACCAATAAAGAAGGGTTAACTTGGTCCTATAAATATGAGAAAAACAGTATTTGTAACTGACTTTCTACACATAAGAATAAAATTAGTGAAATAGACAATACCTGCTCTTTTAAAGTAAAGGACTACTAAATGATATTAATGCACCTAGTTCTTTTTTTCCCCTCAAAATACGCAGTATGACCTTGTCCACACAAGATTCCATTTAACAAAAAACTGTAGCCAAAATATGTTTGAAAACCATTGATATAGGTAATCCAGTGCTCTCATTTTCAAATCAAAAGTGGACAAACAATGCTCCAGGGTTAGCACCAGGGAGGGACACACAAAGAGGCACTAGCAGCTGGAGGCCTAGGCTAAGGACACAGCACTCACATGTTCAGCAGCGGCTGGGCTCTTAGGCAGGCCTCCCAAGGGCAGCCCATTTTTAGAAGGTACACATTTCCAAAATAAATCTGGTAAGCAAATAGTTATGTTTCCTGGTTTGGTTTGTTTCCATTTTTAAAAGAAACACAATTTCAACTGTTTTCTGATGTTGACACCAGTGATTTATAAGAAACTTCAAAAGGAAAGCTTCAGAAAATTTAAGAAGTTATCTCTGACTTCTTTTATTTTGAAAGTTGCAACCTTGAAACACTTCTGTCTTGGGCCATTAGAGAACTCAATCAGGCAGGAAAAAGGTTCAAGAAATGTTTTTCCTTACATCCCAACCCTCTTCCTGATTCTGAGTCTAGCTTCAAAATCTGACAGAAGAGAAAAAAGTTGAGGGAAAAAAAGTATGGACTTTTGTGTCTTAAAGGCCAGATGGGTATAGTCTAGCATCCAGTGTTCATTGAGCGTTCCATAAACTTCACTTAGGTAAACGTAGGAGATGGAGGAAAGAATAATTTCTTAAAAAGTAAAAGTAAGAAACACAAGTAATAACAAGTGTAAGAGAGGTTGTGAGAAAAAAGGAACCCTCATCTACTGCTGGTGGGAATGTGAACTGGTATAGTCACTATGAAAAACAGGATGAAGTTTCCTCAAAAAATTAAGACTACAATTACCATATGACCCAGCAATCCCTTTTCTGGGTATCTGCCCCCAAATTTGAAAATATTTATTCATAAAGATATATGCACCCTGATGTTCACTGAAATATTATTTACAGGGGCCGAGACATGGAAACAACCAAAGTGTCTCCATTTATCTATTTATCTAATAGATGATTAGAGAAAGAAGCTGTGGTACAAATATACAATGGCATACTACTCAGCCATAAGAAGAGATGAAATGCTGCCATTTGTGACAACATAGATGGATCTTTTGAAAATCATGCCAATTGAGATAAATCAGACAGGGAAGGTTGAGAACCATACAATTTCACTCATATGTGGGTAATAAAACTGAAAGCAACAAATGAATAAGACAAACAAACAAACAAAAACTCATACACAGACAATAGTTTAGTGGTTACCAGAGGGAAAGCGGGGAGAGGGAAAGGTAGATAAAGGTAAACGGGGTCAAATACCTGGTGACAGAAGATTTGACTTTGGGTGGTGAACATGTAATGCAATACATAGATGATGTATTATTGAATTGTACACTTGAAACCTACATAATTTTATTAACCAATGTTACTCCAATAAATTTAATTAAAAATTAATAAGAAGATTATAATGAGAGAAATTTTAGATTTTAGATTCAGAAAATATCCAAAATTTGATAGAAAATGTAGATAGAGTTTTTCCTATAATGCAAAGACTACTTCACTGTCACAAATATATTCTGAGAGCTACCTTACAAATGAATACCAAGAGTCACAAAGAGAATCTGTGAGGGAGTTAGCTCTATTCAATTTGTGTTTACTATAAAACAAAACAACTAACATGTGAAAATATGTACTACTGAGAAGGTAGTGTTCAAGAGAATATTTATTTTAACTTACAATAGTAAAATTATCTCTGGCAACATATGGCTGTCAGTGACAATCTGTAGGTATGCTAGCTACATTAACAAAAATAAACTACATAATGTTTTAGGATACGGAATCTTTACATGGGAGTGGGGGTGGGGATGGGTAAAAGAAGTCTAGACATTCTCCCCAGTAGTAGCTGTCCAAACTGAACAAAAAGTAAAAGGTTGAATTATTATAACATCTAAATTGACAGCATTCTTCTGCAATGGGTTTAATTTTCTGAACTAGCTTTGCAGGATTTAAGGGATTCTAAATTAGCCACAGACTGATGATCCAAAAATTTTCTAATAAGCCTAGGTTTCCCTAAGTAAAACTGAACTTACCTCTTTTATATTTTCTGGTGTGCAAGTCTAGACATAGGGTTAATTATATTAGTTCAGAATCTTTGCAGGTAAAGTACTCAAAATGTTATTGAGATCTCCTATGTTCCACGCAGCAGCTACAATCACTAAAAAAGCTATATAAGAAGTCAGTGTAAAAACAGTGCAGGTTCACTGAAGATTGTCATCATCAAAGACATGTTTAAATACTAATGGCAATGTCTATGATGTTCACAGCCTTCAAAGAGACACAGAAAGTACAAACGAATTCCTTTCTATCAAGCATCGTTATGTAGCAGTAACCTTTTTTCTATGGCATGGCCAACTTGAAATAGTACTTTTCTATCAATGAAATTATTTTTCTCACTTGAAATGCATTCTTTTTAATCTGCTAATTCTTAATATACAGTGTTTTAACTTAGCTCAAAAATCTACTTTTTAAAATTAGAAGTAAATGAAGAATAGATGCTTTCAGAACATTAAATGAAATATAACAGAAACAAGATGTTTTGCAGGGGCTCTTCATTCTCGAGAGGAAACTATTCTTCAAAACAACCAGTAAGAGAGTTCCTCAACTACTTAAAGTATAAATTATTCATTCTTTGAATATAAAGAAAATCTCAAGGAAGAAACTTTTTTTCTCTATTAATATTACTGCCTCTATTTCTCATAGCATTTGCAGCTTGAATTCCTTGTATTTATACCTCCTGGATTTTTCTGAACAGCAAACCATCTAAGGTAATGAATAGCTTTCCTAGAAAACTTAAAGATGATGATAGTAATTTTTTCAGGTTAAATATCTAGGGACTTTGGTAACTCTAAGAATGTGTGGTTCAGATATACAAAGCATTTAGTTGTTCATATAAATGTCTCAAATTAAGTGAAATCAGGTACAAGGCTCTCAGGAAACACTGGTAACAGTAGTTTGTAAGTTTAGGATTACAGGGCACTTGGTATATCTGAAAATAACTTCTTATATTGTTTTCAGTTTAATAGTTTTATAAGTTTTCTACTTGTTTATTCAAGATAATGAGCCTCATAGCATTTCTGATAAAACCTAGAAACCATGGCTGAAAGGAATGCGTTATTTTCTAGAGCTGTATAAGAAATATTGAAGGAAAGTACTCTTGGAATTTCTGTGCATCAAGATTATAAAACAGGGCATTGTCATGAAATGTTTGCTCTATAACTTATATGAATGATTCACTTATCATCCACAGAATAAGCTTCAAATTCCTTAGAATATTATGCTAAACCTTTACTTGATTCCTTTTAAGCCTCATCACTCATTACTGCATTACTTAGAAAATTGATTCCATTGTAGGTATTGGAATACATCATACTATTTCATATTTTCCTACCTTAGCATATCATGTTCATTTTGCCTAGGATAAATTTTCTTTCATCTGTTTGTTTTCCTGAGAAATTACTTTTCTTCCTTCACAACTTTCTTTAGTAAGGAAGTACTCAAATAATGATGGGAGCAGGTCAAAAGGATCTTGGAGTCAACTTGAAGAGACTCCCTTTGGCCAAACCTGAGACAACTCAAGAATCAAAGTTAATTAGGAGAGTAACAGATTATATAATCCATTTAATAAAATAGGAATCTATTAGCATATACTAATATAAATAAATAGGTGATTAAATAAAATTCTTCCTACAACAGAATGTCAACTGATAAATGAAGAAATCTTGGAATTAGAAAGTCACCACTTGGCAACTATCATATTGATTGAGGTAAAAATTAAATAGGTACTAAAACTAAAAGGTAAAAACCTCAAGAAAAATAACATTTATATGGTCTCAACATATATCTCAAAATTCTTAACTACAAAGAAAAAGAAAAATAGTAATTTTACAGTGGAGAAGCCTGACAGCCATCATGTTAATGAAGTGATCAAAGTTAATATTATCAGTTATGGGACAAAATTACTTCATAAGCATGCTGATATGATACACTGAGAAGGACACAACAACACATATGAAGTATTACTGGCAAAAATGCATAATGTGAATTAAACCATCAGGAAACATCAGAAAAGTCTAAATTTGATGGATATATTACAAAATAACTGGACTATACTCTTCAAAAATGGCAAGGTCATAAAAGACAAAGAAAACCTGAAATATTATTCCAGATAAAGGAGCCTAAAGACACATGATAACTAAAAGTAATGCATAATTCTGGGTTGGATCCCAGATCAGAAGAAGAGAATGTGTTTTTTTCCTTTTGCTATAAAGAATATTATTAGAAAAACTGGCAAAATGTAATTTGAATAAGATTATATAATAGTATTGTGGCAAGGTTCATTTCCTAATTTTGATAATTGTACTGTGGTTGTGTAAGAACATATTTTTTTCTCTTTTCTTTCTTTTCTTAAAAAAGAAATTACACATTTGAAATATTTAGGGGTAAAGAAACATCACATCTGTAATTTATTCATAAGCAGTTCAGGAAAATATGTGTATTAATATATAGAGAGAAAAGATAAAGCAAATGTGGCAAAATGCTAACATTTGAGGGAATTTAAGTGAAAGATCTACGAGAATTATTTGTTCTATTCTTTCAACTTTTCTGAAGTTTGAAAATATTTTAAAATAAAAAATATAAAAACCTTTTTTAGTAGTCCCTCCTTTATGCAGCAATGCACGATCAATCCATTTTTTTCTTCACAAGGCACTATAAAATACTCTATTTTAGGACTGTTGTTGCATATTATATTAACTATACACTTTAGAGTAATTACACTTATTTATATATATGTCTATTTTCTTAACTACATTATCAGCTGTTAAACAAGGCCCAAGAAGCTGTGCACACAGTGGTTACACAGAAAATTGCTGTTGAATGCGTTTCTAAATGCTTGATTTTAATCAGTCTAGAATATATACACAAAGAAGATGGGCTGTATAGATAAACACTACATACAATTTCAAATCTTATTCTGGTCAAAATTCTCATTTATTTTTTTACTGTAATTGTCTATTTTTAAAAACAATTGCACACACAATAGAATATACAGATGTCACACTATAATATATACCTGAAAATTATGTAATTGTATTAACCAATGTTACCCCAATAAACTTAATAAAAAAAATATAAAAAATTAAAAACAATTGCAAACATTTATTAATAATTAAAACAAGTTTTTCCTCTTTTCTCTACCTTTTTATTATAAAGTGGTAGAAGAATTAATGTAGCAGGGAAAAGAAAAAGGAGAATATGAAAACATGATAATGACCACTTTTAGCTAAGGTCAAGTAATCAGGAAAATGAAAAATTACCTTTGTTTAATGTATGTACTACCACGTTTAAGATTAAATGATAACACTGTAAACAACACTGTAAGTAAATTCTTAAAGGTTATTTTTGAGACCAGGAGGTTTAATCTACAAAAAAATTATAAGGTCAAAAGGAGGAAAAAGTAACATCTACAGTCAGGTGTAAACTGTTTACAGCTATCTCCCTTTGGCTTTTATTTTCAATTTGTCACATATACAATATTAAAAGTAAATAGATAAAATTAGCTAAGAAAACAGAGTAAAAAAAGATGAAGAAAAAATGGTTTTGAAAGATATAATGATAAAGTAGATTTGCTAAAGCAACAATCAAAAAAGATAAAATTCTTTTAAAAAATTATAAATATAGGAACTAATATTCCCAACAAAGGAAAACAAGGCCTTTTGGGTTGAGGTAGACTCACAGGATCAATGGTTTTTCATGACTCTATGGGGCTGGACTTCACCACGTGGTGTTCTTAAGGACTGAGAGCTCTTGAAGATGACCTCAAATCCGGATCCTTGTGTTCTTGCCCTTACTAGTAGCACCAGTGCTATACAGACATTAATTATAGGTACTGGTTATAGCTACCGTGGCAAAAGAAAAATTTCAGACACAATCTTCCCATCTTGCACCTCTCTTTCATCAGACATTTCTCCTCTTTCCTAACTCTTGGTAATTATGCTTTGCTTTGCATTCTGGTTCAGGAATGTCAGTAAACCTCAGAGCTTGTATATTATCTGATCTGGAGTCCCTTGGTTCATTCTTGTCTTGCTATCTTATTTCTGGTTTGGTGACCTTTTTTGGTCTCTGAACTCCAGCTTGCTATGTTAGGCGAGTAGGACCCTTTTTTTCTACCCCTAAATAGCCAAAAAAGCTGGTTAAGAACTCTCTTATTTCCCAAAGAGAGAGTTTGTCAGGATACAATTTCAGAAGCTTTACTATTAGTATAGATACATATATATTTTGGTCAGCTTCTATTGGGAATGTAAGTGCCACCGGTATTAAAATGCAAAATTAGAATTTTGTTTTCTTTAGTAGGGCCTTGCTCTAAACATGCTCTAGGCAAAAGTAGAGAAAAAATAATTTTCTTTAGAAATCATGAGCTATTATATCTCTGAAAGTGGAATCTGATAAGTATCTTTTAAAGCTCTTTCTAAGCATTAACTAGTCTTTAGAATGCCCTGGGGAAAAGGACCAAAAGAAGTTCAAAGTCATCTTTGCAGTTAGAGAAATTTTGTCAGCTCATAAAGTTGTATTTTCTGTAGTTAATCTTCCCTATATGGTGTTGTTTTTCATATTATGAGGTATAAGCATATAGGCTTCAACTTCCAAAATGCCCACCCTATGTATTAATTTCAATGACAAATAAAAAAGAGGAAATTTCAGTTAAAATTTTTTTGTAAGATGTAAACATTGCTAAATATGATCTTTAGGCATGTGTTAGATACTAATTTGTATAGTTGAGAAAGGAAATCTTAGAACAGGTGATCATAGAGAGTGAGGCAAAGGTAAAGCCTGAGTTAGTGTCATTGGTGAAACAAAATCTAGATTTTAAAGTATTTTTGCATATAGGTCTTTCTATAGGCCTAAAATGTAGAGCTAATTTACAACTAATTCTGCTGATACAAGTGCTATAGTTTTTTAAAAAAACTATAAAACATAGTATGATTATAACTATAGAAGTAAAATACAATGTATATATTAGAAGAACATTTTTATATGTATTAGCTATATTATTATCTTTAAATAATAGGATAAGGGTGACTTTTTTCTTTCCTACTTTTCTGTATTATTCAGATTCTTGACAATGATCATACATCACTTAAAAATCTTTAATAAATGCATTTTCTTAGTCAACCCCAGCCAATTTCTTACAAAGTCATGGCCTAAACTCTGGGGTTCTAGGGAAGCTTCTCAACAGCATCTGATTTAATTGTTTTTAACCATCGAAAGCTTCCTGTTACCCTCGGGATAGAGTTCAGACTACCAAGAATAATGTGCTAGTAGGACTTTCAAGATCTGTCCTTTCTCAACTTCATCTCTCTTTGTTCTTACATGTACCCTTACTCCGGCTATAGAAATCTTAATAATTTCTAGTAAACAGCATGATTTTTTCACACATCTGTCTCTGCCTTTCTCCTTCTAGTCCTACTAGCAAACACTTGTTTATCTTTTAAGATTATGAAATTAAGATATGGGTCATATCAATATAAGGTACTGTAATACACACACTGCCCAACTTAGAAATTGGGGGGCATTCTTGACTTTCTTGCCTTCCACATTCTGTCAATTGTGATAGCTTAATATTTAAAAAATCCTGCTTTATTTTTCTATTTCTATTGCTTCAGCTTTAACTCCAGCTTTCATCAGATTCTTGCTTCTGATCTCACCCTGACTCAATCCATTCCCCATGCAATAGTAAATGTTCTTTCAAAGTTCAAATTTGATCTTGTCATTTCCTTGTTTTAATTCCTTTACTGACCTTTACAATAAAGTCCAAACCCATTAGCAAGGCAACTAGGAGGTTCATCTGCAAAAACTGTATGGCCAATTGGAAGTCACAATGTATTAACTTCTCTGGCCTCTTCTTTCCCCTATACCCACTCCTCCAACTGTGTGTCACAATGCCCAGAGCATGGTAAGCTCTCCACTGATGTTAGATACTTAAATTAATTTTATTTTTAATAGAGCCATTATCTGAGATAAACAGACTTAAAATTCAGATGGAGAGAAAACTTTGAATAAAACAGTTCCATTTGCTCTTCTGCATCACTATCCACTCTTTTCTACTTTGCTCTATGCCCGTAAGGGGCTACTGTTTATGGATAGAACAAAGTCTCCCAATCCCTGTGGCTTTGCTTGAATTCAGCCAACGGGAAGCACTGGCAGGAGAATGGAGAACAGAGGAAGAATACAAACAAGGTATTTATTCCTTTGGCCTCCTATCTGCTGGTTGACAGTGGTTACATTCCTCTAATGAAAACCATCAGTTGTGTAAGGCAGCCCTCTCTAACCAACTTGTTTTAGATAACTACTCCCTCCCCTGGGTCTTGGAGGCTTAGTAGCAATTCCCTGCTGTTGCTTTCTCCCCAAAGTTCTCAACTTTTTTTGTTATTTTTCTTAATTCTGGTCATTCTGTTGTGATTCCTTCCTTCAAAAAATTCTTTTTCATTATCCTGTTTGAGCATGTCAGCTGACTCCTGCCAGGACTAAGCGATACAGCAGCTATGGTGAGACTAGACAATATATTTAGGAAAGAATGTAGAGATCGGTAATGGTTAGAGCACTGAGTTCTTAGTGGGGATCAGTGGGAGCTGAGGCTAGAAAAGTAACTAAACCAGACTGTGGAGGTCTCTGAGTGTTAGGTTTTGGAACTGAATTTTATCATGTGAACCATGGGAAACCATTTATATATGGTTATATATTGAACTTTATCATGTAAGCCAATGTTTTACAGTTTTTAAGCATGGAGTAACACCCATAAAATTTCTTGTATACAACAAATTCTACCATAGAAAGGTTAAAAGATTAGCTCAAAGCCACATGTCTAAGCAGACAGAAGGTCAAGATGGAAAGACCAAATCTCCAGATATTTAGTTTGGTGTGCTTCCTCTTATATCACACAAGGGGGACTTTCTTTCCTTCAATTTCATTTACTAAATATGGGTTGAATACTCTTTCTATATAAGGCACTTTATTAAACATTAATGAGTGATGCTGAGATAAAATAAGATGAGATTCCTATTTCCCATGCTCATGGAACATATACATCAGGCTGTTTTAAGAGAAAACTGAAAAACCCTGTAATGCTTATGTTTTAATGTAAAAAGAAAATACTATGTGTGATAACACAGAAAAGTGAATAACTAATTCTGAGGGAACAAACTGTAAAGCTTCACAGAGGAAGTGACAATTGAGTTGAGCTTTAAATAAGAAAAAGGGAGAAACATTTGAAACATAATGAACAAAATAATAGAGATTTCAAAGTACATACTTTTAGAGAAGGAGGAATTTCCTAAGAGGTTAGAGTCTGGAGGTAGAGAGGATGAAATATGTATAAGGCATATAAGGTGGTCAATTCAGTCAAGAACAAATTTTGAAGAGACTTAGTATGATAGAAAATGGAGAACTATTCAAGATTTTTTAAAAAGAGAAGTGATACATACTTGGCTGATGGTAGATTAGAAGGAAGAGAGACTGTAGACAGGGCAGTTAGTATGCTACTATAATCCTAAGGGTGAAAGATGAAGAAGGTCTGAACTAAGAGAAACTGGAAAAGGGATATTTGGAAGAGCCATAAAAAAAGGTTCTATGACTGATTCTGCTTTGGGAAAGAGAAGGTAAATATTATGGTGAGATTTCAAGCTTGGTTAATAGTGTATGTGGGAGTGTCATTAATTAAGAGAGCATTATAGAACAATTTGGAGGGAAGAGTACTAAATTTGGTTTCTGGTGAGAAAATATGAGAAGCCAGGAAGACATCAAGGAGTAATTCCAGTATGTAACAACGAGGGGAGTGTGGAGTTTGGGAGAGAAGGCAGGACTATATTTAAGAGTCATTAGTATATTGCTGGTGAATCTAATCTACATCCTAACAATTTATAAGTGCACAGTACAGTTTTGTTAACTATATGCAGTGTTGTAAAACAGGTCTCTTAAACTTTTTCATCTTGTGTAAATGAAACTCTATACCCATGGAACAACAATGTCCATAGTTTCTTAACTCTACCCACTATCAACCACCATTTTATTTTCTGTTATTAAGAGTTTGATTAATTTTAGATACCTCAGATAAGTCAAATCATGCAGTATTTGCCTTTTTGTGACTGGCTTATTTCATTTAGCATAATGTCTCAAGGTTCATGATAGGATTTCCTTCTTTTTTAAGGCTGAATAATATTTCATTGCATATATGTATTCATTTATATCTTGAGACATTTAGGTTGCTTCCACAACTTGGCTATTGTGAATAATGCTGCAATTAAGTACCTAATATGGAAATTTTACAGTCATATGAACAATATATAATGGTTCCAATTTCTCCACATCCTCACCAACACCTATTATTTGTGTTTTTTTGATAGTGGCAGCCCTAATAGGTATGGTTTTGATTAGCATTTCTTTTGTGTGTAGAGATGTTGAGCATCTTTTCATGTACTTGTTGGCAAGTATATATCTTCTTTGGAGAAATGTCTATTCAAGACTTTTGCCAATTAAAAAAAATTTTGTTATCAAGTTAAGAAGTTTTCCCTTTTCTTTGATAACTTGTAGAAGTTTGAAAAGAATTGGCTTTAATTATTTTTAAATTGTCTGGTAGAATTCTACTGTGAAGCCATATGGTCCTGGGTTCTTTGTTGGAAGGCTTCTGATTACTGATTCAATCTCCTTACTATTTATAGGTCTATTCATTTTCCATTTCTTTATGATTCAGTCTTGGTAGGTTGTATGTTTCTACGAATTTATCCATTTCTTCTGGGTTGTCAAATTTGTTGACATATAATTGTTTACAGTAGTCTTGTAACACTTATTTCTGTGACATCAGTTGCAATGTTTCCTTCTTCATTTCTAATTTTAGTTATTTGAGTCTCTTCTCTTTTATTTTCAGTCTTGCTAAGGGTTTGTCAAATCAGTTGATATTTTCTAAAAATCAACTCTTATTTTTGTTGCTTTCTTCTATTAGAGTTTTTTTAAGCCTTTATTTCATTTATTTCTGCTCTAATATTTATTATTCTCTTCCTTCTGCTAACTTAGTGTTTAGTTTGTTTTTCTTTTTCTAGTTTTTTGAGACATACAGTTAGGTAGTTTTCATTTTTATCAGTCTCAAGATATTTTCTAATTTCCTTGTGATTTCTTCTTTGACACATTGGTTGTTCAAGAGTGTGTTGTTTAATTTCCATATGTTTGAGAATTTTCCAATTTTACTATTGCTATTGATTTCTAGTTTAATTCCACTGTAGTTGGAAAAAGTACCTGGCAGATTTCTTTGGATAGTGGACTTAATCCATTTATGTTTAAAATTAGTACTGAGAGGAAATCATCATTTTGTTAATTGTTTTCTATCTTGTAGCTCTTTTATTCCTCTTTTCTGCTCTTGCTGTCTTCCTTTGTGTTTTGTTAATTTTTTATATTGATCTTTGATCCCTTTCTCATTTTAATTTTGTGTATCTTTTGTAATTTTTTTTGTGGTTACCATGGAGCTTATATAATTCATCATATAGTTATAACAACCTATTTTATGCTGATAACTTAATCATACACAAAATCTCTACTCTTTTATATTTCCCCACTCCTACTTTATTTTATTTATGTCACAAATTACATCTTTATATATTGTATATCCATTAACATAGTCTTATAGTTTTTAAAATGCTTTTATCTTTTTAAATTCGATACCAGAATTCAAAGTGCTTTAGTTGTAATTTAATTACAATTCTATTAAAATATTATGGAATTCTGTTTTTGTCATATAGTTACCTTTACTGGTGAATTTCCAGTGGTGATGAACTACTCAGCTTCTGTTTACCTAGAGAAATATTTATTTATCCTTATTTTTTGAAGGACAGCTTTGCTAGACATTGTATTCTTAGTTGGCTATTTTTTTTCTTTAAACACTTTGAATATATCATCCTATTTCCTGCTGGTTTGTAAAGTTTCTGCTGTGAAAGTCACTGATAATCTCATGGGAACTCTCATAAATGATGAGTTGCTTTTCTCTTGCTGCGTTCAAGATTTTCTCTTTATCTTTAACTTTTGACTGTTTGATTCTCAGGTGTTTTAGTATGGGCCTCTTTGGCTTTATCCTAGCTGGAGTCTTTCAGTTTCTTGAATTTCAATGTACATTTCTCTCCTCAAATTTGGGAAATTTCTAGCTATAATTTTTCAAATAAACTGTCTATTCCTTACTCTCTCCCCTTTCCTAAAACTCCCATGATGCGTATATTAGTCTGTTTGATGCTGTCCTATAGGTTTCTTCAGCTTTCTTCACTTATTTTTTTTTCTTTTTGCTCCTCTGACATGATTTGAAATGATCTTTATTTTTCAAGCTCTTCCTTCTGCTTGATTAAATCTGCTTGAATGTATCTAGTAAAATTTTCCATTCAGTTATTATAGTATTCAGTTCTAGAATTTGTTTGGCTCGCTCTCTCTCTTTTATAGTTTCTATGTTTCTATGTTTCTATAGTTTCTATTTTATTCATGCACTGTTTTCTGGATTTTGCAGAGATGTCTATCTGTGTTCTCCCACAGATTAGTTAGCTTCTTTGTAAGAAAATTTGTAGATTTCTACTTCTTTGGAGTTGGTTTCTGGAGATTTATTTTGTTTATTTGACCGGTCCTTGTTTCCCTATTTCTTCATGTGCCTTGTGATTTTTTTGCTGAATTTATATGTTTGGAAAAATAGCCATATTTCCTAGTCTTTAAGGACTGGTTTCTTATAGAAGACTTTCACTAATCAGCCTGGCTGGAGGTTCTGGGGACCTATGAAACTTTTTTGGGTCATGTAGCTTCTCTTGGCTGTGTGTATAATTTCCTAACCAGAGGTTTGCCGATTTCCTTTTCAGAAGCCTGTAATTTCTTACTCTCTCTAGTGTCTGCCTGAAATAGTGTAGGTTTTCTGGTACTGCAGATGCAAGCTATTCTGCTCTCCATTATTCTCTAGTAGCCTCCAGGATTCCAATGTGTACCAGCTCACATGCCCAAAAGCAGTTGAGGAAGAAATCAGTCCTTTGGGCAGCCCCCCAAAAAACTGGACTGTGGAGCATATGCTCTACTCTTCTCCCTTCTTCCCAAGGGAGAAGCTGTGAGTCGGGCGCCTTTACTCCATAGTGCTGAGCCATGCCAGCCCCCACACCATTTCAAGCTCTCTGGTATCACTGCAAACTGCCCCTGCTTTCCCTTGCTTTCAATGGCTCCCACACACCAAACTTTGCCTGTTACATCAGTGTTCCAAGACAGGAGAGGCAAAAACAAGTTCCTCAGGCAATGTTCTGAAAAGCAGAAGTGTTGGATGCACACTCCACTCTTCTCTCTCATTCTTCCTTCAGCGAGAAGCTGCAAACTAGGTGTTCTCTGCTGGTCACTGTGACCAGTACTGGCTTGGGGGTGGAGAGATCACTGGTAAAGTGAAAAGGCTCTTCTTCCCATTTGAATGCAGTCGTTCTTGGCTAGTCCTTGGCTTTGTGCTCACCTGAGGTATTGCAATCTCTTAACTGGTTTCTGGAGTTCTCGTATTTTGGTCCATTGGTTGTTAAGTTGGTGTCCCTGTGGAAAAAAGAGGGGGTGGAACTTCCTATTCCATGATCTATTTAAACTTAATGGTTTTAGCTATACCAGATATATTATTGACAATGAAGAGGCTAAAAGGTTGACTAAAAGTAATAAATGAGTCACAATTTTTCATATAAAATAAAAATGTGATAATCTAGGAAAATAAGACAAGTGAGATAAAATTTAAATTGAAGGTAAATACTGCTTATGGAATTATTAGGTTTCACAAAAAACATTTGAGAACTCGGTAAATAAACTACATGAGGACATACAAAAATACAGTTGATTTATTTATGATGTTAGATGAGAAAGTTGAGAAGGGCAATGCCTGTAAACTACCTCAATAATTACTTAAGGAAGTGAATTGCTAATTCTTTAGTTACATAAAGGAAAACTGAATAAGTGAGGATAAGCAGCTTTTGTCTGATCCAATAAGTGCCAATCAAGAAGGTAAGGGATTAGATTGCAGCAGAGAATTAGGGAAAAATTTTCTAAAAATAATAACTATAAAAATTTAGCATACTTCTTTAAGGACTATATCAATCATTCTTTTTTTACTGGAGGTCACAAAGAAAGAGAAAAATTCATGTTTTTTAATAGCAAGGCATAAGAAAATTAACTAGAAGACTTATTTTTTAGGAAAGATTGAAAGGCATAACACTAGAACCAAAAAGATGATAATATAATCCACGTAAGAGGTAGTAAAGCTCCTCAATCTGGGTGATAATAGTGAGAATGAATGACAGGATAAAGACAGAATGAAAACATGAAATAATTTGAAGAGATGAAGCAGTTAAGAAGAATAGCATTGGTAACAAATAGATTAGTGTTTTTGCCAATGTTTATTGTTTTCCTTCTCTGTTCCCACTATGATTTCTTACTTGGATGTTTTGTTGTCCCTTGCCTGTTCTGCTTGCCCAAGCTTTTCTTCCCATTTATTTACTTACTCACCCATTAAACTCATTTATTGAGAGACAGTCCTTGTGCTAGCTCTTGGGTTAGTACCAGTGAATAAGACAGATGAGGTACTGCTAGAGTGGAGTAGATAGAAAAGTACTATAACATAACTAGGCTTACAATAAAGGAACCTACAGGACACTAGAGAAGAACAAAGGAGAGATACTTTGCTTGGATTTAGAAGGTGACAAAAAGCCTCTTGAAGAAAATGTAGGATAAGTAGAAGTTATCCAGGAAAAGAGATGGGGGAACAAAATTTTGGGAAAGAGAGAACTATTTACAAATTGAAAGTTTCATATGGCTGGTGCACTGAATTCAAGGTGAGAGTGATAGAGGTAAAACTAGAAGCAAGTAGAAGCTAAACTGTAAGCAATTTTAAGGAGCTGAGACTTTATCTAAGAACAATAAGAAGCTATTAAAGAGTGAAAGTCATTAATTAGGAGCATGACAGCTTTACTTTACATTTTAGAAAGATAAAAATGGTTGCAGAAAGAGGGACAGAAAAACACTGTAAATATTTTTGGTTTGGACAACCTAGATGGATAGCAATGTCATTCCATGAGATATGTGAAAAAAAAGCAGGTTGAGATTATAAATTTGGTTTTGGTCAAGTTGAGTATGAGAAAACTGTGGAGTAGCCAAGAAGAGTTCTATAAGAGATGACTGGAAGCATAACTGAAGTTTATGGAAAAGATGCGTTTACTGAAGCTTTGTATGTGGATGACTTTACTCATGCAGAATATAGAGTGTGAATGCCAGGTCTAAGAAAGAACTCTAAATACCAATGATATTTAATGAATGAGCCAAAAGTAGAAGTCAAAGAAGCTGGAGAAAAAAGAAACAGTTTAAAAGAAGAGAACAATATCAAGGAAGATAATTGTTTCAAGAAAAAGGGAATGATTAAAAGTAATATCCAACCTTGATCTGTCTTCTTCAGGCTTTCACTTATACTCTAATAATAGTTCTGTATGCACTCATTTTCTTAAAACTTGGCCCTCAGCAGTGGCAGCCAGATTTTCTGAGAAATTTATCTAAGATTAAAGGATTCTAAAGGCTTAATTTGTTACCTCAACCAGTTAACGTATTTTCATTAAAGTAGTGTTTTCTTTTTTTTTTTAAGAAGCTAATACCTTCACTTAAAAAATTGTTATAATAACAGTAATACTAGTAATAATAATCACAACAATAGCAGCTAACGTTTATTGAGTGATTATTATATACTAAGCACTTCACTGCTTAATTCTCACAACAGCCCATGAGGCAGATACTTTTATTATCCTTATTTTACAGATGAGGAAACTGAGGCACAGAGATAGTGAGCATTTGCCAAAGTTCATACAGCTAGTAAGTAGAGAAACCAAGATTTGAAAATAGGTAGTTTAACCCAAGAGCATGTTTTCATTTATAAGATGAGCCAAAGAGGATAGATGTTTAAGACTTGGAGATTTTTCATTGTACTTCAAAACATGTTAGAAAGGCAACCACTGCTCTGCTTATGTGTAAGCCTGAATTTGGGCAGAAGATCAACTCGGAGGCTTATTATAGGCTTGTTAAAACACAAATCTTGCTTATTGAAAATTGTTTTATTGCTTCCTTAAATTAGAATTAATGTTTAATACCTATACTATTTTAAATACTAAGGGGATTTAATGGACTGAAACTATCATTATAGATCATATTTATCAAACCTGATGGTAGTGGGGTGATGGACAGGTTTCTCAAAGACATTTAAGATCACTTTTATTAAAATAATGATAGTAAATATTTATGAAATTTATGTATGGGTATTAAAAGTATGTGAACAAGAAGGAGTATACGTAGGATTATAAACAAAAAAAAAATCATTCACTATGTAATAATTTAAAAGTTAAACCTAATTTCTGAAACCTTTGCTTGGAGAATTAACAACAGTGAGAAGAACCTTAAAAATCATAAGGCTCATTTGATTAGAATAAGACCAGCAAACTTTTACACATAAAATAGAAAAAGTAAAACCTCACAGAAAGTGAGGAGCTACAGAAAAACTAACATACCTAGAATTATCCATTTAATAGTTCCAATTAGAATTGTGATGAATGATATTTATCTCATCATACCCCACTGAACTCTGTTCTATTGCATGATAAATGTTTCTAATAAAATACTAATGTTTTCAAGTAAACATGTCTTCAAAATAAAATTATTCTAAAATTAAAAGCCCATTAGAAACCTGGGATGAATGTGCCAGTCTTTAAGAACTGACAAAAATTTGGGAGAAAACAGTTGCTTGAAAAGGAGAGCAATGCTGAGTCAGTTTCAAAAGAGCCATGGGAAGTATCTTACTTCAGTAGTAACTCAATGGAATTGTTATTCCAGTTTTTTTTTTGCTGCTGAAGTACTAAAATCTCTTCATTCATTCAAAGGAAAAAGTCAGTTTTGTCTTTATATAACCCAAAACCTGAAGCCTCTATTTTACTTATTTTATAGTTTATTCAAATAAGAATCTCCAGAAATTAGCACAGAATTCTACACAGTTAAATGAAGCAGGAAGCCTTTTCA
Source organism: Eidolon dupreanum (assembly GCA_028627145.1). Taxonomy (NCBI): domain Eukaryota; kingdom Metazoa; phylum Chordata; class Mammalia; order Chiroptera; family Pteropodidae; genus Eidolon; species Eidolon dupreanum. The sequence goes on from CM053509.1 coordinate 23,150,677, forward strand.
CCAAATAAGGGTGCAGATAAATTATTTTGTACACTAGGGGTATTTCTGCCTGGGTAACTAATGGCTATTACATTAGAATGAGAATTGAAATATGGCTTTACTATTCTACTGTCTCCATCAATATAACTTTATTAATCCAGAAAACTCTTGCTTAGAAAGATAAACCTTATAAATTATTTTATTATTCATTCTAGGAACTTCCTGAAAGACCCACTGGCTCTTAAATAGACAGAATAAAAGACAGTTTACACACCAAGACCCTTTTAAACCCTTTCCCCCAAATCCTTGCATTGGAGGTGACTTGGGTACTGCTGTGGTGCAGAGCTCCTTCCCAAGGGGTGCGGTATGCTGTGGGCACAAGGCCCTGGCCTCCACTGATGGTCATGGGGTGGCCTATTGCAGGACTAATGATTGGCCTGGCCTGCCTGGCCCTAGGCCCTCATGGAGAAGTGGAAAGGGCAGGTGGGGAGAGATGCCTGGAGTCTGGCACAAGAGATCATCCTAGTCCTAAGTTTGACATTGATATGCTGGTTTCACTTCTAAAACAAGAAAATGGTAAAGACAGTTGTGTGATAAAAGTTACCTATATGAAATATATAGATTACTTTGTGATTGGGAGTAGAAGCTTCACCAGATACTTCCATGCCATGGCTTACTTCATTGTGAAAATGTACAAACACCTGAGATGTAAAAGTAAGATCCAAAGGAAGATAGATTGGAAGAATATTATTAAAATAGCAATACTACCCAAAGCAATCTATAGGTTCGCTGTTATACCTATCGGAATACTAAAGGGCTCCTCCCACCTCCACCCCAAATGAAAAAGCCAATCCTCAAATTCATATGAAATGGCAAGGGGCCCTGAGGAGTCAAAACAACATAGAAGAAGAACAAAGTTGGAGGACTCTCACTTCCTAATTTCAAAACTACTACAAAGTTATAGTAGTTAAAACAGTGTAATATTGGTATTAGGATAGACACATAGATCAATGGAATAGAACTGAGAATCCAGAAATAAACCAATACATCTATAGGAAACTGATTTTTAACAACGATGCCCAGACCATTCAATGGGGAAAGAATAGTCTCTTCAACAAATGGCACTGGGACAAATGGATATTTACATGCAAAAGAATTAAGTTGGATCCCTACCTTACACCATATCGAATTGAAGTTCTACTGCTGCTACATAATCTTTTCTTTGGAGTACAAAACTACTAATTGGTGGGTATCTCTAATAATCCTCTAATAATTCCATGTCCTTCATAAGTGTTACTTTCAGACATTTAACAGTGCAACATTCTTTCCTCCTCTGTGATAGCATACCTACTAACTTGATAGGCAGGATGTAATGTATAAATGGAATTGCTAGATTAAATATTCCCCTGATGGTTTCCTTCCTTGAAACCCCTGAGGGCTCCCTTATTTGTAAAGAGATAATAGCTAATTTGGATATTAAAAATCTTGAGATCAACCACAAACTGAAGATCTCAAGAAGATGCCAAATGTTTTTAATTTTGTGGTCAAAATTTCAACAAATATAGGGAGGATTACTGGGTTGAATCCATTAAGATTCAAATCACACTATCTAAATCTATCTATCCCAAAGTGCAAAAGGCTGTTTTATTATCCTCATTTTACAGATGAGAAAATTGAGGCAGTAGATGAGGTATTTCAAGGAGCTTCAACCAGGGTCCATTTTAGCCCATTGATTTCTTTTCTAAGAGAAAAAAATTTGTAGATTGTTAGATAACTTACTTTCTAAAAGGTAGGAAAAGGGGGACTTGATTTAAGAATCAAAATCCTGATCCCTCAAGGGAAATTCTGAATTTCTTTCTTCCTTTCTCAAGCTTCTTTATTTCAAGCTTTACAAGACGCCCAGTAATTAGGGAGGGTGCTATATGCTATAATTCAGAGAATAATAGGTGAGTTACATAATGCCACCAAGGCTAAATAATTCCTCACTTAAAATTTTCATGAAGTTACAATGACAATAGCTTAGCTGCTTTAGACATAATATTGGCCTTCGTGGAATGACATAGGCTGATTTTGGGTAAGAATGTTCTTCCTAAATGCCTGTAGACTTTAGGAACACTGACATTACTAAAAAGATCCAGAAAGCAAACAAAGAAAGAAAATTAGGTAATTTGGCTAACTCTGTATATAGCTTGTTCTGAAGGTTCCTCTGATTAAGAATGAGATTTACTCTCTTGCTTACTTTTGTTTTTGTTCTCCCCCAAGTTTTACTGAGATATAATTGACATATAGCAATATGTAAGTTTAGGGTGTATAGAATTATAAATTGACTTTCACATACGGTGAAATGATTACCACAGTAAGTTTAGTTAACATCATATTCTTATATAGATACAAATTTTTTTCTTTGTGATAAAATCTCTTAAGAGTCTATTCTCTTAATAACTTTTAAATATACCATACAGCAGTGTTAACTATAGCCATTATGTTGTATATTACATCCCTAGTACTTATTCATCTTATACCTGGATGTTTGTACCTTCTGATTGCCTTCATCCAATTCCCCCACTCCATACCTCTGGACTGCCAGTAACCACAAATATGATATCTTTTTCTATGAGGGTTTTTTTTTTTTTAATTCCACATAAGTGAGATCATATAGGATTTACTTTTCTCTGTCTGACTTATTTCACTTAGTATAATGCTCTCAAGATCTATCTATGTTGTTGCAAATGGCAGGATTTTCTTCTTTTTTAATGGCTGAAATTATATATATAAAATTTTACAATTTCCTTATCCATCCATTGTTGATGGACACATAGGTCCTTTCCATGTCTTGAGTATTTGTAAAAATTGATGCTGTGAATATAATGGGTGCAGATATCATTTTGAGATAGTGATTTTGTTTCCTTTGGATATGTACCCAGAAGTGGGATTGCTGGCATATTGTAGTTCTATTTTTATTTTTTTGAGGAATCTCCATACTGTTTTTCCATAGTGGCTTTATCAATTTACAATCTCACTAGCAGTACACAAGGGTTCCCTTTTCTCCAATCCTTGCCAGCGTTTGTTATCTCATCTTTTGATAACAGCTGTTCTAATATGTATGAGGTGATATCCCATTGTGGTTTTGATTTGCATTTCCCTTAAAATTAGTAATGTTGAGCATCTTTTCATGTACCTGTTGGTTACTCGTATATCTTCTTTGGAAAATGTTTATTTAGTTTTTTTGCTCATTTTTAATTGATTTACTTTTTGCTATTGAGTTGTATGAGTCTTTTATATATTTTTGGATATTAACTCCTTATCAGATATATAGTTTGTGAATATTTTTTCCCATTTTCTATGCTGTCTTTTCATTTTGTTGATAGTTTCTTTTACTGTGCAGAAGCTTTTTGGTTTGATATAGTCCCACGTGTTGATTTTTTATTTCGTTGCTTGTCCTTTAGGAGTCATATCCAAAAAAATCATTGCCAAGACTCATGTAAAGGAGCTTCTCCTCTATTTTTTCTTGTAGGACTTTGTGGTTTCTAGTTTTACAGTTAAGTCTTTAATCCATTTTGAGTTAATTTCTGTGAGTGGTGTAAATTAGGTGTCTACTTTCATTCTTATTACGTGTGAATATCCAATTTTCCCAGCAGCATTTACAAAAGGGACTGTCTGTTCTCTATTGAGTATTCTTGGCTCTTCTGTCAAATATTAGTTAAGCACATATGCATGAGCTTGTTTCTGGGCTCTCAATTTTGTTCCATTGGTCTATGTGTCTGTTTTTATGCCAGTACTATATTGTTTTGATTACTATAGCTTTATAATATAGCTTGAAATCAGGAAATGTGATGCCTCCTTTAGATCTTCTTTCTTAGGATAGCTCAGGTATTTGAGGTCTTTTGTGGTTCCATATAAATTTTAGGATTTGCTTTTTTAGGATTTTGTTATCTATTTCTAAAATTTTGATAGGATTGCATTGAGTTTATAGATGGCTTTGGGTAGTATAGACATTTTATTTTATTTTATTTGGTTTTTACTTATTATATATTTATTTTTGTTTATTGGGGTGACATTGGTTAATACAATTATGTAATTTTCAAGTGTACATTATAATTTGACATCTATATATTCTATTGTGTGATTACTACTCAGAGTCTGGTTTCCTTCAGCTATCATATATTTGATCCCCTTTACCCACTTCGCCCTCCCTCTACCCCCCTATATTTGACCCCTCTTTACTCTATCTACCTGTCTCCTCCTCCCTCACCCTCTCCCCTCTGGTAACCACTAGTCCATTGTCCATGTCCCTGAGTCTCTGTTTGTCCTGTTCATTTGTTGCTTTTAGGTTTATATGCCACATATAAGTGATATCATGTGATTTTCTACTTTTTCAGTCTGGCTATGTCGCTTAGCATGATTATATTGAGGTCCATCCAGGTTGTCGCAAATGGCAGTATTTCATTTCTTCTTATGGCTGAGTATATTCTATTGTATATATGTGCCACAGCTTCTTTAGGCAATCATCTATCATAGGACACTTTGGTTGCTTCCATGTCCTGCCCACTGTGAATAATGCTGCTATGAACATTGGTGTGCAAATACCTTTATAGATATGAGTTTTCAAGTCTTTGGGGTAAACACCCAGTAGAGAGATTGCTGGATCATATGGTAGATAATTCTTAGTTTTTTTGAGGAACCTCCATAGTTTTCCATAGTGGCTGTACCAATTTGCAATCCCACCAGCAGTGTATGAGGGTTCCTTTTGCTTTGCATCCTCTCCGACATTTGTTATTACTTGTCTTGTTGATTATAGCTATTCTAACAGGTGTGAGATGGTATCTCATTGTGGTTTTGATTTGCAATTTCCATAATAGCTAGCATCTTTTCATATGTTTGTAGGCCATTTGTATGTCTTCTAGGGAGAAGTGTCTGTTCAGGTCCTCTGCCCATTTTTTGACTGGATTGTTTGTTTTTTTGTTGTTATTAAGTCGTATGAGTTCTTTGTATATTTTAGATATTAGGCCCTTATCGGAGGCGTTGCTTGCAAATATATTTTCCCATTGAGATGGTTGTCTCTTTACCTTGTTGATGATTTCTTTTGCTGAGCATAAGCTTTTAGTTTGATGTAGTCCCATTCATTTATTTTTGCTTTTACTTCCCTTGCCTTTGAGGTCAAATTCATAAAAT
>CM053509.1:23155927-23237343 GCA_028627145.1 Eidolon dupreanum
GTCGAAAATTATTTGCCTGTATAAATATGGGTTTACTTCTGGACTCTCGATTCTGTTCCACTGGTCAGTGTGTCTGTTTTGCTGCCAATACCATGCCATTTTGATTACTGTCGCTTTGTAGTATAATTTGAAGTAGGGCAGAATGATGCCTCCAGCCTCATTCTTTATTCTCAGGACGGCTTTGGCAATTCGGGGTCATTTGTGCTTCCATACAAATCTGGTGATTTTTTGTTCTATTTCTTTAAAAAATGCCGATGAGATTTTGATGGGGATAGCATTAAATCTGTATAATGCTTTAGGTAATATGGTCATTTTAACTATGTTGATTCTTCCAATCCAAGAACATGAAATATCTTTCCATTTCTTTGTATCTTTTTGATTTCTTTTAATAGGGTCTTGTAGTTTTCATTATATAGGACCTTCACATGTTTCGTTAAATTTATTCCTAGGTATTTTATTCTCATTGCAATTGCAAAAGGAATTATTTTTTCCACTTTTTTTTTTTCTGATGCTTTCTTATTAGAGTATAGGAACACTATGGATTTTTGAATGTTGATTTTGTATCCAGAGACTTGACTTTATTTGCTTATTGTTTCTAGTAGTGTTCTTGTGGACTATATAGGGTTTTCTAGATAGAGAATCTGTCATCTGCAAATAGTGACAGTGTGACTTATTCGTTTACTATTTGGATGCCTTTTCTATCTTTCTCATGCCTGACTGCACTTGCTAGGACCTCCAGTGTTATATTGAATAGCAGTGGCGATAGTGGACAGCCTTGCCTTGTTCTTGATCTTAGAGGGGAAGTTTTTAGTTTTTCACCATTCAGTATAATGTTGGCTGAGGGTTTGTCATAGATGGCCTTTATTATGTTAATGTTCTTTCCTTCTATACCAATTTTGTTAAGTGTTTTGATCATAAATAGATGCTGTATCTTGTCGAAGGCTTTTTCTGCATCTATTGATATGATCATATGATTCTTATTTTTTAATTTGTTTATGTGGTGTATAATCCTTTTAATATGTTTCTGTATTTGGTTCACTAGTTTTGCATCTGTGTTCATGAGCGATATCGGTCTGTAGTTTTCTTTTTTTGTGTTATCCTTACCAGGTTTTGGTATCAGGGTAATAGTTGCCTCATAAAATGAGTTGGGAAGTATTGCCTCCTCTTCGATTTTTTAGAAGAGTTTGAGGAGAACAGGTATTAAATCTTTGAATGTTTGGTAGAATTCACTGGTGAAGCCAACTGGTCCTAGACTTTCACTTTTTGGTAGGTTTTTAATGATTGTTTCAATTTCCATACTGCTGATCAGTCTATTTAGATTTTCCAGATCTTCTTGATTCAGTCTAGGAAGATTGTATATTTTTCTAAGTACTGGTCCATTTCTTCCAGGTTATTAAATTTGGTGTTATATACTTTTTCATAGTATTCTTGCATGATCCTTTGCATATCTGTGATGTCAGTTGTAATTTCCCCTCTTTCATCCCTGATTTTGCTTATTTGTGTCCTTTCTTTTTTCTTTAGTGAGTCTAGCCAGGTTTGTCAATTTTATTAACCTTCTCAAAGAACCAGCTCTTTGTTGCATTTATTTTTCTATTGTTTATTTTTTTTCAATTTCATTTATTTCTGCTCTAATTTTGATTATTTCTTTCCTTCTACTGACTTTAGGGTTTGTTTGTTCTTCCTTTTCTAGTTTTTTCAAGATGAAATGTTAGGCCTTTTATTTGGGCTCGTTCTTGCTTTTGGAGATAGGCTTGTAATGATATGAACTTTCCTCTAATCACCGCTTTTGCCACGTTCCAGAAGTTTTGATATATTGTACTATCATCATTAGTTTCTATGTATCTCTTGATCTCTCTTTTTATTTCTTCTCTGATCCAGTTATTCTTCAGTAGCATGTTGTTTAATCTCCATGTATTTGTGGTTCTTTCTGATTTCTTTTTGCAGTTGATCTCTAGTTTCAAAGCATTATGATCAGAAAATATGTTTGGTATGATTTCAACTCTCTTATATTTGCTGAGGCTATTTCTGTGCCCCAGTATGTGGTCAATTCTTGAGAATGTTCCATGTGCACTAGAGAAGAATGTATAATCAGCTGTTTTGGGATGGAAGGCTCTGTATATGTCAATTACGTCCAGTTGGTCTAATGTGTCATTTAAGGATGTTATTTACTTACTGATTTTCTGTTTGGATGATCTGTCCATATCTGACGGTGGGGTATTTAGGTCCCCTACTATGATAGTGTTTTGGTCTGTTTCTCCTTTTAGTTCTGTTAGTAATTACTTTACATATTTCAGGGCTCCCTGATTGGAAGCATAGATATTAATAAGTGTTATGTCTTGGTGCATGATTCCCTTTATCATTATAAAGTGTCCCTCAGTATCTTTCTTTACCTTTTTATTTTGAAGTCTATTTTGTCCGATATTAGTGCCGCTACTCCCACTTTTCTCTGAATGCCATTTGCTTGAAATATCGTTTTCCACCCTTTCATGTTGCGTCTATATTTGTCTTTGGAGCTGAGATGGGTCTCCTGGAGCCAACATATGGTTGGGTTTTGTTTTTTGATCCATTCTGCAACTCTATGCCTTTTTATTGGTGAGTTCTGTCCCTTTACATTTAGGGTGATTACTGAAATATGTGGTCTTATAGCCATTTTATCTTTTGCTTTCTGGTAGCTCGGTGTTTCCATCGCTTCCTCGTCCTTATGTTTCTATTTTCTTTATTTGGGTTGGCTTTTGTGGGTCTTGTCTCTGATTCTCCTTGTTTTATGTTATATACTTCAGTTTTGGCTCTATGGTGTGTGGTTACTATTACAAATATGAAAAAGATAGTTATATATATACAGTAGTCCATTTTCTTCTGTATGCGCCTCATCTCCTTTCCCCTTTGTGAATATGGATCTTTGAATCCTCCCCTTTTCAGTCGCTGTTATCTCAATTTGTCCCTATGTATGGTGAACGTTCATTACTATCTTGTTATAGCTATTCTCTTCTTATTATTTAAGCTTATAATGCCCTATTCTTAGTAAGGGTTGCACTCCTCTGCTTCTATTTACCTGATAGTCACTTTACTCCTAATTATATGTATATTTTTGTTGTTATTTTGTTTTAAGTGAGCTGATCCCTTTCAGAATTTCCTGTACTGCAGGCCTCGCAGTGGAGAATTCCCTCAATTTTTGTATGTCTGAAAAGGTCTTAATTTCTCCTTCATATCTAAAGGACAGCTTAGCTGGATACATTATTCTAGGCTGGTAGTTCCTTTCACTTAATAGTTTAAATATTTGATTCCATTCCTTTATGGATTGTGAAGTCTGCATGGAGAAGTCTGATGATAATCTAATGAGTTCTTCTTTATATGTTACCGTTTTCTTCTTTCTGGCTGCCCTGAGAATTCTTTGTCATTGATTTTTGATAACTGTAATGCAATGTGTCTTGGTGAAAGCTTTTTTGGGTTGAGATAACTGGGTGTTCTGTTGACTTCTTGAATTCCAAGCTCCAGCTCATTGCTTAGACTTGGGAAATTGTGGTCAACTATTTGTCTGAAAATGTTTTCTAATCCCTGCTCCTTTTCCTCACCTTCAGTAATGCCCATTATTCTTATTTTTCCTCTCCTGATGGTATCAACTAGTTCTTGTATTTCTCTTTCATTATTTTTCATTCTTCAGTTTCTCTCTTCTTCCTTCTGATTTATATCTAGATTTCTGTCTTTGATATCACTGATCCTTTCCTCCATTTGGTTGACTCTATTTCCCAAGCTTGCTATTTCATTTTTCAACTCTTGCAGTGTGTTTTTCTTTATCTCCAGAAGTTCTATTTGGTTCTTTTTGAGGGTTTCAATCTCCTTGCTCTGCTCATCTAGCTTTTGCAATTTCTGAAATTGTTGATATGACTCGTTTCAGAACTCACTGAGTTTTTTTCAGAAGTACCATCCTGAATTCTGTCACTTAAGTTGCGTATTTCTATATCTGTAAGCTCATTTTCTGGAGATTTTTCTCTTTCTTTCTGAGATGCCTTGTTACCTTGTTGTTCATGGTGATTAATGGACTATTTCTCTATCTGGGCATTAATGGAAGTGTATTCTACTGTTTTTCCAGAAAGATTTATTATATAAAGGTAATAGCCTGCTGCAAAGAAGGTGCTTTTCTTTTGGTTTCCAGTAGGTGGCATCTAAGCCTCTTGGATTCCTGCTTTATATAGGGCCTAAGGTCTTTTCTTTTCTTGTAGATTTTAATCACTCGCTACTCTCAGTTTCAGTCCTTGTCAGTGTTAGTAACAGTTCTGGTAGCATTTGCTCAGATTCCCCTGGGGCTCTGTGGTGACTGGTCCTGGAGGGTATGGGGGGAAGGGCCCTCTGGGTTGGAGATTGTGGGCTGCGGCTCAGCCCTGGTTTTACAACTGGGGCCGGTAGAAATCAACTGTTGTTTCTCTGTGGTTCCGTCCCACTTCTCTGCTTTCTGCCTTGATGAGTGAGCCCTGCTGCCAGCTGCATAGAAAAGTCCTGACATTTCCAGGCAGGGCTGTTCAGGGAAGTTGCTGCACCTTCTCCCCTCCTCCTCCTGCAGGGAGCTCCAAAGGCTGAGAGAGGTAGCTTCTTTATTTGTCCCAGTCCACTGCCCAACACCCGGGCTTCTGGCCTGTGGTAGCTCTCATACACAGATCCCACCTCAGGCATGCTGGTGTGTAGTTGGGTGATTTTTGTTCAGTTTTAGATGTTCAGCTTATTGTTGTTTCAAGGGGAGAGATCTGAGGACGTATCCCACTCCACCATGTTTCCCCAGAATCCTGATTGGTCTAGAATGGACATTTTCACAATATTAATTCTTCCAATCCATGAATATGGGGTTCCTTTCCATTTATTTGTGCTTCTTCAACTTCTTTTATCAATGTCTTGTAGTTTTCAGTGCAGAGATCTTTTACCTTTTTGGTTAAATTTATTAAGTATTTTACTGGTTTTGATGCTATAATAAATGGAATCATTTCTTTCTCAGATAATTCATTGTTAGCATATGTTATGCATTAGAAGTGCTACTGAATTTTATATGTTTATTTTGTTTCATGCAAATTTACTAAATTTGTAGATTTGTTCCAACAGTTTCTTGGTAAATTCTTTAGAATTTTCTATATATAAAATTATGTCATCTATAAATAGAGACAATTTTCCTTCTTCTTTTCCAGTTTTGATGCCTTTTATTGCTTTTTCTTGCCTAATTGCTCGGGCTAGGGCTTCCAGTACTATGATGAATAGGGGTGGTAAGAGTGGGAACACTTGTTTTGTTTTTGATCTTGGAGAAAAAACTTTCAAATTTTCACCATCGACTATAATGTTAGCAATGGGTTTGTCATATACATAGCACCTTTATTATGTTGAGGTATGTTCCCTCTATACCTAATTTGTTAAGAGTTTTTGCCATGAACAGATATTGAATTTTGTCAAATGATTTTTCTGTCTATTGAGATGATCATATACTTTTTCTTTCATTCCATTAATGTGATGTATCATATTTCTTTATTTGTGTATATGGAACCATTCTTGTATCCCAGGGATAAATTCCGCTTGATCATGGTGAATAATCCTTTTAATATGCTGCTAAAATCAGTTTGCTAGTATTTAATTGAGAATATTTACATCTATGTTCATCAGAGATATTGGCCTGAAGTTTTCCCTTCTTGTAGTGTCATTTTCTGGCCTTGGTATCAGGGTAATGCTGGCATCATAAAATGAGTCTGGGAGTGTTTCCTCCTCTTTAGTTTTTTGGAAGAGTTTTGAGAATTGGTGTTAATTCTTATGTTTGGTAAAATTCACCAGTGAAATCATCTGATTCTGACTTTTCTTTGTTGAGAGGTTTTTTTGGTTTTTGTTTTTGTTTTGTTTGTTTTTGTTTTTGTTTTTTTAATTACTGCTTCAATCTCCTTACTAATAATCGGTCAGTTCAGCTTTTTATTCTTGACTCAGTCTTGGTAAATTGTATGTTTCTAAGAACTTTTCCATTTCTTCTAGGTTGCCCAGTTTCTTGGCATATAGTTGTTCTTGGCTTAATTTTGGACATTCTTGGCTTCTCACTGAGAAAAGGACTATAAACTGTGATATAAATCCTTCTCACATTTGTGCAACAGGGTTCAGAGTTGTGACCTCCACAATCCTAAATGATGCTATACATCCACTGTCTCACCAAACAGTTCAATAAATGATCATCCAGCAGTAACAACAACAAACACAGGAAAATTTGACACTTATGAAGGTTGAAATAACTTCTCTAGATAGCTGATATACTATTGTGATTCCTTAAGTAGGAGTGAAGGTCGGGATTGATTGATCACATCCTCAGATGTTGATGATCTATCTATCTTTCAGCTCAGGCTGAATACTGACAACAAAGGAACCCTGATATCTGAAACCATCTGTAACTACACAGCTTTGTGCCTTCATTAGCATAACATTACTATTTCATTATCTTTATCAACATAACATTACTATTCCAGAAAACTCTTCCCTGAAAGATTAAAGTTATAAATAACTTTATTGCTCATTACAGAAACTTCTTAAATAGAAAGTATCAAAAGACAGTTTACACAAGACTCTCAGAAACCCCTGCCTTGTTGTGGTCATGATTCCTAGATGATTATATCATGTTCCTTAGTCAATTCTAATTAAGCTCCGACATTAATATATCGCCTTAAAAAAATTCAAGATCTCATAAATATCCTGAGTTTGCACTTTCTTTTCTGAGACTCAGACTCTAAGATTAATATTTGGTTGAAGTGGTATTCTTCTTACCATAGTAAGGATAACTCAGTTTTATTAACAGGTTGTTTCAACTATAGTTTTGAAGAGCCAAAGGAAAGTTATGTTTTACTTGGACAAAGTTACCAAAGTAAACCCTTCCTTGGACAATTCTATATAAGCTCTATTAAGTCCTAACTCTTCTCTAGGATCCACTGATCTTTTATTTTGACATGTTTTTATATATGCTAAAAGGAAGCTGATCACAAGCATACCTCTGGTAAATAACTACCACAATAAAGGCAGTCAAAAAATTTTTGGTTTTCCAGTGAATATAAAAGTTATGTTTATATTACATTGTGTCTATTAAGTGTGTAATAGTATTATGTCTTAAAAATATATATATGCCTCAATTAAAAAATATTGCTAAAAAATGCTAACCATCATCTGAACCTTCAGTGAGTCATAATCTTTTTGTTGGTCAAGGGCCCTGTCTTGATGTTGATGGCTGCTGACTGATCAGAGTGGTGGTTAGCAGAGGTTGAGGTGGCTCTGGCAATTTCTTAAAATAACAAAAAAATGAAGTATGGCATATTTATTCACTCTTCCTTTCAGGAACAATTTCTCTGGAGCATGTGATGCTGTTTGACAGCATTTCACCCACAGCAGAACTCCTTTCAAAATTTGAGTCAATCCTTTCAAACCCTGACACTGCTTTATCAAGTAAGTTTATACAGTATTTAAATCCTTGGTTGGCATTTTAACAATCTTCACAGCATCTTCACCGGAAGTATATTCTATCTTGAGAAACCACTTTCTTTGCTCATCCATAAGAAGCAGCTCCTCACCTGTTTACATTTATCACGATACTGCAGCAATTCAGTCATACCTTCAGGTTTCACTTCTAATTCTAATTCTCTTACTATTTCCACCACATCTGCGGTTACTTCTTCCACTGAAGTCTTTAGTCTTTGAAGTCATCCATGATGGTTCGAATCAACTTCTTCTAAACTCCCCATATTTTGATCTCTTACCATGAATCATGAATGTTTTTAATGGCATCTAGAATGGTGAATCCTCTCCAGAAGGTTTTCAATTTAGTTTGCCAGCTCTCATCAGAGGAATCATTGTATATGGCAGATATAGCCTTATGAAATGTATTTCTTAGATCAGGGGTCCCCAACCCCTGGGCTATGGACTGCTACCAGTCTATGGCCTCTTAGAAACCAGGCCAGACAGCAGGAAGTGAGTGGCAGGTGAGTAAGCAAAGCTTCATCTGTATTTGTAGCTGCTCCCCAGTGCTAGCATCACCACCTCAGCTCCACCTGAGATCATCAGGCATTAGATTCTCTCATAGGAGCACCAGTCCCTGGTGCCAAAAAGGTTGGGGACTGCTGTCTTAGATAATAAGATTTGAAATTGAAATTACTCCTTCATCCTTGGGCTGCAGAATGAATGTTGTGCTAGTAGGCATGAAAACAACATTAATATCCTCTAAGCTCTTGAGTGACCAGGTGTATTGTCAATGAGCAGTAATATTTTTCTTGGGTGACCAGATGCATTATTAATGAGCAGTAATATATTAAATCTTTTTTTCTGAGAGTAGGTCTCAACAATAGGCTTAAAATATTCAGTAAACCATGTTGTAAACAAATGTGCTGTCACCCAGGCTTTGTTGTTTCATTTAGAGAGCGTAGGCAGAGTGGATTTAATATAATTCTTAAGGATCGTAGGATTTATGAAGTGGTAAATGAGCATTGGCTTCAACTGAAAAGTCATCAGCCACATTAGCCCCTGACAAGAGAGTCAGCCTTTCCTTTGAAGCTTTGAATATAGGCATTGACTTCTCTCTAGCTAGGAAAGTCCTAAATGGTACCTTCTTCAAGTAGAAGATTGTTTTGTCTGCATTGAAAATCTGTTATTTAGTGTAGCCACCTTCATTTATTATCTTAGCTAGGTCATCTGGATAACTTGCTGCAGTTCCTACATCAGTACTTGCTGATTCACCTTACACTTTCATATTATGGAGATGGCTTCTTTCCTTAAACCTTATGAACCAACCCCTGCTAGCTTCAAACTTTTCTTCTCCGCTTCCTTACCTCTCTCAGAATTGAATAATAGAGTTGGGGCCTTTTTCTGGATTAGGCTTTGGCTTAAGGAAATGTTGTGGCTGGTCTGATCTTCTATCCAGGCCACTAAAACTTTCTCCATATTAGAAATAAGGCTGTTTTCTTTCTTATCATTTTTGTGTTCATTAGAACACCATTTTTAATTTCCCTCAAGAACTTGTCCTTTGCATTAACAACTTGGCTATTTGGCTCAAGAGGCCTAGCTTTCAGCCTATCTCAGCTTTCAACATGCCTTCCTCATAAACTTAATCATTTTTAGCACTTGATTTAAAGTGAGACACATGCAACTCTTCCTTTTACTTGAACACTTTGAGGCCATGTGGGCCAGTTTCTGTATTGTTGTGTCTCAAAGAATGGGAGGCCCAAGGAGAGGGAGAGAGATGGGGGAATAGCCAGTTAGTGGAACAGTCAGCATACATACACATTTATCAATTAAGTTTGCTGTCTTACATGGATATGGTTCATGGCACCACAAAACAATTATAATGGTAACATCAAATATCACTGATCACAGATCACTATAACAAATATAATGAAGAAGTTTGAAATATTGTGAGAATCATCAAAACATGACAGAGAGACATGAAGTGAGCAAATGCTGTTGGAAAAATGGCACCAAATAGACCTGTCTAATGCAGGGTTACTATAAACCTTCAATCTATAAAAAACATAATATCTGCAAAGTACAATAAAGAGAAGCACAATAAAATGAGGCATGCCTGTATAGTTTTATGTTGCCTACATTTTTGAAATGTTTTCCTTGAGGATAGTTAATTTAGTAAATAAATGGGGAAAAAAATTACAGTAGAAGGAACAGTAGGGGTATACAAGAAGGATTAGTTACCTTCCTTGGGGAAAACTCAGAGAAGGCATCACAGAGGAGATCACACTTAAACTGAGTCTCAAAGGATAAGAATTTTCTAGGAAAATAAAGAGAATGAATATTTTATGCAGCAGGGGTGGGGAGGGCCCAAAGGAATAGAGGCAGGACAACACTGAGAAATGGGGAATTACTAATAGGGTCTATATGACTGCAATATAGAAGTGCATGGCAAAAGAATAAAAAAAAGAGATAAAAGTAGACTAAATAAGCAAAGAGATATTGAAGTTAAGAAGTTTAGAGGTAAAACAGCTCACGGTGATGAAAGAGTTTTGGTTCTGGCTATGGGCGTGAGTATGAGTTACTAAAGTGGTGTTGGGAGGAAAGAACTTAAACGTATAGAAATCACAGAACTATGAGCTATGATGTTAGATGGGCTCTCTCTCTGGACCTAAATGGCTATCTGGTCCATCTACATGAATATTTCACCCTAAGAAAACATGATCAAAAAAAACCTGGACGATTATGATGTTCAACCAAAGTGATTAATAGTCAATAACCCAGTAAGAGCATAATTGAAATGAAAGACAGTCCTAACAACACAAGGATCCATGGGAGAGGTAAAAAAGGGTTCAAAGAAGTCTGTTCTCACAAGAAATTCTTTTTGTTCCTAATCACTATAATTACTATCAGTTATCCACCATCATCAGGATCAACAATAAATGGAAATCATACAGTAACCATCATAAAATGCCATTTTAAAAGTTTATTTATCTCTATTATTTTATTTTAGTGAATATTCAATCATCATTCCCCTCTTAGGTTTCTCATCCCTATGTCTTGTAAGGGATTATAGGACTTTACCTCTCTTATAATTGAAGAGCCACCGTTAAGAGTCGCATATCTTTTAAATATTGTGGAAACTCATGAAAGTATACAGATTTAACATGGCTGTTTGCATTTATTTTTATATAACTTTAATATAAAGGTCCTGGGTAAATAATAGCAATGTGCTTGACTATAAACTCAATGGTTTCAATCTAAGGTAAGAGGTTCACAACACAAAAATGGGAAAAATATTTACATTAAAGAAATAAAATATGAATTTTTATCTATTTGAAATTCTCCAATTATTTTTTGATTGTTAAATAATATAGACATTCTACTGGGAAAATAAATCATCCTATTTACTAAAACTCCCATTTATTAAGTGGTATAAGTATCCAACAGACCCATTTCAGTATGAACCACCTGTACTTCTCTTGATAAGATTAGGAAGAAGAAACAATGATATCATTAAGTGAAAGAGAACAACATTACAATAATTAGCATGTATATAACACTTTTCTCTTAAGATCCCAAAGCTTTTAAGGCATAACCTTCAGTGTCACATCATTTCAAAAATGCAGGTAAGGAAAGGCTAATTATAGTTCCTTTTTATAAGATAGAAAAATGAATAACACAAAGTTAAATGACTTCCAAGTTAATGTTATTAGTAATCAAACAAAAAAATAAAATTAAGGGTTTTTCATCCTTGGTTTAGGACACTATGTTCAAAAACATGCTGCCTGTGAAGTAAGATTTTACAGGAATTCATATTCACAAAATGATTATGATGTCACCCTCTTAGAAGTGACTTCTTTACTTAGATTCCTTTAGTGAATTTATATTATTATTTTCAGTTTGTTTTCAAATAACTTTTTGGCAGTGAGGCAATTAAAGAGGGTTCTTGCTGTAGAGTCATGGAGGAACTCATTACTACTATAACTAGGAGTGTTATCGAAGTTTTACAGTTAGCTTGAAAAAATAAGGGAAATATCTATTAATATATTGATACAACAATTTTAGAAGGTAAAAGTCCTAATATTCATGTTCTTGATATAAACATTCCCTATTACCTTCTTCATTTTTTTCACCAAAATGTCATTTTTAGCAATCCTTCCAGTTGAACTATAAGCTCTAATTCAGCAGTCCATC
This sequence comes from Eidolon dupreanum, assembly GCA_028627145.1. Taxonomy (NCBI): domain Eukaryota; kingdom Metazoa; phylum Chordata; class Mammalia; order Chiroptera; family Pteropodidae; genus Eidolon; species Eidolon dupreanum. The sequence continues at coordinate 23,167,571 of CM053509.1, forward strand.
TGAAATAATGACATACTTACTGGCTCTGAGAATGTTCTCTTTGCTGCTGCACCTGGACTGGACCTGCAGAGAAAGTATAAACTCAGTAATTTAGGGCTAATAACATAAATAAGCCAGATATGTATGCATACTTATTGGGCAAGCTCCTGAGGTCTAGGAACAAAGGCTATATATATCTCAGATATCATAACATGTTAGTAAAATATATATTACATTTGTTTTGTATATTTTTTATTATCTTTTCCTTACTTTAAATAACTGACTTCTAGAAAAAAAGTTGGAGTACTATATTATAAATGCGACAGAAATAAAACCAAAGGCAATTTTTTTATTAATGTGTATTTGAAATTAGTATATGGGGAAAAAAATTCAAGTTACCACATATTCAGTTGTGACCCTTAAGGCACTATGCATATCTTTTGACTGAAAAAATAACGCAATTCAAGTAATAAGGTTATAACCAAACATTCTATTGTAGTCATTTTTGGTTATACAGATTAAGGAGGTGAAAAAATCCTCATATACAATATTTACATGTGATTCTAATGAACTTTTTAATTTATTAATTATATTTATTAATATTGGTTATGAAAGATGCTTCTGGTAGAAATCAATGAATTTGATCACATTTAGTTCTTAGGTGTGTATAGAGTTTACCAATCAGAAACCCTTATTCTTTGAGTCAAATATTTTAGGTCAAAGTGAAACATTCTCTTAAATGTTGCAAAACGACTGAATTCAAAGGCCATATTGGATGACATGATAACTTATTAATTTCAGAGGAAACTATATTTAAACTCCACACCTCTTCTTCCCATTCCACAGCAGCTTGCCCCAAATGGATATATACACAACAAATTAATTTCTATCGCTTAACACAATCCACTACTATAATGAAACAACTTATGAAAGGAATGTTGCAACTTAGGGTGGGTTATGGTTGTCCTTCCCTGAAAAAAACAATTGTTAATGTTTAAAGAAACAACAATAAAAAAAAACACAAACATACATACAACATACACACACACACACACACACACCAAAAAAAAAAAAAAAAAAGAAAAAAGAAAAATAATTCCAGATGTTAAAGTTATTCTCTTTTGGCCCAGATTGTTTAATTAGTTTTAAATATACTAGAATAAAGAATCTAATCTAGAAGACAGTATTCTTATATTCTTTTGAGGAACAATTCTGGACCAAATAAGAAATTAATGACTATTTAAAGAAAACAATACAGAGACACTAGAACGAGAAAAAGAAAAGGAAGAGAAAAGGTTTAAGGGGGGCAAAACTAGTAGACAGAAAAGAAAGCATGGATTTATAGAAGGGAACAATATGTAAATGCAGAATGTTCTGCTATTTCTTATTGAAAATTCATACCAAGAGGGTAAGAATGACTAATGAACTTGTTACAAGATAAACAAGCAAGTTGGCAAACCATGGAATGAAAATAAGTGTAACTATACCACTACAGCCTTAAAGAAGAAAAGAAACAAACACCGATAGACAAATTAATAGACAAGCTTAATAAAGATATAAACTACGTTTTAAAAAAGCGATTCAAGAACACAAGAGAAAGCTAGAGAGTGAGAGAAAAATCTGGGAGAGAGTAGAAAAAGAAAGGGGAAAATGTTGAAAGACAAAAACAGAGTTCAAAGAAGTCAAATGGAAGTCAAGGAAGTCTTCAACAAGATGTAGAAACAGAAGGAGCCCAAACCCATAGCGCAAAGCCATGTTTGCGAATGGAAAGCAGCTCCTTTGATCAGTAATAGTTACTCTTAAGTCGTAGCCTCTATTCCTCCAGAGTTCATCTTTAAGCCCTTCCAATCTAGAGTGGAGCTAGTGTATAGAAACAAGAGATTTATAATGAACAGAGCAGTTCAGATGAGTAGTTCAAATTGTCTCATCAAATGTTTCAACAGATTTATATAATGTCTAAATGGAAATGGTGGTGAAGAACTAGCTGGCTATACCAAAAACAACAACAACAACAACAACAACAACACAAAAAATCCCCAAAACAACAATAAAAAAATATTCTCTCCCTTCCTTAGGTGGCTTAAAAAATTAACAAAAATTCATTTATAGGATAAATATAATAAAGAAACCCAAGTCTTGCTTTGTGGCACCTCAATTTAGAGCTATATATTTCAAACAGTTTTGAAAGAGAAATTTGCATGATGAAAACAATTCAATTCCTAAATCTGAATATTTATTTAGGTTCACAAATTGCCAACAGCAGTATAACCAATGTTTTCTCATTTATATTACATTGGCTACTGACCCAGATTTGAGGGAAATCACTTTTAAAATCAATAATTACATAAACTTCTTTACTTTAGTGATCTTGAATATATATGTAAAAAAAGTGAAAAAAAATAATTTAAAAATTTAAAAATATTTATGCATAGAGGATGCCCCTCTCTCTTACCTGATAAAACTGGTCATCTTTACAATATTTGCTTCACTTTATGAAATCTCAGTATGAAGATTTTACCTAACTCACAATGTAATGGAATTTATTTGAAAGAATAAAGTTGACAAACAACTATTGCTCTTGTTCTCACACATATAAACTATTAAGAAGGTAACACAGGCCTGTTTCAAGTTTTATGGTTTGTTGTTTTTCTTTATCTTACCCTGCTTTTTACTTAATGGAAAAAAAAAATAAAAAGAAAGTCTGAAAAACAAAATAGAACCAAGATTTTGGCCTAATACCAAATTTGTCAGGGATTAAAAGTAAAAGGTATGCTATTGAATTACCTATTACTTTATTCTATTGGAGTATGTTATTTTACTACAATTAACATCTGACTTTATGGTGTTGACAATTAATTCCCCTTTCAATTGGAATCAAAACTAAAATAATGTGTAGAAACAGTATATTAAAGTCAATGGAGGAAATGAAATATACAAGAGACTTACTGAAAATATAGGTATTCATTTACTAATCAAGACTGCTTTCAGACATCAAATAATTCATTTAATTAATTTCAACATGTGTTTACATGTGTAATACAATTTTTGCTGAAGATCACATTATCCACTAACAAATCTCAAAGCCATGAAACAGAAAACAAAACGGAGAGAGCACGTAATAAATGGTAAGGGAACAAGTAAAAAGGCTTTAAACAAAGCTGAGAAAATTTTAACAAACAACCACAATCTTTAGATACAGTTAGAGAAGTGACTTACCTTATGCTTAGGTCATAACAAGAATAGCACAGTGTTTAAAGTCAGCTCTTCATTATGGGAGGTACAATTGAAAGCCATAGGTTATAATAACATGAATTGCTACACAGAAATGAAGACTTTTTCAGCCCAACGTGAAAAGCTAACTCTTATGGGAGAACATTTAAATTTATGTTTAATGTAACATGAGGAACAATTGAGGGTGTAAACATCACAACACATAAATCTCACACCAATAAGAGAGAGACCCAATCTCTCAGGAACACAGAAGATTTCATCTGTGACCATAATCTGTGACACATAGGGAAGGCACATCACTCTAACATTGAAAGAGGCATGCATAATGTATAACCATTCATTAAAACCCTCCACCCTAACCCCTGCCCCACTCATACACACAGAAGCCTACTAAGATACAGGGAAAGAATGTAGTGCCAAGCTGTTATGAAGAAAGCAGGACACACACAAGCGTAGCAGTGGTCATGTGATTTGAGAGGTGTTCTTCCCTTAAACCATCCCATCACCATGCTTATTTTAAAGAAGCCAGGAAAAGGCCCTCTTCAATGCTGCAGTAGCTACGAGCCCCCAGCTTGAAGCTAGTACGTGGAATTTTGATCACCGTTCCCTGCGATGTCAGGGCTCTCCAGTGGAAGCCAGATATGTGACACCAGTTAGTGGGGTACAAATGTGTGAATAAAGAAGACCCTTTCCCTTCTGCATTTCACAGAAGTGAGGGAGGAGAGATACAAATAAAAAATAAAACCCATGTTAAGAATAGGTTCATAACAATATGAAGATGTATAAATATTAAAATGGAGATTACATATGATTGCAGGTTAACACAACTCAGGTTTCCTAAAAATTGCCTCTATTTTGCTGCTCACCAGGCTAATTTATGTATTTTTTTTTTCCTTGTAAACACTTGGAATAAATCATATGACTCATACTGAAAAATTCTGAGCAGTTGGTCAAATGGGGTTAAAGCTAAGACAAAAGAAGTCACATTTGATGGACATTAAGAAAGCCCTCTCTTTCTATTTTTAGTACAATTTTACTGGCCAGCAGTCACATTTAAAATTAGAAATTAATTAAGCTTCTGTATATCTGCTTGCTTACATAATCTGAGAAATTCCATGGCAATGATTTGGAAACACCTAATTTAAATTTTAATCTTTTTTCATTTTAAAAAGTAAACAACAAAAAAGACTACCTATTTATAAATTGTTACTAACTTTCCTCTGTGCTTTTCTCTACTGTCAATAAAACATAGGCTCTTTCTGTCAATAACAGGGTCATGCTTATTAGAAAAAATTTCAAATTTGCTTTCCTATAATTGATGATAGTACTTAAGTTCACCTATTTTATTGTTTGTGTGAAATGAGTTTTGAGCCATGTGTGACATGCAATTTAGTTAGCAGATTTTTAATTGTTCAAAGACCATTTACTTATATTACCATTTTCTCTCCTTCATCCTATTCTTAGCAGACCAGACTATCTTGACCCTTCTGTTAGCATGTCTTTAATATTTTAGGCTTTGGGCTCTCCTTTAATCTCAGTTTCCTCATGATAAAAATGAAGACTATGGGGCTCAAAGGAGATAATACAAGTATCAGCGATTTTAACTTATATATGTGGAAACAAATGTCAGTAGTTTTTATGATCAGTGGAGCTACTGACAGTTGTGAAATAACTCTAATTACATGCTCTTCCATTTGTAACTTCCTCATTAGCTCAAAATGGAGGAAAATTCTTATTTTTGACTCAAAGGAAAAAAATCCATGCACTGTTATATGTTTTTCAATAGAATTGACCAACTTTTTGGAAACGTCATAGCCACATGACCACAAGTACTGGTGAGAATGTAACAAAGTCTGAACTAGCTCCTCTAGAATATTCCTTGTACTCTTGAGCTTTTAGACCTTAGACAAGCTGTTCCCTCTCTCTGGAATACCCTGTTGCGTATTTTCTGACCCCAATAATACTGTCCTTTAAGATCTAGATTATATTGCACTAGGTGCAAAAAATTTTCCTGTTTCTTAACCAGAAATAATTTCTTCTTTCCTTAACCTCTTAATAGTCTTATTGAGATACAATTTACCTCCTACAAAATTTGTTCATTTTAAGTATAAAATTTTATGACTCTTAAACTCTTAATTATATGGCTGTACAACCATCACCACAATCTAGTTATGGGTTTACCTAAATCCTTAAAGCCTCTTATCTGAACTTCTATTATATGTGTCATTATAGTTACTCATATTCCAAATATTATGCAGATCTCCAAATATACTGCAAGGAAAGGACCATGACTTTAATTCTCTTTATATTTTGTACATATCAAACACAGTGCTTTGTAAAGAGTATAAAGTAAATGTTTGCTAAATCTTAATGTGTATTTTGTAGTAATTATAATTTTTCAATCTAAGCAGATTAAAAATTATTTTTTTACAGTATCAGTATGATTAGAGCCATCACTGTACTAGCTTAAAATAATTTTTACTTATTTGAATCTGCTAATATTAAGATATACAACATGAAAAATATGTGGATTATATCTAAGAAATACCTGGGTATCCTACAGAATGATCTTAAAAGTTTGGAAAACTTTAACTTTAACATTACTTAAGGTTAATCAAATAGTGACATTTGAAGTTCAATGAAGGTTATTCTATCATAAAGGCTTAAGGTTAGGTTAAGAAGAGTCCTTATAGTCTAAGAAAACAGGATCTACTATATGTCATATGGTCAGGTCACTAGAATGACAGAGATAATAGAGATGTTTGAGGTATCATGGCCCTTTCTAATTTTTCTACCTTATTAAAATTATTTAAGAGTAATCTGTCTATAAAAGAATTTTATTGAATACCATTTACTTACAAAAATAAAACTTAAGAGGATAAAGAACCTCACTGGCATTTACTCAGATTATTTGCCTCTTTAGTTTACCCAAAAACAAAAAGAAAATAAGGTTTGATTTAAACATTAAACCAACAACTCTACAATCTCAGATGCTAAAATTCTATTTTTCTTCTCACTTCTTATACAAAAATAAGTAATTGGTCTAGAAAAGCTCTCTTCCATAGTTCCATTAATTCATCATTTTATCTGGATAAATTAGGATATAAATATTTGGCTCATCTGAGCCTAATGATAACTCATTTGTGTTTAATTAGATTTGTGATATCACAACACACTCAACTGCAGAACTCAGAGTTTTGGTTTATTTATGACACGAAAAACAGCATGATAAAAAATGTATATGAAAGTGAAAACTATTGTAAATGAAAAAGAGCAATACAAATCTAAGTCATTATTATTATCCTTATGTAGATTTTAGGTCACCTACATTTTACATAGGTAGAATCTGAGGCACAATGATTGCCAACTTCTCGACCAAAGCTTCAGAAAAAGGCTGAGTTAAGGTCTGAGGTTACCTCTGCAAGGATTAATGTAACTCTCTATTGTATGATTTTAGTCAAGTTATCTCATTTCTATGGGACTTACTTTCCTCATCTACAAAATGAGTATGTTTTCAGGGGTTTCAACTGAGGTTGATGAACCTGTGAGAGAACCTGTGGATAAAAGTCAGGGGTCTACTCACTGAAATGGAAAAAAATTACAATTTTTATATTCACCAATCTAAATATATTTTAATACTTTTTTCATTATGAGCTTAGGTGACAAGCCACAGTAATATTAGCAAAATATATTACTTCAAATTATGATGAATATCTTAAAATATTGTCACATTCACCAAGATTTCAAATTATAGCAAGTCTGACTTGCTATTTAATAGATTTTATTTAGATTTCAAAAGAAACAGTATTATTATATCATAATTTATTTTTACACATATTTTGATAATAATTTCATTAGTTTTCTTTATAATCCTATGTATTTTATTTTATATATTTAAAAATATTTTTCTAAAAGAAGAGCGTAGGCTTTGCCAGATTCTCAAATGGGTCCATGGGAGAAAAAAGGTTAAAAAAATTCTGAACTAGATAATTTCCAAGCTTCCTTCAATATGTAGGATTTTATGGCTCTAAGAAATCTTTCTCAGCTCCATTTGCCACCTTTTTTCCAATTATACATAATAGAAGCCCTTTTTTTGAGGAAATTATATAAAATTGGTCACTGAATTAACCAATTGCCTAAAAAGTTATAAAGACCATGGGCCTTTTAAAAAGATTTATATGAATATCCTTTATTTTTAAAATTAAATTTATTGGTGTGATGTCGGTTGATAAAATTAAAGACCTCAGACCTACAAAATTCTGTTTCACTTGCTCTTTCCCATTGATTTAGATAATTAATTAAATGAAATAATCATTTAACAGTCATCACATTTGAAACCAACTAAAGGTGAACTTACACACACACACACACACACACACACACACCTATAACTATTCTTTGAACTCTTAATCATGTGTTGATCAGAGACAGAGACCAACAATGCTATTATCTATGTACAACATAAGCCTTCACAGGCACACAGACAATATTTATATGTAATATAATTTTACAAATCTTTTCCAGAGGACCATTCTTAAATGTTTTCCACTGTTATATAAATTATTATTATCTTAAATTCTCCTGAGCTTTCTTAAGTCCTGGATAAATGTACAGAATTTCTTTCTTTTTTTCTACTTCCAGTATTGATCTCCTCTAATAGAATCTAGAACTATGACAGGTTACATAGCTGGTGAAGTGAATTATAATTGCCATTGTAAATCAAAAGCCTATTTATGTTGCTTTATAGGTAACTTGGTCAGTTTCTTCTTCCTAGAGGCAATAGTATATGTAAAGCATACCTAAGAACGAACTGGTTATCACCATGACTCAAGGGAATATGAATAAGATCAATGATCGATATTTCCTATATAACGATAGTTTATATAAAATTAGTTTAGATTAGATTAGGTAACTATTTGAAAAGAAAGTATATTTTATATTTCCTATATAAAGCTTTACTTATAAATTGAGTTACTCGCAATGACCTTTAGAAAATTTGTATTCCCCAGGCTGGTTTCCCCATGGTACCAGCATTTTTGAGTCGATGTTTGTTCTGAGAATTTTAATGTTGATCATGATAAATGATGAAAATATACTACATAATTATATATATTATGTATATATACATAATTATGTATATATATGTTACATATTATATATATACATAAAACAAAGCTAAATAAAATATTTTTTGACTAATAGGGATTTCAGATTATTCCTGACAATTTTCAGATGAATAACTGATTTTACAAAGTAATTTATCTCCATTCTAGGGATGAGGCAGCAGGGATTATTACTGGCTTTAGATCACACAGTAGTGAAAGGGAGCAGAATATGTCCCCCAAAATGTTCCATTTTGGCACGTGGATTACTTTGAAGTGAGGAAATCAAGACCCAGCAGACTCAAGAAAAACTTTTACCCCCCCCCCCCCCTTTAACTACTTAAAAGAATCTGGATAGGGAACCTGGCTGAGAGAGAGAGAGGAGAGAGGGAGATTTGGGGGGTGGGGCGGGGAGAGAGAGAGAGAGAGAGACAGAGAGAGACAGAGAGAGAGAGAGACAGAGAGACAGAGAGAAAGCGTGCATGCATGTGTGCATTGTTACCAGAAATAACTTCTACATGAATGATCTATCTTTATGGCAGAATAGACATCTAATTACAGAACTTCTTCTCTTCCTGTTGTCTTGTAAATTACCTCCCTGCCTTTGAAATCTCAGGCTCCAATGCCATTCCTTAACTCAAGCTAGCATATAAACCTCAATTTTCTGACTTGCCATTGGGTTTCATATTTTTTTGGAGCTCCAGAATGCAAAAAATTAAAACTTTGTTTTTGTCCTGTTAATCTGTCAATTTAATTATTAGACCAGCCAAAAGACTTAAAAAGGTATATGAAAACATTTCCTCCCCAATAGAAGTAATAGAACTTAGCCCTCTTGACATGCAAATTCATTTATCTGTACACTAGTAGCTGCACTATCTTTCTAACCTATCAATGGTAATCATTGCAATCCTAATTAGACCATGAATTCCCATTGCCTTTTTGCAGTTGATTATTTCTCAGCATCGAGAACCACTCGGAATAGGCATGTGGATGTTGGAATGAAGGAAAACTGGTATAATGAAAGGTAGTTTGAAATCCAAATGCCTGGATTTGAATCTTGGTTCCATCATTATTAGCTGTGTAACACTGAATAAGTTATCATCTCTCTATACCTTTTTCTTATGTATAAAATGAGAATAGCAATATTTACCTCTTAGGGTTGTTGTGAAGAAAATAAGAAATATATGTAAAGTATTTGTTTAGAAGATTATCTGGCCCAGAGTGAACAGTGTATGGGTACTACCTATTAGTATGTTTGTTGTTACTATTATAATTCTTTTGTTTGGTGATATTCTGGATCTATAATAAAGAATGTTAACTACAGTAATTTCTTTTATGATTTTGATTTTATAAGTAAGATCAAGTAAAATTAGTTTAGATTAGATAAGTATTTGAAAAGAAAGTATAAAAAATACTAATACATTTTATAAAATAGAGACTAATAGATATAGTTAATAATATGGAAACCTGAATTATTGAGCATTCATAATTATCATCTGGAACATCTGGAAGGAAGTCATATTGGTTATCATTAAACATGAGTTTTGAGATACTGAGTTTCTAACTGGATTTATATTCTCTCCTTGGTTTTCATTGAAGGGCAGTGGAATATGCTATCCCAAAATGTGCCTCTTTGGTATAAATATTATTTTGAGCTTATTTTGAGAAACAGCAGACACAAAGTATAAAAACAGAGAAGATACCCTTTGTAAAGGAAATTATATTTATAAAATAAATCTTCACTTATAAGAGTATCTCCATTTCTGTACCTGGTAAGATGCTCTTGTAATTACTTCATTTTGCTTTTTATTAATAATGATTGGGAGTCATATTAATAAAATCAAATAAGTTTCAAATGTACAATTCAGTAGTATGTCACATAACTATTGCATTGCATGTTCGCCACCCCAAGTTAGATTTCCTTCTATCATCAAATATTTGACCCCTTTTACTCATACTCACCTCCCTCCTTCCCCCACTTCCCTCTGGTAACCACTAATCCACTGTCCATGTCCATGAGTCTCTGTTTGTCAGGTTGTTTGTTGCTTTCAGTTTTATATTCCACATATAAGTGAAATCATATGGTTTTCAACTTTTTCTGTCTGACTTATTTTACTTAGCATTATTATCTCAAAATCTATCCATAAGAGAATTATATTAATGAAGTAGCCACTGGTTTAAATTTGCATAACAAATCATTCTTGTTTACTGTGCTTTTTTTGGTAACCTTTCGTACTTTTCTTTTGTTTTCAGCTGAGGATGGTATTTCAGCTGAGGATGGTATTCAGCTGAGGATGGTTTAGTTTAGGCTATCTTGTGAAGTTACTCACTTTTCCCTGAATAGCTCCCAAGTATCCATGAAGTGTACATGTTAATAAACTTCCATTTGTTTTTCCTTTATCAATCTGCCTTTTATCACAAGGGTCTCAGGCAAGAAATCAGAAAGGTAGATGTAAAATTATTTTCCTCCCCAACACATTCTGAAGTGTCATATCATATCATTTAATTTATTCACTACAAAACTAAGAAAAAACTACTGTTTCTACTAAGTATAATATGCCATGTAAGAGTGTGGCTGCATTGTTTTCCTTTCTTAATCATAGGCAGTTATACTACAGTATTGGTTTAAGAGTTGTAACTTAATTTTTTTAAATGCTTAATTAGCATTCATAAGGCAAATGAAAAGTGTTTAAGGGCAAAGACATTTCTATATGGTATTAGTAAAGTAGCATGATTTAAAAAATGATTAGGAAGTTTCTTTGAGGACTGGAAATACAAGTTTAGTTTTCTGAAGCCTTATACTGCAACCCATATGTGATGTATATTATGTTGTTATTCAAGCCTCTCATGATCTAACCAAGTAAACAGTTAAAAGATATAGTTTGATATTAAACTCATTTATATATGTCCTTTCCATTTTCTCTAAAGTTTCAAGTTTTGGATGTCAGAGCTACTCCAATGGAAAGGGAGAAAATCCATTGCTATTAAAACTAAAATTTTAGCTTACAGAGAAGGGATGACTGTGTTAAAAGTTAATTTTTTCAAAAAAAGGTAAACTCATAACTCTTATACAAATATAAAATGAACGTGTGTCAAAGATTTTATCTAAAGTCTTAATGAGAGAACTAGGAATCTGTTCCAATTGATTCAAAAGAGAGTTAGAAAAACATACATTCATCAACCATTAGAAATAAGAAAATGAATTTTAGGTCAGCTGAGCAAAAATCAAATCTTCTCCAGCTGAACACAATGTGCATTTCCATGGAACATTTGCATAACTATTCATATGCTACAACTTAGTTCTGTTCAATAGCTCAGACCATGAAAAGAGATGACCCAGATGGGTGCCCTAGACAAGAAAGTCAATAATCTTTTTTGTCTATTTCAAAGACTTTCACAATTTCACCTGAAAGCTTTATGGCCTGGGAGCAACTATTAATAGAATTTATGTCTGTTAATTGAAGTTTTTTTTTGAGTGTTTGTCTCATAGTGTCTACCTTCGGTTTCTAAGATTGTATGAAATGCCAACTGTAGACTTTTAAATGGAATGTAGTTTTTGTTTTGACTGTAATATTAAAATAGTAGTTTACCATACTGAAAAAAATGGAATAAATTTATATGAAATAAACATTGTTTCTATTAAAATTTTGACTTAAAACATAATTTCCAAGGATTAACACACAACAAAATTTTGTAGTTTTCCTTTTTACCCAAATCCAATGAAAATTCAGTATGAATATAAACTTTATCTTGTCAAGATTCAATCATGAAAAATTTCTAAGAACAATCTATTAAAATCAAAGTAATGCAATGCAACGTAATGTAATACATTATGTAGGATAAATATATTGATCATGGACTACCGTGTAATTAGGCATTATATTTTCTGGATGAAGTTTCATTAGATTTTTTTTTTTAAAGAAAAAGCTAAGTAATCACATAACAAAAAATTCTGAATTAGAAGGGGCATTCTTTCTTACAACATTGTTAAATGGAGGTTTACAGATAGCTTGAGTTTCAACTCACTTTAATTACCTTGCAAAATATGGACTGACATCTACATTACTGGTTTGCCTCCTTCATACCAGTGTAAGTTCACATGGTTTACATTCACATAACTCATTCTCAAGATGAGCGGGATGGGTAAAATTATTTTAGATGTGTGTAAAATTTTTTTCAATGTAAGCCCTATAGCTGTAGATCCAGGGACATGTGCTAATTTGATCTGCTAAAGCTAGAGACCTGTCAATGCAACAAATCCTTCTTTAAGCAGACAAAAAGCAGAAAGTTATACTAGCTACATAACTTTGGCTAAGTTTTTAAAGCATTAGTTTCCCCATGTACAAGAATCAGGATAATTACACCATTCTTTTACTGAAAAAATACTCCGCAAGCACCAACCCAGTGCCGGGCTCCGATCTAGGTGCAGGGGGTAAAACAAAAACAAGACTGACAGGAAACTTGCTGCCTTGGAGCTTACATTCTAATAAAATTAGACAGATAATAAGCACTTAAACTAATAGGTAAAATGTAATAATTTCAGATAGTAATCTTTAAAATTTATTTTAAAAAATCTTATTTTTAATTAAGAGTTCATATTTGATATTATATTAGATTGAGGTATGGTTAGACATTTATATAGTCTACGAAGTGATTCCCCTGATTAGTCTAGTACCCACCTGGCACTATACACAGTTATTAAAATATTATTGACTATATTCTCTATGCTGCATTTTTTGTTGTTTATTGAAGTTTTACTATAAATTTCTGCATAAAAGCTCTTGTGATGCCATACTGCTATAAATCCATGATAGCTACTACATTTGTTAGTATTCTCCAAACAGTAGCTCTGTACTTAATTAGAAGTGTTGAGGCATTTTCAGTTTATAGAAAAATGTATCACATAAGATATAATAATCAACAAACTAGTAAAAGCTGAGTTATAAGAATTTCTATTCTTAGTGCTCATCAGTACCCATGTCCAAAATACATTAAGCTTCATTTGCAACAATGTTATTAATTATGCAACTGATTATTTTGGTTCAGTGTCAGTGCCTTTTATTTCTTTTACATTCTTGTTTTGTTCTTTTTCATTTCCTATATATTCCTAGTATAGATCTATGGCACTGTGGCTTGGTTGGGGTCAGTAAGAACAGTTTTTGAGATATGTTGGCTACTCCTGGCCAGTTAATTTTATTGCTATCTTAGCACAATAAACTGGAAAATGATCATATATATATGTATAATTTGTATATATATATACAACATATATATATATGTATATTAGTATATATACAGTATATATACCCACATAGTACAATTTGTGTGTGTACTCTATCTCCACTAGGACATACCAAAAATCATTAAAATTTAACTAAGTATTTTAAGAATATATGTGGAAATATATGAGGATGTCAGAGAAGCAAAAGGGATCCTGAGAAATACATTATCATTCAAATGCAAGGTTAATATATGCCATATGTGTGGAAAGAATTATGTCTGATTTTCTATCATGTGATGTATGATTCATACATAATGATGTTCTATGCACAGGGAACTTGAGCTTTGTCATAACTTTAATTATTAAACATTTGTTAAAAGGTCTAAAAAAATAATGAAGCAATATTCATTAAATCTGAGTGGTCACTGTATGGATAATTTGCTATTTATTCTTTGTCATATATTTGAAATTTCACTAAAAAATGAGAACTATAAAAGAGAAGGAAAAAGGGAACTGATTCATCAAAGGACAATTAAATGAAGCTGCCAATACCCCTAAACCCTTTAGCCTAGATTTCTCCAATTTAAAATTTGGGATCATCTAGACACTCTTTTGCCCTCTTTAAGAACAAACACAATGCCAATGTTTTCAAACCATATATCTTTCATAATTTTTTCCCTTGGCTAAGTATATACTGAACTGAGAATGCTGTTAAATTGTAATCATTGTCCTTGACAGTTTTACCATTAACTAGTTTTCTCCCTTTACTCTTTTCAGGGTTGTTTCAGGAGGCTTTGCTGTCCTTGCATTGCTTGGTTGTTACATGAGGAATACAGTTGGGTCAAACTCTGCAGAAACTTATTCACCAGAGCTTTCCAACTCTTAAATTTCTTATAAACTAGTTCTTCTTAAAATTTTTCCACACAGGGAATCCTTTAAAGATAATTCTTCCTTCTATATATGCTTCTTTATTTATATTCTCTGTAGAATTCCCTACTTTCCCCTCTTTTCTTCAATTCACAATTCTTATTATTTGTTTCTACTAAATACTAATAGTAATCAACATGGGGGAGTTCAACGGTAATTTTTTTCTTTGTGCTTATCTATATCCCCTGAACATGTGAAAAATGAGACAAACGTTATTGAAAATAAAAGAAAAATAGAAACTAAGGTTGAAAATGAGACATTTTTTTAAAAAAAAGTGTCTAAAATTCAAACCTTTTAGTATAAGAGAGACTATTATATTATTTGTTCAAATAAGTCTCACTAAGTTGTTGACAGATTTATTTTGAACCATCAACACATCCTCCCTCAGTCCTTCCTCTGTATACTTGTCTGCAAAAATATTTAGGATTAGTTTCCAGTTTACAATCATAGAATAGGTGTAAAGCTAACTGGTTTTATACATCTGCAACCCTGAACTCATTAGCATTATGTTTTAACTCTAAGCTGAAAAAAGTACATATATTCTTTTAATAAATAGTCTTTTCACAGAGTCACTATAAGACAAAATTTTTATAAGTAGAAATTTTATACCTAATTCATTTATGGTGGTTTCATCCATGTTCTCTCTCCCATATTCCTGTGTTAGTTAGCCTAGA
Source organism: Eidolon dupreanum (assembly GCA_028627145.1). Classification (NCBI taxonomy): domain Eukaryota; kingdom Metazoa; phylum Chordata; class Mammalia; order Chiroptera; family Pteropodidae; genus Eidolon; species Eidolon dupreanum. The sequence goes on from CM053509.1 coordinate 23,182,705, forward strand.
ATTTAGGCACAGTATATGGCTGAGTTGCCATAGCTACACTAAAAGTAGCTATTCTCATCTCATTTTGTCTCTTTTTAGCAAAGTGAGACGCACATATTCATTTTAACAACAATTATTAAGGTTCATACTCTTTCTCGCTGGCTGAAATGGATTGGGTTATTATTCATTGAAAAGGGAAAGGAAAATAAGAAATAGGTAGAGATAAAGACAGGTAGTTTTTACTAAAAAAAAAAAAAACAAAAACCCACATACATAAAGAAAGGGAAAAGAGGCACAGAAAAGAACGAAGTGTAGAGAACTACAGTAAGAAAGTAGGTGACTATAAATGAGGAAAATAAATAACAGGATGGGAATTCTTATAGATTATTTCCCTCTTTACACTTCTTACTTAGACCTTCAAAACTCATGGCAGTCCTTAAAAACAATATCATCCTTGATCTGAAATTAATGATTTAGGAATATAAAGATTAAATGCCCAATTTCAGGACCATTCACTTCCTTCCAAACTATTCAAGATGAAGCTGTAATGTGGAAGGAAAAAGGAAGATATTTTTCTCACTTGGAAAAAACAGCATCTAGTTTATTTTTTAGTAAACAAAAATGCATACATGAAATAAGATGAAAGGAACTAATGAAGGTGCTGATCACCTGATCATTAAACCAATGCTCCTAATAAATATTTAAAATGTTGAAGGCAATTATAAAGTTTGTTTAAAAAACAGTTTGGAACTGTCATGATATGAAAGAGTTAAGTCATGTTTAATATATTTAAAGCTGTGTGATTAAGCTGTGAAATTTGATAAGACAATTAAAGTCAGTCTTAATTTGACCCAAACTACTTCAGACTCTGAGCCAAATATTTGAGATTGCAGATTGACTCAACATTTCCTCTTAATACCTCTTTCTGGTCTCACTGGTCTTTTTTTCTTTCCTACTCACCCACTCATGTGCATTCTTGGAAGTGATGCCTACCTCCACAACTGAGAAGTACCAGTGACTAATTTAGCAGTATCTGACTTCAGAAGATCATTTTTGCTTCAGTTCCCACTTTTATTCCTGGGGAATTCCCTTCTCTGTCAAGCACTGTACAGAAGCTGATCACTGATTACTGCAACTTCAATACTAAATCAAAGGGCTAGATTGCATAGGAATTCTTCTTTTAGTGCAGGTAAACACAGCAGTCTTTTCAAAGAGCCATGCTTCTCAACAAGAACAGGTAGGCATGACAGCTCAAACAATTAGATTTAATTGCTGTGTGCTGGTACAGGAGAAAGTTGCCAAAAGAAAAAAAAGTCAAAAAGCCCAATTTTTATGACTCTAGGCAATACTGAATGCAGAATGGCATGGACAAAATTTCAAAAATAGACCCTTCTTTTCTTATCCTAAGGCAGACTTAGAAATAAGACAAGTAAAATCGCTAATATAATTGAAAACTATGGCTATAAAAGTTCATATGAATCTGAATTTCATTCAGGGTTTCATGGAACATGAATCCAAAAGTATCTTTAAGGTCTTTATGAATTCACCCTTGTTCTATAAGTTGCTGCTTATGCTCTGCAACTATTTAACAGGAGAAATTCAGAATAAGTGACCTGTTCTTTAAATACTGAAGCAGAAAATAGAACAATAAAACAGGGCTTGTTTCATTTTTCCTCTGTTTTTTTCTTTTCCCCTCCCTACTCCCTCTTTTTCATTTTTTTTCACCTTAAAATGCAAAACATTTGAGTGTCAACATACCTACTTTTACTCCCCTCTCAATTCCAAAACATATATTCAATCTTAGTTTTCCTATGTATAATATATAGCCAGTTCTGTTTTATTATAAATATTATTTTATATAATAATCATTGTTTCACAATTCTTCACTTTCTGTAATAACACAAGTCACATGGCAATTAAGTCAAAAGTACTTTAAAAGATAAATTCATAAATTGTACAAAGGACATATATTTCAAGGGCTGTATATGCTTTCAATTTATCATCCAACGCATTACTCCTGGATATAAAATATCTCACTGAAAAACTAGATATGAGCATGGGTTCCCAGAATATTTAAGTTGAAGATAAGTCAGTATGCTATAAAATACTCTGACAAAATACATATGTAATTATATAAACTGAACTTTTCAAAACTAATTTAAAGGACATTAACAAATATTCTTCATTTTTATTTCTAGCTTAGCCTATTGATGATGATAGGTATCTTGTGGAAAAATACCCCATCACCTCTCTTTAATTCCTAATTCTGTAATTCTTGTTAAAAATGAGAAAATGAAAATTTTGTTTTAGATGCTATGAAAAGATAAAAATATAAAAAAGTTTAAAAAACTCTTGAATAGGCATAAAACACATAGAATTATAAACATTATAGATTAATCTACATTGGATAATAATAACCGCCATTGTAAAATAGGGTAGGAAGCATTTATTAGATAATGCAAGAGGATAAAACACATGGGAAAGACTCAGTATGATTAAAACAGATTCCACAGGGATTCAAAATGTCTTTAAATTCAATTGAGTGGATTTAAGATATATTTATTAAATTCCTTTTCAAAAACTATATCTACTTTGTAGATACCAGTCATTCTGACCTATAATGTTTACTGGAGTTCTCTCTCCTTCAGTTTCTCCCATACCACTCAAGTATATTAGATAACTTAGCAGAGCAGAGGAGAACATTTAAAAGGTGAAAATCTGCATTCTCCTCCAATACATAATGATAATAAATCTGCATTCTCCTCCAATACATAATGATAATAAATAGTAATATCATGCTTTGCCTTTATCTCTCCTTTCCAAAGAGGTCTGTACTTGGCAAATAAATTAAATAAGCCTTACCACAAAGTTAAAATAACTGATACCATCTCTGTATAGAGAAAAATGTGGCCTAAAGAAATATAGCATCTTTAAAGTTATATAATAAGGCCCCAAGAACTCAAATCTATTCTAGGAAAATTTGCCCTAAGCAAGTTCTTTTTTGGGGACTTAAAATAATTTTGTGAATTTTAAAATAACTCCCCCATGACTATTCTGTGAACACAGGACTCAAGAATGGTGATTTTCCTATAGACCTTTTTTGATACAACACTGAATAACATTAATTTTCAGAGCCAAAGGCATTTTCTTTAGTAATATTTTTGAAGCACAGCCTGCATACATAGAATATGATTTTTTAAAAAACAGACAACATTCTAATTTGTAAAACCCTTAAGTGAGGCCTCATTTTAAATCTTTGTTATATTCTCTACATACCTAATATGGCATCTCTGTTGTAGATGCTTAATATTCTTGAGTAATTATGACCTATTGGTAGTGTTAGCAAAACCAAAGGTATAAGCAATCATGTAGAAATAATACAATCATATCAATTTCAATTCTTATATTCACCCAGAATATCAAAATCCATTACAGATTTTTTAAGCTCAAAGTATATCTTTTATCTGCATTTGGTATTCTGACTAAACTTCCATGTAGAAAGCAAAATGTACAGATAATCAAGATCCAATTCCTTTAAAATTGTACCATTAATATTTTTAACAGGATTAAAAATCCTGTTTGCTACATTCATGATAAATTAGCTTTCTCATGAACAGACTAGGAAGTATAAATAACCTCTTTTAATTCACAGTCATATATCTGTTCTACTTTTTCAGCTTGCTCAAAGACCTATATAAGTCAGAAAGAAATCAGCATTCATTCTAGGAGGAGGTATTAGAAATAATAATACCACACCATGGAAAGTTTGCAAAGTTTAGCTATATAGGCATAACCCCTTAATATAAATGTCTAATTTATAAATTCACTCAACAAACACTAATTTATGATGCTGTGGAGAAGTCCTTGTCTTAAAATGTCAGTTTCCCTCTCCCTTTACCTTCCACTATAGTGAGTATTCTAAGGAAGATGTACCATTTGAGCTATTGGAGGAAGAAAACAGAATGTGAGATCCTGCTGCCATTCAGAATTTGTCAGGGTAAAAATGCCTTGTAGTAGGCTGGGTTCTGTTAGAGGTTAGCATGCAGTTCTCCAAGAAATAATGTTACAAATAGTACAAATTGATTCCTACATTAATCCATATATATCTATTTGACCCTCAATTCAAATATATTGCTATTTCAACATATTAAGAGTAGTATAAACTTTTGAGTGGTAACCTAGAAATCTGGTCACTATTAATAAAGTTACTTTCATGGCAAACTGCTTTGCCCTACTTATAAGTTGGTGACTGCCTGAAGAGTATGACATGTAATAGAATTCAAGGATAATATAATTATGGAGTTCAGGACATGCTACCCCCAAATATGGCACCTTGTCATATTAAAGATTTAAAACCGAAGAAATCTGAGAAAACAGCAGAAGTAAGAAAGTCTTTCTGTCCTTCCCTTGCTCTTTTTCCCTGAAGCACTTCATAATATCCTCAAGTGAGAAGTGCCCTTCCTACACTCTGAGGAAAGGAACATCCTTATCTCCAAGATGGAGGGACAACTGGGAATAATCAGAACAGGGCTTTCTAAGTTTCTCTCAATTTACTACCCTTGGCTCATACTCTTTGCCCTATCATATTTTTCTATGACTGTTCATTGATCACAAAATTAACATAAAACTCTCAGGCTTAACGATTTATTTGGGTCTTCATTTCTTGTGTCATGTAAAATTTATATAAATAAATTTGGATACTTTTCTTTTGTTAATCTGTCTTTGTCAGGTTAGCTTTCAGACCCAACGAGGGAACCTAAAGAGGTCAAAGAAAACTTTCTCCTGCACTATTCTTATTAGCCATAATCTTTAGTGAAGTGGTGTGTGTGCGCGCTAAGTAATCCAGACGCTAAATAGGAAAGTGATTTTGGAGAAAAAGGCAAGAGAAAAACTGGGGAAGATAATTAATTGGCTGAATGAAAAGAAAGATAAAGCTCATAAAGAGATGTTTGTATACATCATATTCAATACACTTGTAGACCATAATTAAGAAAAAGAGGCAAGCAGGAACGGTACAAATGCTATTAGGTTAAGTTGATAGCAGAGTTAATACTACTTATTTTTTAGTCAGATTGTGGCTAATAACCATATGCAAAACATGTTTCACTGCATGACAACGGTAGCAGATACTATGTCTGGCAGAATTAGTTCAAAGTATAAATAATTTTACCTTTGAATCTTTAGTAATTAACATTTATTGAGTACTTATTCACATGAGGCACTGCACCAAGCAGCACTGAGACTCAATACTTAAGGTACCTAAAAAGGTGGTATCACTCCCATTTTATAGACAAGTTAATTTGCTTAAGATTACAAAATTAGTAAGGCACAGGGTTGGGTTTCAAATCCAGGGCTGGGATTAAAATCTAGCCCAAACTTTATTCCAATACTGGGATAAAACCAATAAATATTAATAATTGCCAAAGCGTGAACAACCTTACAATATGATGAGAAGCTGGTTAAATTTGGTTCTTTCAGAAAAATAGTTTATTTTTTAAAATTCTCAAATAAATACATGCTTCACATTCTCAAATCTTAAATTCACATGGTAAGCATAAGGCTATTTAGAGATTTTAGTATCTAAGGAAAAAGGTAATAAGGAGAATTCTCAAAGAAGACATTTTAAGTATGGCTTTAAATAAATGGCTTTAAGAAGTACTGAACTACATAAAAGCAGAGAAAGGATTACTGTATCTTTTTCAACTCTAGGAGAAAATTAAGCCCTGATACATTCATTATACGTAATAAATTAGCTTCTCTTTTATGAATCTAGAATGGCACCACCTTCGCAGGAGCTTGAGAAAACAGCCACACGAATCACTTCTTGTTCTGTGAGTTAGATGAGAAATCCTAGTTGAGAAAGTAAGTGTTTCTGAAAGGGAGAAAAAAGGTGACCAGAGAAAACTGATCATTCTATTTGCTGAAGTCCAGGCTATCTATTTCATTGTACCCAAATGCATGTCTATGTGAACATGCCAAAGAAAATTTATATGGTAGTCAAGAAGATACTTTCCTGAATCTAGAAAAATCACACCAGGTTTGATGATAAACAACATCTGTCTGTAAATCTATGGGTATGAACCACAGCAGGGTATGACACTGAGCTGTTTAGTATTCATTAAACCTCTGTGCAAGTGTGCACTGCTACTACCTTCCATATAGAAGAGACAATTGGGTTAATTAAGAAAGAAGACAAACGGAGACAAAATGATGGCCTGTGTGATGAATCACTGGGCACATGAAAGAAAGAATGATGGGCATCAGCCCAGTGAGGAGTAAAAATCACTTTGATGTCAATTTCCCTCACTATTGGATAGAGAGCAATTTTTAAAAAATGACTGGAAATTTATATGTTGATCATTTTTTTGATTTAAATTGCCTACCAATACTTCCTTTGTGTCTTGGTAATAAAGAAACTTTAATCATAGGTCTATATATGACTTGTTTATCAATAAATAACACTGGATTCTGACTTCAATTTTGTTAAGAGCTAACTAAGGAATACCTGCCTAACAATAACTTCAGCTTTCTATATATTTTTTTGCTTGTGTACCAATTCTGATTCCCATATGAATTTCCATCTGAATTTATGAAAGCATGATTTTTCATAGACTTAGTTCTCAGTGTTTTTCAAATAGGATGTCAAGGAGACTGATTGGGGTCATGGAAAAGAAAGCTGCACTGCTCTAGGTAAACTTCAGGTTTCAACAATAGGGCAAGACAGTCAATTCTTCAGTTTAAGACTCTCTTCCTTCCTATTATATCCAAGGTCAATAAGAACGAGATTTGTATAGACTGGAATAACTGTTTGATATTGATGGAGCCCAACTCAAGAAAAACTGGGCCAGCTACTCCTGTTATTTATTTTAAAAAATGGAATAACAAAATATACTGTAGGAAGTCAGTCAGGCAGAGTAGAATTAAAATGTTTTAGAAGCAATGACCTAGATTAATATATACTACAGAGAATTAGAAACATGCAAATAATCTTAGTGACATCTGACACATATATAATGGAATATTTGACACTGGGTTCTAACTCAGATCTGGTCAGTATGTGTTTATTAAATGCTTACTGTGTGCCAGATGGGGAAAGGAAGTATAAAATGTAAAGGAAGCTAACCAATGTCTTTACCCATCTTTACCCAACCAAGTTTTATAATCTAACAACAGAGTGAACAGAGCAATTAGGAAACTAAATATCATTCATTCAATCATTCATTTAACCCATATGTACTGAATATCTACTGTTTGTCCCAAACTGATCTAAATTGTGAATTTTAGGTTGAAAAAAAAAAGCAGCCTCTTGTCTCCAGGAGCTCACAATATAAAAAGACCGTTAAATATATATATAATTATAATACATCACGATAAGTGCTATAACAGAAGTAGTACAAAATGCTATTAGGGATATATAAAAGATGGTCCTAACTCTGCTGGGAGTTGGGTTTGAGGAGATAATCAGTAAAGTCTTCTTGAAGCTGGGATATATGAATAGAGTTGTAAGGGACAATTATAAGTTAGTTAGGTGAAGCAAAGGCAGGAAAATCAGAGAAAAAAGTATAATTTACAGATGTTAGGGACCCTGGCAACTGGGAAATGATAAAAAGTATGGCTAAAGCTAATTTTATCCATCATAAGGAGTGATAAGAGGAGAAGTTGATGTGGTATGTAGGGACCAATTCCTCAGGGTTATAGAGTGGCAATGAAAAATTTTGAGTAGGAGAATGGTATGATTACATTAACATTTTAACAACTTCATTCTGGTGAACAATGTGAAGATGAATTAAAAATATTTATGGGGTAAATGATAAAAGTAGAGGAACTATTTTAAAGATTAATCTAGTAATCCAGATGAGAAATCCAACTAAATCATTAAAAGTAGTTCTGGAGAGAAGAGCACAGATTCTAGAGATACAAGAGACAAAATCTGTAGGATGTAGGTCATGAGGGATATAAATCCAGAATTCCTAGGTTTTCTGTCTGAATAAATGCGTAGTGTCATATCTTGTAATAGAGGATAAAGGAACAAATCTAGGAGCTGAGTTATGTTCAAGGTGCTTATAACTCTGGAAAGAGATGTGAGCTATAGATAGGAGTTGATGCCAAGGTAGTTACTATATAACTAATATGATGGTAATATAATCTGAAGTTCCTAGAATAATCCCTGACCAAAGTTAAGTGCTATGTAAACAGAATAATGATGATGGATGGTGATGATCACAATACTGACAATGGTTGATTATGAGATCAACCCAAAACTATATAGAGTATCACTGTCCAATAGAACTTTATGTGATGATGAAAATGTTCTACATTTATACTTTCTAATGTGGTAGCCACTAGCCACATGTGACTACTGAGAACTTGAAATGTGGCTGCTGCAACTGAGAAACTAAATTTTAAATTTTATTTAATTTTAATGAATTTAAATTGAAAGGCTCCATGTAGTTATAATCTATTACACAGGACAGCGCAGATAGATATATAGTGAGAAATGAAACAGAATCTGGTAGTCAATTGAGTTGATCATCAACATGTAAGGAACAATAGAAAAACATTGATAGGCAGGAAGAAAAGCAATATAGGGTAATACTATCTATAAACACAATGGAAACTCCCTTGAGAGGATGATTAGGGTTAATGGATATGGTAGAGGAAGTTTTCTGTAAGAAGATGGGCTGCAGCTACATAGTAGAGGAGGTCACTTCAAGAAGACAGACTAGTACATATAATAGCCAATAAGAAAGAAGAAATGTTATGATCAGAAGGTTCACCTTGACTGGAGTTGTAGGTACATGGTAAGAAGTAAGAGGTCAATCGTCCTGTTTGCTAGGGACTGAGAGGTTTCCTGGAATACAGAACTTTCAGTTTTAAAACTGGGACAGTTCCAGGATGCGGTACGTCCAATACTACAATCAGGAAAATTCTGGGCAAGCTGGGAGAAGTTGGTCACTAGAAAATAATGTGCGATAAACAGTGGCTGTTCAAAGTATGAAGGACTCTGACAGAGAGTCAGAGAGGCATTTACCTTCATGATATAACAACTAAGAGGTAGGCTATTATAGCTTTTTCAATTAGAGTTGAAAGGAATTAAAGTAGCTTTGGGAAGATGAGTCTGACATAAGAGAAAAGGACTATTAAAAGGGAATCCAATTATCAAGCTACTCTCATAAACTGAGTCTGAGGTTATTAGGACTTAAACATCCAAGTGAGAGAAAAAATGAAACGTGTTTATTTAATATTTACTATGTCCCAAGTACCCTATTAGATTTTACACTGATAATTTTACATAAATTATCTATCAATTCTCTCTGAAACTCAGATGTGGAAACTTTTATAAACTTTAGAGAAGTTGATGGATTTATTTGTTTAAGCACTCACTCACCATTTCCCAAATATTTTTGATTGCCTTTTATATGACATGTCAATTTAATTATCTTACTAAAGACAGGGTTTGAAAGTAGATTAAGCTATAAAGTACACTGTATGTATTAGAAGAATTAAAAGGAGATAATTCAAAGGAAGAAATAAAACTGACAAAATTTAATGACACACTGTCAAAGATGAAAAATAAGGAAGAGTGAAAAATAACTCGAAGATTTCTGTGCTGGGAAACTTTAAGAACATGATAGAGGGAAGGGATTCAGATGGCAGAGTTGGATATACTGAGTTTGAGATCATAAAAAGACATTCAAATAGCAGCAGGAAATGTAAGTATGAATGTAAGTAAGGTTTGTCATTTAATGCATATTATGTGCCAACATTTATTTGGGCTCTAACTATATTTTTAATTAATCTATTTCATTTGTAAAATGATAACTCATGAAGACAAGCTAAACTGTATTTGTTTGAAGCTGAATTTCCATATAAGTACTTTATAGACTTTTTTATTCTTATTTTTATGAAGTGATATTTATAATGAAGAGATATTTATACATAATACATATATTTACACATATGTATATAAAATATATAAATATTTCTTCTCCCTCTCAAAGACATACATCTTAGTTTTAAGACACTTAACTTAAAAAATTCCAAATATTAATATTTCCAAATCTTAAAGTTTAAAATTCTTGTGCTTTATTTTCATTGATGACCTCTTTTACATTTCAGATGATGACAGTATATAAGGCAGTATATGAAGATAAGTGGAAATTCACTAGTGTCAACTACAATAGTATTTAAAAAATCTTTTTATTATAGAAATTAAAAAATGTATGCCCAAGTAGACAGATGTACCCATCATCTTTTTTTCAAAAATTATCAACTAATTCTTTTTTCAAGAACGTTTTGATTATATCCCTGTCATAGAGAAAAGTCATGTGCTTTCCCATTATCTTTATGTCTGGTCACTTACTTGGATGTAGAGAGAGGTATGTACATAATTTTCTTATTTTGACCCAATTTATGCACTCCAATTCATTTTTAAAAATTCAAAAGTGAGGTAGGAATCAAGAAACTTTGGTAGCAGCAGATGCAATATTTTAAAAAGATACTATTTTTAAGAGATTTCTTGACACTATCTCAAATTCCCAACTATTAAATACAAACAGCATGAAAGCAGTATACATAGGTGAAAGGAAAGAGTGGAACATTACAGAAAAATATATTAAAATAAATAGTAAATCAATTATTAAAGATTATCTAAGTGAGATTTTATCAAATAGGAAAGCTTAGGTGATTATTTAACATTCAGAATATTCATTTTATGAATCTTTATTTTCTTCTAATTTAAACAGTTTGTGGTCCTGTTACAGATGCACTTATATTTTCTTTTTAAACAGGAAATGCTAGTGTTTAAAGTCCAGTTTTCTTCCTTTCCTCCCTTCTTTCCTTCCTTCCTTGAATCTGTAGATCTACTATCTGCAATTCAACTAAAACTTTTTTTTTTTTTTTTGCAGAAGCTCCAAACTGTCAGTCAGTTGAGGTTTTGTTTAGATTAGAATTAGTGTTTCAATAGAGTGTTACGAATTCAAACGACAACTGTTTCCCATGTTACAACCTAAAAAGGTCACCTTTTCTTTAGGTAGATAATAGCTCTTAAGCCTTAAATAAAAATATAATTAAGTTTCAGTCTTTGCCCATTCAATAGGAAAAATCAATTTAGTTCCCACATTTCAAATGATCTAAATCAACCTTGCTATTGGAAAATCTAAGAAATTAAAGATAGGTGTTAAAGGGTCCAATGTTTATTATTTTGTTGGTCTAGACACTGTTACAAGTTATTAAAGATTTATATCTAGTGTATACTTTAGCTTTTCAAATAAGTCAGAAAAAAGCACTAGTTCTACCAGAAGATACTACTAAGTCTGGCTTTTGTTTAAACTTCAGAAATTATAAAGCAAATTTTTCAAAGGATTTTAAAAAATGAATGCTGCTAGAACACTGCTGGAACAAGCTGGACATTTGGAAAGTGAGTTCTTCCCTTTTTTTTTCACTTGGTTTGTAGAGATGAACAATAGTATACAACCTGAGACACCTGATCTCATTGCATTCATGATATTTTATGCAATCTAAATGTGAAGCCAATTACATAGGTGAAGAAATAGCTAGCAGATTATGACTATATTTAAATAAAGCATTAGTAGATACTCAATAAATATTTATTGAATGACTAAATACAAGATAAATAATAATAAATTACACAAAGGAATGTCTTTCTAATATTTCTTTGAATTAAAGTTTTCTATCTTATAGATACATCTATATCTTTTCCTAAAATAATATCTAAAACTAATCAACATAAACCAGGTAAATACATACTGTGAAAATATGAGATTATTACATGCCATTTAGAGAGCTGATGACTTTTAATAACTTTTGGAACTGCAGAAACCATGGCATTTAGGAAAAAAACAGTTTTCTGCCACTCACTTGGCAGCTTTATGACTTTTGGCAAGATATCAAAATTCTTTGAGCCTCAGCTTCCTCATCTGTAAAATGAGAATGATAATAATATCTTTCCTAAACAGAGCTGTAGTGAAGATTAAGATAAAATAAATGAGATGTCAAACAGAGCTTGTCACATACTAAGAGAATTGTATTATTTTTTACAAAGGGGCCATCAACTACAAGGAGTAACATTTGCTGAGAAGTATTAGCAGGGTCAAGTTAGAAATTATCTTGTACAAGTCATGGATAGATTTATTTTTGAACAAGGCTTATTTAATTTATTTATTCTTGGTCTTATAAATATCACAGGAGATAGTGACATGAAATTGGCAAAGCCAACATGTTACATTAGGGACTGGAGAATTTATTTCTGTAGTAGTGGAGGTTACGTGAAGATGATGTGAATGTGAAGGAAAAAAGAGAATGAGCCATGAAAATTTTGACTACCTCCATAGTGATGCTATAAAATAAATAATGCACTTTACTGACAGTGCCATCAAGAGGCTTCCATATGAAAAATTGAAACATGAGGACATTCCTTGAAATTCTAATTATTAAGGTGTATAGTCTAAAATTTTGTGAAACAATCATTTACCATTTTAAGATGAAATAGAAAACAATTACAAAAGGTTATTTTTGGCCAGATGATCATCATGAATATTAGATTCCCTAAGGAGTTATTCATGGTATTGGTCTTTATAGCATCATAAATTAAAGAAAACACCACCTATGGAGTCCACAGAGATGTGGCATTGTGTGGAATATGGAAACCCTACCACAAGTGACAAAAAGAGAAACACACTTCATGACAAATAAATAAAGCTCATGTGTCACAATGAAAGAAACAAACCCAGGGTAAGCCAGAGTTCATTTAAGAGCTGAGTGCTATGGATCAAATGCCACAGCATTCACAGTCCCATCCCCCAGAAGCCAGTTCCATATTCCAACCTGAGAGCCCTCCTGCACACATGCTGTCACAGAGAAAGTAATACCCTGATGGATGCTGTAGGCTGTGATTGGAGATGATGCCAATGGTAGACTTCTTATACACTCTCATGGGAAATGGAGAATTGCCTGGATGAAGTGGCAGAAAGAAATGGGTTATATATTTTTTACACTGGATTCATAATCCTGGGAAATTAAGAAAAGACCTATGAAAAATGTGGTGATGAAATGATATCAATCTTCTCTTTGAAAAGTCATTGCTGATACTGCAAGTAATTCATCTGCCTTTCATTACTTTGCTTCTCTCTACAAATAAATATTTTAAGTAGAAATTAATTCTCTACAAAATTAGTTTTAAGAGAAAAAATCTGTAACACCTGCAACTTGCAAAAGGAAAAATGAAAGAAAAAGGCTGTAATGCTATGAAATCAATATAATTCAACTTTGTGAGGCTACGGGTTTAGTAATCCTATTATTTCAAGTCTTTTTCTTAAATTTTAAAGTCAAAAAACGATATGCTGTCTGTGGTCTTTATATACTACTTGGCATTTTAGATATTGCCATCTTTTTGTTTTCTGCATAACATTATGAGATATTTCTGGGTCAGAATTAAGCTGACAATACTGGCCTGCCCAAAGTAAATATATGTAGAAATATGTTACATCTCTAAAGTAACAAATTAAGATCTTAAAATTCATAGGCTATTAAAGTTCTTTTATTTATTTTTCATATTTTGAGGTACATATAGTCTTTCCTTTAGCTACTCAACAGTGCCCCTGCTACAGGAAGTAGACTTATGAGTATTCAAAGTTTGTTAATAAAGTGTCAATGAACCTAGCTTATAAAAACAAAAAATCCATTTATGCTCTGGTTTAACAGTAAGAATAAGAAAAGAAACCAGTAAAATGGCAAAGAATATAGATGTCAAATTTCATGTAAGATATTTTATTAAAAGAACATGAATTTCATGAGTGATAAGCTCTTCTAGATTATAAAAACCTTATAAAAATACATGTATCAAGGAAACTATTTTCCTGAGTAACCTAATTACTTTTTATAAAAAGGAGTGAATCTTCTGTTTTACATAAAAATAGAAGTTTCATATTAACTTTTAATTTAATAACCAGTTTTGGATGCTTTCCTGTGTCTATGGTTAATGGGACAGAGTTGTCACTAATGTAAATATAAATCTTCAGTTACCAGAGACAGACCTATGTAGGTCTGCAAGCTGGAATCTTTGTCTTTAGCCAATATGAGTTCAATAACAAATTACCTGGTTCAAAGGAATCTTAATGGAATTAAGGTGGTTGTAACAATCAATTTCGCTATTTGGACTTTAACCATTTCAGTGTGATATAGCGACTGCCAGAAAAAAAGTTACTCAGAAACAGTGTAGTATAAAAATATAGAAATTTTGCCCTAAAACAGCTAACTTTCCCCCTTTGGTACCGTTATCCCTTACAGCCAAATGCAAAGTGCAAGGCAAAATAAATTAAGGCAAAAGGAAAACAAAGTAAGAAAAATGGTGAGGGCGAGCATGTTGTTGACCATGTAATAAAACACGTGCAAAGTATACCTCAGATACACTATAGGTAGATGAGCACGAGGGAAGCCGAGCCTGGTTTTGCAGTAGGGAAAAGAAAACACTGTTAAAGAGGAAATGATAGCATAATAAGGGTCTCAGAAGTTAAGATGGCTCCATCACCAATACATTTGCCCGATAATAAAACAGCCTTACAAGGAGACACTTGAGTTTGAAATCTCAAGGTTTAAGCTTTTTGAGAACCTTGTGATAAAAAAAAAAAAATATTCAGCTTATAAAAAAAAAATCCATGGTGGAGATGACTCCTTCTGATCAGAAGAATCTGGTGTGATCTTGCTGAAAAGATGTTCATTTAAGGTTAACAGGAAAGCAGAATGCTGGTCACTTTTTCCACTGGTACCACACTGATTGTTATTGGTTTAACACTAGCAAACTATAGGTGACGTTATTTATAGGATGATTCTACAGTACATCTTCCTATTATTCTGTAAAGAGGGCACTAAAGCAAGTTTTAATTTCTTGTTCTCACTATTTCATTCTTAGTGTTACTCCATATATATGCCAATAGCAACATCAAAAAATATATAAAAACAAACACAAAACTCCTCTTCAAACCTATTTTTTTTTAATCAGAATGTTCACTGTTTTTTTTTAAACAGCTATTTTATATTTAAACCCATGTTTAATGTTCATGACTTTGAACTGATAATTTTCTGGCCTGTTCTTTCTTTCTAGGTTGTCACACTATTATGTGCAATTCCATGGTCTCTTCTATTAGGTTGTTGCCATGCCATGTGAGCTAAATTTTTTAAGTATACATTTTCCAGTCACAAAATTCTTCATGAAGTTCCAAAATACAGAGTTAGGGTAGGGAAATGAAGGTATAGGAGAAAATGACACAGTGAATCAGAAATGCCCTTATTATTTGATTCGTTCTTTAACTGTATTTTCAGAATCCAGTAAAACTGAATGTAGTAGCACTCAATAAATGTTTATTGAATGACTATGCAAATTCATTTTCTTCAATCCTTAAAAAAACAAAACTGTGTAAAATAATATTAAGAAGGTTTTACACTAACCATCACAAAGATCTATGATAAACTGTATGACTGCCACTTAATGGGTTACTTTGAGGTAGTTTTTAAAATATGGTGAATTCTATACATATTAAGAAATTATACTTTTCAAGTACATATACATCTAATTTCCTTTAGCAAATGCACATACATATCTGATTTTCTTTAGTAAGATAGCAGTTCTAAGAAAACCTTGCTGGGCATATTTGTTCTATTTCTATAACTATACTCATAAAATTGAAAAACTTTATCTTTTAGAAACAGTTTGAATCTTGTCTTTTTTCCCCTCTCAGTTGTCCATTTTCTATTACTAGGAAAATTTACTTGTCAAGGACATCTTTTACTTGTACCTTATTTTTTTTTTATTAAAGTCAGTTCTGAGAAGGGCATTTCTACAGTAAACGTTAAACACCTCACAGGAAACCTCAGAATTATGTTAACTGTAAGCGAATAATAACAAGTGAAAAGTAGCAAAATTAGCCTGTTTTCCAAAGAGATAATCCTGAAATTGATTTACTGCCATCTTTATCATTATCGTAGTCTAATCATAAGACATCATCTACCAAGGTACTCAGGATATTACATAATTATTATAAATTAAATGTACATTATTGATGTGAGTAAATTCCAAAATATCCCAAAAAAGGAAGACTTACAGGACTCAACGTTCTAAATACAAAAGCCGAGACACAGAAATTTGTCTAAAAGAAATTAAGAGTATACAAACCGATGTTTACTCATTTAAAAGCTACTGAATATTTATTTACCTATCTAATGACTAATCTTCCAGCTGTTCTGCCCCACCTCAATCAAAGTTGGCTGATTCAATCCAGGTATATTCCAGATTTTTAAGTGCTGCGTATTAAAATATTATGTATTACTTGTTCCTGTGAGGGTGTCTTTCCATTTGCATAAAATGTCTTATAGAAGATGTAATTTTAGGTGAGGTCAAATAGGGAAGTCAGTAGAAATCAAAAGCTGATCATGTTCTTTAGGGGAAACACCTTTATTGAGAGGTAATGAAGTAACAGAAATATGTAATGTAAACAGCAAAAATACTTTAAAAACACAATTTTTTAAAAGTGTAAGAGAGTAAGAACGGAATTTATCAGTATACATTAAGGTCCCTCCCCACCAAAGACGATGAATGTATAATGTATACTTTAACCATATGATAGTTCTATATTTGAAGGGTTTAATAGTAATTGCATAGTGAGTTTACTTTGTGTGCATGTGTGATGAAAAGAGAAAATAGCTAGGAAAAAAACAATGTAAAAAGGAAGAATAAAAATGTAAAGGTATAAGACTTCAGAGGATCAACTCTGTTAAACACATGCTTCCAAGCAGAATAATCTGAAAGTATTTCCAGAAAAATAGAAGCAGCTCTCCTTCCCTCAAGCTCTAAAATAAAAATAATTGCACACAGCCTCTACTAAAATCATTTCTTTGTCAATGTCACCTTGACACACTGACCAGTTATAGGAGTTCTCGGCAAACTTTTCCTGTAAATGGTCAGATAGTAAATATTTTAGGTTTTGTATGCCATATCGTCTTTGCTGCAACTGTTTAGCTCTGCTGTTGTACAAAATCACCATAGACCATATGCAAATAAATGAGTGTGGCTGTGTTTCAATAAAACTTTATTTTTAGACACTGAAATTTGAATTTCTTCTAATTTTCACATCATGGAATGATGTTCTTTTGATTTTTCTCTCATCATTAAAAAATGCAAAAATCATTCCTAGGTTGTGGGCCCACAAAAGAGAAAGAAGATTTGGCCTAAGGGCCGTAGTTTGCTGACCCCTGAGTTATAGCATTAATCTAATGAATATAAAGGTGCAAACAAAACAACAAAGAGAATTTGTCAAAAATATGAAGTGATTCAGAACTAAGGAATGAAAATATTGATCTTAAAAGATCTACGAAATCACAACCATCTAATTCATTATTTATAGTAGCCTTATTTTATACCAGTCTTTTCTGGCATTCAGGAAATTGTTAAACATTTAAAAATCATTATTCAAAAGACTTATTTTCTGACTTCAGATATTTTTCTTAAACTTATTAAAAATATATGTAGTCTTATTTTAAGGAGTAGTCCCTCCCTTCATGTTTTCCATTTCAAATAATATCATCTTTTTATTTGTGTTAGTATAACAAGTACTAATTATTATTACATCCTATCTACTTCATCATCTTTCTTTTTAGTTCCCTTATTTGCCAATAAATAATGTCTTCATAAGTCATCTTCTCTTTTACTATTTGTGAAAGCGTTTAAGAAATTAACATATTTGGTTATCTATCTATGTATATTTGTAGCTGAACAGAAATTTACTATCACATTACATAAACTGAATGAAAATACAAAATTTGTGGCTTTAAGGTATTTTTACTCCTCTCTTTTCTATTTATCAGTATTTCATGAGCATTTATCTACCTTTTCTCCTAAATATTTTAACATTCAAGTTTTCCAGGACCCCATTTTTAACTAATTAACTTCAATTTTGTAAACTTATCTTGATTTATATTATCTAAAGAAAGGATCATTTGCATTTTCTTATCCTATGCTTTCCAGTTTTCAACGCTGTCTGTACTGTTCTTCAATCTTGTATGTTACTTTAAATATTCTTCCTACTAAACTCATACATTCGATTAAATGAAAAATTAATATTTTCCTTCATGTGGTTTTATTCTTGTCATTATTCACAACATATTATCAGTCTAAGGATTCGTAGTAATTTTTGCAGTCATTAAATGGGGCAAACTTCTTAGGCACAGAATGATGTTTATTATTAAAATTACTAAAAAAGCTATCTGGGGCTCAGAATACTTCAGCTTTGTACATGTACAGAAAAAGATGATATTCTTAATTTAGAATTCAAGAATCTAATTAATACATCTTACTTTTTGAAATAACAGAGTAATTGTAGGATAAAGAAGAATATAAATAAAATTTAATATTATTCTAAAACTACATTTTAACATAGTTGTCTACTCTATATTGCTGATTATCTATAATAAATAATAATGCAGGGCTTTTTCCTCTCTACAAAATTATATATTGTATAGATGATACCAACTGAAGTATAAATGATTTAATTAAATCCTTATTCCCAAACTTTTGAATGATGCCTCACTTTCCACAACTATTAAATAAAATATTTAAGTGGCAATGTGGTTCTGACTTTTTCATCTTATTGAAATATTTAACAATGTTTCAATGAATTAAAAAGCATCCACAGATTTGTTCTTATGTGTGACACCTATAATAAATTTTCACAAAATTGAATGGTTACTTTATGCCAATTTATCTTATTTTAGAAACAAAATCTGTGTATATAGCCTATGGTACTGAGAATAACTTTATTCTGCTTCTAGGCAACATTTTTAAATATACAAGGTGTATTTTAAGGCATTCTGGGGTAATGGGAATTAAAAGGGAAGGAGAGAAGTGAGTATCCAATTAAACATTTAATTTGCATCTTTTAGCTGAACTCTTTGGAGAAGATACTATTTGTGTTTTGATAGTTTTTTCCCCCTATACTTTTCTAGTTAACAGGAATCTAGTTAATGGTCAATCATTTTAGAGAAAAGGTAATCAGAACTAAGTGTGACCCTGTGGAATAAAACACAAGATGAAGATACTGAGATTAGTCATTACGTACTGTACAATGCAGTATGGGTATTTAAAAAAAAAAGAAACTGAAGAGTGGGATGAGATAAACTAATTTACAAAGAACAGAAATTTTAAGTTAGCCTGAATCTAACACTAACTCCCTACATATTAACCTTAACAAGTCAACTTTCTAGTCTTGGTTTGACTGAAAGAAAAATAATATCAATTCTCATAATTGGTTAGGGAAGAATATGACACTAAATACATATATTAATGTTATCAGAATTTTTTAGTGGTTTCTAGAATAATATCTAGGTATGTTTAGACTGACAATTATAAAATTCATGCTAACCTTTTTTTTTTTTTTTTTTTTAAAAAAACAATGTAATAGAATCTGTGGGTGATTATGGATGATCTTTTAAATTCTATAAGAATATGCATAGAAAAGAAGGACTGGCTCAAAAGAAAGTAGAAAAACGAGACACTTATACCTTCCTTCTCTGTTTAGCTATTAGAATTTAATGACTGATATTAATAAAAAATTTAGACTTTAGTAATCAGAAATTTAATAAAGAGATACACATAACTATGGTATATAATTAAAAACTATTTTTTTATTCTACCCTTTATAATAAAATGATTATTGCAATATGGACTACATGTATGGCAATAATCTTGGGAGAAGTAAATCAGGGCTAGGATTCATAGAACTTTTAAAAAAGCTTCAGGAATGGAAGGTAAAGGCTAAACAGAGCCAGAGATTATTTGCTACAATAATTTAACTTTTCTTCTGCCATATTTATACCATATACGATTTTAAAGATTGACTTCCACCTATCTTGAAAAGATATATTCAGTAGAAGGACCAAGTATTCTAAGTCTAAACTATTGGTCACAAAAATACTATTTTTGCCTATATGCTCATACAATGTATGTACAATATTGACTGGCTATAATGTATTGTTCTCCTTCAAAGTGTTCTATTGGCTATATTAGCCTTTACCTCAAGTATTTGTAAGATGTTACAGGATAGTGTTCCTGAAGATGCTTACTTCCTTATGTTTTAAACAAAAAATGCTATCTTATAATAAATCCAAAAGACTCTGAGTCGAGAAAGTCTATTAATTCAGAAAAAAATGTGTCCATTTGCCAGAATACCTATACTGACACTCATTTTCCTTGATGACTGAAATTGAATCATGAAGGCTCTATTACCTGGATCCGGCCATAATTAATAATTTTACTGACACATCCAACAAGAGGCAGAAGACACAGTCAATGGAAAGGCTCCAAATGAAGTCTCATGAAATGATCCTCAATTATACAGTTGTATAAGAAACACAGATTTTGAAAAGAAAGTTTTATTTTGTAATGGAGCCAGAATGTTATTAAAAAACCACAATGTTAGTGTAGATTAAGGGTCCTCTACCCTGCTAATTTAATCCTAATTTCATAAATGTGAGCATGAAGCTACAGCTAGAAAAGAAAGAGATAGGGAGAAAAGCGACAAAGTAAAAAAAGATGGAGATGAGAGGACAAACCAATTAGATTTGGAATTACCAGTCAGCACAGCTTTAGGGGAAAAAGAATCACCGAGTGAAATCGTACATTTACTCTGAGAGAGTATCCTTTCACATTGCCTTCTAGGTGATCTCTGAGCTCCTCCAGCTTTCGATGGAGCTACATGTAAACATCAGAAAATGAATTGAAAAAGCAACTTGTTCTCTTTTCAGTTTTCCTCTTTCCTTTTAAAAATAAGATCATAGCATTATACATTTCTCACTGCCTTTGGCAAACATTTCAACACATCAAAGATCTTTGTATAACACAAAAATACATGCTCAATAAAATCGTGACTAGGAAGCCAACATTTTAATTATTGCATCTTGTCTTCCCAAAGTGTTAGAGAAAATAGATACTATAAGTATACTTATAATCCCCCAGAGAGTTGCTTAAAATTTTTCTATTTGGTAGAAATATGAAATGAATATATTTTAAAATTATGAAATTTTCCTTTCTTTCCCAAACACGTTTTTTTTTGATTTAAGGCTGCATTCATATTAAACTGATTGAACCCTAAAATGTATCTTTTGTTCTTATACATAATGTGTGTATACACATACTCATACTGTGTATACACTTAAAAACAATGTATAATTATAACCTGAAGTTCTATATACCCAAAGGCTGAACTTAAGATATAATTAAACACACGCACACTTGCATACACAATTTTGTTTGCAGCAGATGGTGCTTCATTTGTGGATTCCATTTGATATTTATTTCATTATCAGTAATTTCCAAAAAGTTAGGTCACTCTGTACTTTTTCGTTTGAATCTGAGTCATAATCCACAATCTAAACAATAATGGGTTTACCTTTCCTTAAAGACAAAGGTAAAATATGATACCTCACAAGTAGACAGTGAGGAATGCTACTGATATATTATCAGGATACATAAACTCATATTTTTCTCACTGAATAATTTAACTTGCCTCGTTTTTTTGAAATAGGTGTATAATCAACACTTTCCATGCCCTCTGATTATCCTTAGTGAAATAACATTAAAAAAAAATGCTACCCAGTATACAGCAGTTTTAGAGAACAGACAGGATGGCTTGTCTGGAATAAAGGACACAAACATACAGACACACCTTCATCCATGTGCACTCATGTGCGTGCACACACGCAAACAACAAAAAATAAAATTAAGAAGGCAGAAGAGGCAAGGAGAGAAAAGAGTACAGAAATTAGTGCTTCATAAATTGTTAAATGGAAATAAATTGGAGGTGTATAAAATTTTGAAATGATTTAATATTAGGCCTTTACTGAATTTTAAGACATCCCAGTGCAGTGAATTATCTGCCATGTTGATAAATATTACAGTTACTCTTGTAACAACAAATGGGATTGAGATATAAGAAGTGATTAATTTGGGGGAAGAGTCCTCTATATATTTTAAAAATTCAAATTTTCTAACTTGCATTTATGGTGGCAGCATTAAAAGTTATCAATGTCTATGTTTGCTTTTCTTAAGGGTGATAATTTGTTTACCTTTTCATTGTGATTAAATGTTAGAGTATCGAGTGCCCAAGGTATACTGACCCAAGATATTTAACAACTAGCAAATGGGACCATCAGATCAGAGATCTTTAAGTCATATATTAACAGATCAAATTCACAAATGGGCAAACATTTAGATATATACTGGTTTCTGCTAATTGTTATATCAATTTTTTAACTTAAAAAAATTAAATGAAGGGAATTATAACTGCTTAAACACTGTTAGCCAAACGTGAGCCCTTTATACCAGCATCACGTAAAATTTCTTTTTTTCTAATTAAGATTTTATACATATAAAATACATGTTATTAATTCATAATATTTTTTTCTGGAATAAACTACGAATGGTAATGACACTAAAATAACATTTAATTACTTTTTACAAAAAAGGTAAAAAAGGGAGCTAATACTCTGAAAATAAATATCAGTTCTCAGTTTAACAGGAACTTAACACATAGTGACATCAGTCAGAGGAACGGTTTACTCTAGAACCCGAAATTATAGGCACCTATAATGAGGCGGTTGCCCTTTTCTTGTTTGTGGTGCCATTCAAAGCTAGTTACTTGGCAGCTTGCCTTCAGCTGGTTGCTCTATGTGTAGCTGAAACAAACAAAAAAATATGACCCAACAGCCAATAAAAATATTAAAATAAAAAAAAAATGGGATGGTGAAAAATGGAAAAAGCCCCCTTCCTCCCACCACCCTCCAAAAAGGAAGAAGTGTAGGCTATAGACAAAATCTTGCCAAAAAATGTTAGAAACATATTTACTTTGAGGGATCCAACTCTACTAGCAACTCCTTTGCTTTCATCCGGTCGTCTAATTTGCTACAATGAGGGAAGATGGGTAAAAAAGACAGAATAAAGAAAAAGTGAACTTAAAAAATTTTCTATGCATTAATAAGTAATACATGCAAAAACATCAATTGACTCTTGAGGTACCTCTTATGAGGTCAAGGAGTTAACTAACCCAGACGTCATACGACATGCTCTGCAAATAGGCTGGTCACTAGAATTCAATCTTTGTTATGGCACTATTCCTGAGATGAGGAAATGGGCACTTACTTTCAGTTATCTTGGGGATTTCTGATGAAGCCGTATCTGGAGTAGTGTTACATTTGCATTTATCTTATCAAAAACAAAAAGTTACAAATATACCTACATAGAGAATTGTCTCTTTCAGTGTTTTAGTGTCTATTCCAATGTAGTATCAGAAAATATCAATGGTATGAGTAAAAACATAAATGTTCCCCAAGTGGAAAGATCAGTCCTGACGAGCATCATTCTGGATAGGTGACAGAGTGAAGCTCCTCTGCTTGCTGACCCAAGCACTGAGGTTGTTCAGCTGTCACTGATATTCCCAATTAAACAATTGTGCTGCCCAACCAGAAAATTTTAATGCCAGACCAATGTTAGATACAGTCAGTTCCTGAAAGTTTTCTGTATTTCAGTTGAATTTTCATCTTAAGACAGGGGAAAATAAAAGTAAAATTGCTATTTAAAAAACTGTTTCATATCACAATACGAATGAGAAAAGGAAGGTTCTTAACTCAGAGCGTTATATTAGATGAAGTATAAACTAGAAATCTCTGTTTTTTAACAGAGCTGTAACAACAACTAATATTTTGTTTAAAGAGGAAGACCAAAAAATAAGAGGTGGGAGAAGGGATCTTCAGACCAAGTGGATTCCTACATGTGCAGAATGATGGTCTCCATTCAGACCAGCATAGGTCAAGTTAGCTGTGATGTTCCTGTATGTTGGAAACAGAAGAGAAGAATAATGTGATGCCAAGTTCTGAGTGTTAAAATCTTCAGGAAAAATAAAAAACCTGACCATGCTACACAACTGTACTTCCTGGAGGTGCACTGTAGACTGTGTGTCTTGTCTTATCCCTTTTAAGACATCTCTTATAGTATATGAAGATTACTTAGGAATAGTGAGAAAAATTGAATTTTCACTTTGAAAAAAAGCATGTTGGTGCATAGGAATTGTGTCAACTTCTGGTTTTACTTGATATAAATAGTTTTTACTAATTCTTCGGCATTAACTAAATGTTATGCCCAAAAGATAATTACCACTTTTCATTCTTCTTAGTCAAACAGAATTCTCAAATTAAGAAACAATGGATACTAATTAGAATGGCTATTCTCTTAAAGAGAGTGTGTCTGGAGAGACAGTGAGTTCCTAATATCTAGTTATTCTCTTGTGCTATATTCTTTGGTCTCAGAGAACATCTTTATATTAAAATCTGTTTCCCATTTTAAGTGAAGACCCACAATATCTTGATTACAAAAATAAATTACATAGTTTCCTATAAAAATTATAGAGTCTAATGCCTCATGCTGCTTTCTGAAAACTTTCAGTAACTGTGAAGACTTTCAGAACTGTTATATAGCAATAAGTGAATACCATTTTCTACACTGTCTTTTATTTCTAGAAGGCTCAATATTACATCAAGTTAAGCAACATGTGCAATCTTCTTCAAGGTTATGATGTTAATGACAAATCTAGGATCAAATCCGCAGTCCCTGAATTCTAGTTTAAAGCTGTATTCCCTTAACAAGCCTGTAAATAAATGGGTTGGACAAAAATTGATGCTTATAAGATGACATATATGTATATGTCATCTCTCTATCTCTTCATGTATGAAAGAAATTTTATGTTACTGTATTTATTTATGGAAGAAACTTCCTAAACCGTTTCACTTCCAAATGCAACTACAAGTATGAAAACTTAAAGAATGAATTTTAAGAAAAGATAGTCACCACTGAACGTTAAACATGAAAAATAGACTATAATTCTAATTTAAAGAAAGATTTTTAGAGCCGACAGCTAATTTGTCAATGTCTGACATCATTTTTGTATATAAATCTGGCTTTGTAAATTAAAAACTATCATAAGAGGAAGACTTTAGAAAACCAATGTGGTAATCAAAGCTAGAAGTGTTTGTAATCCAAATGTCATGTGATTTTTTGACAGCTCCTGAAAGGTAATAATACCTACTATTGAAAATCTTAGGAAAATTTGAAAAATATTTGTCTCATAAACTAAAATTTGAGAAGTAGAAAAAAGATCAAAAGATTTAAAAATATAATAATGCTCTCATTTACTCTAGTCAACCCTCAATCATCAATTATGATGAAGTATAATAAATAGAAATTCACAGCTAATCCAAATGCCTGTTATTTTTCTTCGATAAGAATTTAAAAAATACCACAAAATATTAGCATTTGAATAAGATGAATTAATTTACTCTTCACAATTATAACAACCTCACATTGTTAGCTAATTCTATACATTGTTTCTGTGATGCTAAACATTTTGTATCAGTAACTAAGATGTTAAACTGCAAATGTTTACATTATAAATAGGATCATTACAATATAAATGAAGTTAGAGAATTAGATGTAAAGAATTGTAGGGAATGAATTGATTGAAATTATTAGTTTATTTACATATATTAAAAATTAAAATGTTATTTGCAAAACAAAAAACAGTGCTAATAATTTTTCTACCCTGAGGAAATCCTCTTAAAAATATTTCACTGATTGTAAAGGATATAAAGCAGAAAATCAAAACCATTTTAATTTTCTATTGAGCCTCTCTGTGAGAATATTTAACAAACAAAATATTCATTAAAAATAGTCTGAAAATATTGCACTGTATTTTCTTTTGCAACATTCTTGGAATCTTTTTTCAGCGATTACTGGGGAATCTATCCTTAGGGATTAATTACCAGGATGCGACCCATAAGGCAGTGAAATCACTCTTCTATTTGTATTCACCTTTTTAATAAGAGTTTGGATTCTAGAAATATTATGCAAAAGACATCGCCTGGAAGTTAATACAATATAGGTTATTGATTCCCTTTGACTGAGCCCAATTTTCCAAAACTAAGTTTACTAAAATAATTTCCATTGCTAACATGGTAAAAAATTATCCCATCTCACCTTCACCTCTCATCAATAAGTAGTGATGTTATATTTTATTAATGCAAACATATAGATTTTGAGTAGAAAGCGAATATTAATTTTTTTTTAAATATGAAATTTCAAAGAAATTTTAAGCTCATAGAAACCATGTTAAAATAAGTGGCTATATCACTGGGTGTATGCATTCACACTCTCTTTGGTTACAAGACCTTTGGTGAACATTTTTGAGAAAAGGTTGTATATTTTGTGTATTTGTTTTATTGATGAGAGAACTTAGGTCAGGAGAGGTTCAGTGGTTTTCTGGAGACCTATTGATAAAAAAAAATACAGCTGGTATTAATTTCTCTGACTCTCAGTTCTTTTCATTAAATTTAGGCTATCATCTATGGATGAACTAATGTAGGTCTCCTCCTTCCTCCCCTCTTTCTCCCATGATATATTCTCTATCTATTTATATTAAATTATGTAGATCAAACAAACATTCCTATCTGTTTGCCCCAGGGGCTGAATTATTTTATTTTTAGAATTATCTAATTTCCATTCAGAATTACCCTGAGTGACAAACGTATTTAACTCTGCTTTATTATGCCACTTTTTTTTTTTTTAATTTAAAGTATGGGCGTCAGTGACAGGAAATAAAGCTTTTTTCCTTAGAAACTGTTTATCTTCCAATCAATATCACTCAGTGTATACTGATATAGCTATAGATTGTTTCTGGTAGTTATGATTTAGAGAAAGACATTTAAAAAAAAGTTTTACTTGAGACCTCACAATTTAAACAAACTCATGTCAATTAAAAAAAAAATACTCTTTAAGAACTGGTTATTTCAATTCACTATATTTCAGTCTTTTCAATAAAACTGATGGCTCTACCTAATAAATAATGCTGCTGAAATAATGATGACACAGGTTATTTTTTTTAGCTGTTTTTGCACAAAACATGCCCCAAACCATTAAAAAAAAGTTTATAGGAATCAAAGCTATTAAGTAAATTGAAAGCTAGTAGTCTTAATTTCACTATTTCTTACATTTCTACAGTTCACACTTCCCTATCTTCCTATAACTTGAACAAACTCTTGTGGATATCAAAAGAAATAATTATTTCATTGAACACAGACAATTTGATCTAAATGAAAAAGATGTTAAATGACGTTAGAACATTTTCAGTTGATAATCTCTAACTTTATATAGTAACGTAATGCAAAGGCTGACTAAATAAATGTAAATCATTTTATGTGAATTGGATATTAATATCAGAGAGAAGGGCTACACAGAATGAGAATATTTATTTAGTCAATGTAGAAATTTATTTCAAAGAAACAGATTTATAGACCTACAAGGGATGTTAAGAGGCTACTTAATTTAATACCATAATGTTACAGATATAGAAACTGAGGTCTATTAGTTCTCAAAATGTTATAAAGTGGCAGACTAGGGCCGATCCTCAATATTTAGCACCTAACATTGCAATACTTTAATATACTCAACGTTAAGTTTTCAAACAACTTTGGAGCCATAATTTTTAAATGTTTGCCAGTAAATAAGTCAAAATCAAATGCTAAAAATGGCTTCTTCTAGAATATTATTAAAATGGATTCATCAAAATGCAAAAATGATCTCTTTCTGGTATCCATATAATTATAGGAATCAAAGTGCTGCATATACTTTCAACAAAGGTACAATTAATACAAGTTGCTAAGTTTAATTAAGGGAAGACTCTAAAACATTCAGCTTCCAGAAGATTATTACAGCATTGTTTTTAAAACAGAAATAGGAAACATGTAAATATCCAAAAATAGGGGCTGGTGAAAAA
Organism: Eidolon dupreanum; assembly: GCA_028627145.1. Taxonomy (NCBI): domain Eukaryota; kingdom Metazoa; phylum Chordata; class Mammalia; order Chiroptera; family Pteropodidae; genus Eidolon; species Eidolon dupreanum. The sequence goes on from CM053509.1 coordinate 23,210,568, forward strand.
CTATGCTACATTCACAAATCAGAATAACAAACAATAATCAATAATAATGTTGTAGCAGATTATTTAAAACCATGTAAAGATGTTCCTATTACTAAATAAGACAGGTGAAAATATATAATTTAATAATGATGGCTAACATTTAGTGAATACTTCTTATATTTCAAACACAATGATAAGCAATTTATATAAATTTTAAAATTTAAACCTTAAAATAACCCTATGATGCAAGTAGTATTATTATTTATTATTTTACAGATGAGATAATTATGGTTATAGAGGGGAAGTAACTTTCTGAAGGCCACACACATAGTAGTGATAAAGTTGAGATGTACCTCCAGGCTTGTCAGACTCCAGAACCTTAGCTCTTATTCACTGCCTTCTCATTATTATCCATTTATATAAAATATCTGAATGCACAGAAAAAAATAATAGAATGACACACAGCAAAATTTTAACAGTCATTATTAAGGGTAGCCTTACAGGAACTCTTTTTTTTCCTTCTTATATGAATTTTCTAAATCTTCTAAAATGAGCAGATATATTACTTTTTTTTTTAAAATAAGAGAAGAAACTTGCCACTTATACATGTCTAAGCTACAAAACTGTTAACTCTATAGCTATTGCCTTCTGGTTAGCTCTGTCTTCTTAGGCTAACTAATCAAATGTCATTTGCAAGTTTAGATTTCAGATACATTTCACAGTTAAGTTATACTGAGCTTCGATGATGAATATAATTGTGTGAACATTAAATAATTAGAAAAGGGTGGGAGGAATTCCATTTTCAATCATCATTATATATAAAGGCAGAGAGGGACACTGAGATGAACAAAGAAACAGAAATCAATGTAAAATCCTGTATATTTAGCAGAATATCATAGAACAACCATTTAAAATGATATGTAAACTCAAAATTTATAGCTAAAATATATTATTATCTAATTTCAGTTTTATCAAAATATTAAATACTTAACCAACTGGGTAGTGCCTTTCTCATTATAAAAGTAATGAGACCCCTTCTTTAATTGAAGTCTTAAAAATCTGTTTTGCTATTAAACTACAATTATCAAAATAAACATGTTATAAAGGAGGAGAAACTGGACAATAATAAACAAGAGTGGAAATCATTTACTCAAAATTATATAGGAGTCAGGCATTTAATGCAAATGAGTAAAAGAGCCTGGAGGATATAAAGAATGCCAGCTGAGTATTGACATACGTCAGTGCTGGTCCAGTAATGTCAATCTGATTATTTTCAGGAAAAGTTGACAATTTGTATTTTTATTTTAAAGTACACCAATTTTAAGTGTTCTAAACAGATTTTAAAAAAATTCATCCTCAATTATATCCCTAAATTTTTTTGCCCCCAAAACTAGGTTATGACTCAAAAGAGGACTGTGTATCTATTAGTAGTAGACAGGCTATCCTGGGGAAACATTAGTTGCTATCCTATTGCAGAAGTAGTATCATATTGGAAATGAATACACTTAGCTGGGAATTACAATTTCTGGTCTTGTATCTTCCAAAGATTTCATGAAGTCTTCTCTCATTTTAAATCAGGAAGAGAAACTCGGTTCCCTGCCCTAGAGTTAATCTAGATCACAGAATAAGGGTGAATAATTTATAATGCTGAAACGTGGTGCTGGTGGTCATTTACATAAAGAATAAGATCTCTGGACTCAGAAGACCACATAACATTGTATCAATGGAAAACAAGAAAAAATAAGATTCAAAAATAATTTTGACCCAGGATATTTTCATGAAACATAAGCCAATACGCTCATTTTGGTTATACTAGTGGTTCTTAAGTGTGGTCCACAGTCCCATGAGGTCCCCGAGACCCTTTCAGGAGTCTACAGGGCCAAATTATTTTAATAACAGTACTACAACACTATCTGCCTCTTTCACTATGTTGCCATTTTCAATGATGGTACAAAAGCAATGGTGAGTTGGCACCTTAGTGCAAATCAAGGTGGTAGATCCAAATAGTATGTACTATATAGTATTGTCATTGTATTACTCACTACCATTTACTAACAATTAAAAAAAATCTAACAGTTTCAAAAAAGGAAAGCTAGTTTCATTTAACATTGTCCTCAATGAAACAGTAAATACGAATTTAACTTAATTTAAACTTGTCCCTTGAGTCTGACAAAATAAGAAGTACAAATAAAATACTTCTGCTGCATACCAAAGGATGATGACAGTCTCAAGTAAAAGCACTTATATAATTGTTTGAGTTGCATGCTGCACTAGCCACGTTTTGCAGAGAATACCATTTTTATTTGAAAGAATGAAAAAATACTGACAAACCGATTTTTCAGACTTAAATATTTGGTAGACATTTTCTCAAAAATGAATGAGACAAGTCTGTAAATTCAAGAAAAACAGACAAGAACTGTTCTTTTGCCAAAAATAAAATTCTAGCTTTTAAGCAAAAATTAGAATTGTAGAAAACATATGTTACTGTGAGCTTGACAGCGTCCAGTGCTTCTAAGTCTTTTCTGATGAGCTTGGTGATTAACATGGAAATGATTTTTTTATATAATATAATGAAATATGTCAACATTTGGAAGAACTTATATTTTCCAAGTGACCAAGAAAGATTTCCAAAATCATACCTGAGTATAAGATCCATTCAAAATTCAAGACAGACCAATGGATTTTAATATACCAGAGTATGGAATGGTCCTTGACAGAGTTTTTTTTAGGTTCCACACTTCAACTAACCTTTAATAGATTATCAGTTATAAATTTTTACTGTAGTTTCAAAGAATATCCACAATTACCTAAAAATGCTATAAAAATAGTCCTTGTTTTATAACTACATAACTGTGTGAGGCTAATTTGTTTCTTCATATTCTTCAACCAAAACAACATATCACAACAGACTAAATACAGAAGCAGATGTGAGAATCCAGCTGTCTTCTATTAAACCAAACATTGAAATATATTTGAAAAATTGTTTAAACAATGCCATCCTTTACAGTGGATTTTTTTTTGTTTTGTTTTGGGAAATATTTTTTTCATAACAATTTTATTTATGTTGCCATATAAAAGCTTATTCTTATTTTGAAGCAAATAAACATTTAAAAATTTCTGTTTTAATTTCTAGTTCAGTAAGTACTGCTAGATATAAACCAAATAAACAGAAGCTATTTGGGGTCCTTAATAATTTTTAAGTGTGTAAGAGGGTCCTGAGACCATTATGTCTGAGAACTTCTGGATTTGACAAATAATGCTGATAATATTATTGCTCAATACACTCCAGATGGGGCAGTTAATTTTGCACTAAAATCTTATAGTTTTATGTTCAGAGAATGTACTTTTGCTATCACTAATTCAGTGTTTTCCAACCTTTTGACATTTGTTGACTCTACATGTAGAATCAATATTTCTATAATGCCATGAACAATTGAATAGATGTTGATATACCAATGTTGACATAATTTCAGACAAAACAAAAGAAACTTAATGTTTAGTGTAGTGTTATTGATTTTGTTTAGGCTATTAAAAATAGGGAAAAATAATTTGCAGAACCCAGTTAGTATTTTGATTCTGGCTAGAATTTTAGCTATTTTATGAGATTCTCCAGAGACTCAGGAACCTCAGGTGTAGAATCAATGGACTAGTCATATCACATAATTGCCCTGGTGTTCACAAAAGAAAATGGTGATAATATGGAATCACCAACTAACAACACTAGAAAAAAACATCTCAGAGGGAATATTATCTTGATATAGGATCAATAATACCATTTTATATGTACAGATAATCACATTGCCTTCTAGACATACACATTAAAAACTGAATTAAGAAAATACTTCATTCTTTACTCAGAGTAATCTAAATTCTTATATTCAAAGGATAATAACAGAAACCTATAGAGAAGTCATAATTCTGCATTTTGTTTGAATATAAGATTAAATACTAAAGTATAAAGGAACACAATGTTCATTTACAGATATTTCAATATATATACTTTTTAATCATTTTATAAACTTTAGTTCAATTAGATAGTATTTACATTTTCTTTCCATGAGGAAAAAAAATAACTTACTGGTTAGTCTGACACAAAACTCCATTCTAATCTTTAAGTATAACAGAATATGTGACAATAGACTACATTTAGTTACTGATTTTTAAGGTCAAACTTCAGATACTTAGGAGATAAAAGGATAATTAAATTGGTCCTTAAAAATATTCTCTATTTTAATAACATCTATAGGGAATGATGAATTGATTGACTGAAAAAGTTTGGATTTTTTTTTCTTTTTTGCTATGGTCATTATTCTTTGACTCAAGCCTCTTGATTTTTAATAGAGATGCTCTTCTCTTTTATAACTGACAATCAGCACTCATTAAGTTGTGAATTATGCTCATTTTAAAACAATTTATCTGGTACAGAATTATTCTTTCAGCAAATCTCTTTTTGGAGACTATCACCATTTTAAAACTTGAGTCCTCTATCAGCAGTCCCCAACCTTTTTGGCACCAGGGACCTATGCTCCTATGAGAATCTAATGCCTGGTGATCTGAGGTGGAGCTGAAGCGGTGATGCTAGCACTGGGGAGTGGCTGCAAATACAAATGAAGCCTCGCTGGTTGGTCAGTCACTCACCTACCGCTGTGCTGCCCAGTTCCAAACAGGCCACAGACCAATACCTGCCTTCAGCACCTGGAGGTTGGAGACTCCTGCAATCTACTTGTTGCCCACTTATTTAAATAGAATCTACATACTATTTGATTTTTTTGGCTTAGGCACTATTTTACTTAGGGAAATGAAAAGTTAAAATCCTAAGTTTGTTTTTAAAAGATACTTCACTGTGTCATAAAGCAAGAAGAGTGAAAATCATTCAGCATTTCAGTCAGATTTCATCAAAAGAAAATATCTGATATAAAAGAGAAATGACTTTTCCCCCAAATATAATAAAATAATATCTTGTCAACAAATAAATATTTGCTGGAGACAATGCCTTTCAATGAAAAATTGTTTTAAAAAAGTTAACTATATTTTAGTTGAAACTCCCCAAAACCAATAATTCATAGTTGTCTTCATTAGATTGGGATAAATATACTAAAAATGAAATCCAAAGTTGGTATATTTTTTAGATCTTTTTCTCACTGTAGCAGGAGAATCTTAAAAGTTCAAAGCAGAATCTAGGATATTATATTGCAATGAACATGTAAAATATGAATCTAAAATAATGTTAATATTATAGTTGTTGACTCAAGAGAAACAGATGCACGCATGCAAGTGGACAGGAAGTCTTTCAGCTTAAAAACCGCCCAGTGACGAAAAGTTACAGAGGGGAAAGTTGGAACTGTTAGTTTTTAATCATAATTTGGTTATTTAACCCTTTTGTGTTTTCATAAAAACTAGGTTAAGGGCTTTTACTGGCTATTCCTAGATTATTCTGTATTGCTGATGATAAATCATGCATTTATTATACTTTGTTATAATTTGTGGTTGCCTGTTTTGTCTGTTTGTAAAGGCAACAACCATGTCTACTTCCTTATGACTGCTTTCCTAGCACCTGGTAAAGACTTATATAATAAATTAATAAGCTCCGTTGAGGAGGCATGGATTACCAGTTTCATCATAATATGAAACTCGGAAAACTTGAGCAACTTGTTTAATAAAGGGTGGTTATTAAGTCAAGAATCCAACAATTGAATCCAGGTGTTCCATTATCAAGTGAAGTGCTCTTTCTAGTGCTGATCATTAAAGACTGTATTGTGCATCTGATGTAAAAAAAAAATATTTGCACATCTATCCCGTATATAACAGACTGCATGCCAAATCCGAAACATAGAAGGGGAATTCCCATGAGGTTTGTCCAACACTAAAATTAACTGAACCTTATCACAACAAAGATGCAGTAACAATAAAAATGTCAAACTAAACTTGTGTTCCAATTTTGTGCTGGACCTTAATATAGTTGCTAACATTGTTTACCCGTATGTCAAATTAAAAACCTGACTTTATGATTTTTTCTCTGCTCTAAATTTTTATGCCAAAAGTTAGATATTAACCTAGAACAGATTTAAATGTTAAAAACTATGGCCCTGAAATTTGATTCAGTAGGTGAAGGCAAAAAAAAATTTCATTATTTAAAATAAAAAGAAACTGATTTTGAAGTCATTGAATCAGACTATTCACGTACTAATGAATTTTAGTCTAAGATTTCTTGACTGGTGACAACTGCCTTTGAAGTGGTCATTATTGCTGTATAATGCTCAAAACCGCCAACCAGTATAAAAGCTTTTGTTTTGTTTTTATTTACCCTTCATGTCCTTGGTTAAATGTTACCCCTTAGAGAAGCCTTCTCTGATTATCCTAAGCAAGGTTTTCCTTCTTTTATTTTCTATCAGTACAACTTTTTCATTTCTTGCATGAATTTCAATGTATAATTATTAAGTTATTGTGAAATTATTAAGATTATTTATGATTATTTATCTATTTATTGTACTATGCCACTGACTAAACTGTAAACTCCATGATGGCAGAGATTATAACTGTCACTGAAATAAAAGCTCAGATAGAGCATCTAATTTGGATTCAATCGAGCAGTCTTATAATTTGAGACATTTAATAGAAAGATTAATTTGGCTTTCTTCACGCCTTCAAAAATTAATATTTAATCTAATTTTTATTATATTAGTATGCTGACTCAGCCTTAATAATTTAATTTTAAAATTACACTAAAGCGATAATTTATCTTTGAGGTATACATTCTGATGCTGGTAAAAAATTATCCAAAATGAATATAATCTTATTCCTAGATAAAAATACAGAAAATAACTCCTAAAAAAAAGATATTCAAATACATTGTTTATTGTCAGTTTGAACATCTATGTGTAAGGAAAAAATATGAAGATAAGCCTCCTAAAGTTCTGCAATAAGCAAATTAACTTAATTAATGTTAACATTTTTATTTTTAGGATTTTACTTAAGTTAATCTGGAAATACCAAGTGATTTTTAAAATTGAACTTAATATTCACTTTGTAATTAAAATATAATTACAAAGTTTGGAAAAGGCTTGAGTATAATTAAATTACACTTAAAATTTTATGTTCACAGTATACTGTTAAGGAAAAAAAATGACGTGTCTTGGATAGTTTTGTATTTCCAAGATTTAGGTCTTACTATCTGGTGAATAGCTAAACATTAATAGTGACCTTAACTTTCAGCTTTAATTATTTCCCAGACTTTATAAATGAGTACAGCTTGCATAATTAGAATCTAATGCAGTCATACAATACATTATTTTGTTTTAAAAATGTAAAGGACAGAAATGAGATTCATCTACTCAAGTCTTGAGATCTCCATTCTTTCAATCAGTTGAAATGTAACTGACTGGTACCCGATGACATTAACATACATCTTATGTCTAGAATGTATGTTACAATTTTTCTTCATTGAAGATTTAGGACCTCAAATTTTTAAAACTATATAATTAATATTTTTGATACAAGTCTAAAAACAATGATATACAATAGTAACACTCTTTGCAGAGAAGATTATACCATGGAATGTAAAAGTAGCTGCACTACACATATTAAAAATTGTCTGAGATCACTTCTAGTTAAATCTGATTATAACATTCATAAAACTCACAGAAAAGTAGGACTTGAGGAAGACAGCTATACAAGTCCTTAAATTTTATGACAGAGAAAAAGTCAGTTTGAAAAACTACCTCCAGATCCCTAGAATAAATTTAGTGTTTGGCCTGATATCTAACACCATGTCTTATTAAATAAGAAGGAATGTTACTGTTAACCTTGATGCCAATATCAGATCCATCACATAAAAAACTTGAAAGTACAAAAACTAATTTAACCAGGGAAGGGACATTCCAGGAGAAAGCAGTTACAGTCATAATTAAGTTTGCTACTTAATTTATCACATACATGAAGATGTGAGGCAGCAAATAAATGTCTCAACCCTTTCCCCCTCATACATGATTCAGTACTTGGGAAAATTATTAAAAATAAATACTAAGATACTTTCTCTCCCCCAAAGGTTGGCATTAAAACTTTCTTTCCAATCAATTTAGATTTGTTTCCAAATATTAGGCAGCAACATTCCAAGTTGAACATGTTTGAAAAAATTTGGAATGATACTAGAGCAGGGAGTTACCCTAGCCTGGACAAGTTAAAAAAAAAATCCCTGTGGTGACATTATTTTGTTAATCTTGCTATTTATTGGCTAGAAATACATTTGTTTTCTACGTAAACAAATAATTCCACATCTTTAATGATGAGTAGGCTAAGAAACAACAAGTCTACAACAAAGAAACAGGAGCTACAGAAATTGATACCTGTAGCTGTGATGTAGGAGTAGACATTTTGCATAAAACTTTTACTGTTCTACTGTTGGCCAAATATGACAATTTGTGAAACAGTAGGTGGTAACTATCTTACAGTCCATTAATTTTTCATTGTATTATCATGCATGCAATCCAAACTGGACAAGCAGAGGGAAATATTGGTTAGTTTTCCCAGATTCACATAGCAGAGCAAGGTGCCAAGGAACTGTACTTACTTTTGGTGTTGGGCAGGAAGCTGTAGAAAGGCGAGATGTAGCCTGAGCACGAGGCGATTCTGAAGGAGTAGTGCTGAGGGAAGCTGTGTCTCTTGGGAGCACCTGAACACCACGAGAAATGATGGAGTCTGGAATCTGAAAAAGGGAAATAGGCATGGTTTAACACTCTGAAAATAACAACAGCATGTAAAATCAATACCGCCCACATAACTTTTTTTGGGGAGTGGGCATTCTTTGCTGCCAAGTGCTCATGTATTTTGTCTCACATACTGTTAGTTATAAATCCATCCATCAATTTGGGATGAAATAGAAACCTTAAGATTTAAAATATTTTCCCTGGTCAAATAATGTTTCATTAAATGTTTTTATGAGAGCTCCTAATAACAATAACATCATAGTTAGAAGTACAGTGTTTGATATTCATGTACTGACTCTGCCATTTAATATTTATTATTTGCTAGATATTTTCCATTTCCCTTTCAGATTGATTCTCCACCGTTCTTCACCCTCTCTGCTCCAAGCTGATCTGTATAGATAGAATCAACAAGCTATTTTGTGTTCTCTGAGTCCCAGTTGGGTTCAGTCCATGGGAAGCACTGTCAGGAAACCGAAGGGTTGGAAGAGAGTAAGGTCTAGTATTTATTTCCTGAGCTTCTTCTCCACTAGGTTATCGCAGGTTGACCAGGATCACAGTCCCTGTCAGATGACACTTGCTTATAGCTCTTTTCTGGATTCCAATAGCAGCTCCCTCCCTTTGCTCCACTAGACTAGGAGTATTAATGGCTTCCACTATTACTAGTCCCAGGGCAATGCATTACATCTGGTTGTTTACCCTAAAATCTGCCCAAACCTTTGTAAATACCATACTCCTTTATTAAACTCTTCTCAATTATTCATTTAAGTATGCTATGACTTCTGCTGGGACACTGACAGATATATTTTTCTAATTGTCGTTTATTTTATCTAAAAAATGAGGATTATAATAGCATTTACCTCACTGGATTACTGCTGAGGGTTAAATAAGATAACGTATATGTTATCTATCACTTCCAAGTAGTAAATAATAAATGTTGGCTATTATTATTATTATATGATTCCTATCAATGTGGTAAAGACTGATGCAATTGAGTATCACTATTCTAAAAAAACAAACAAATATAAAGACAAATAATGTGGATTTATTTTTAAAATCATTAATATTTATATTGATTATAAAATTTATTATTTTGGGCTATGCATAATTTAGTTCATGTTCTGGGCTAGTTCTAATAGGCATAGGTCTTCTAATTTCAAGTTTTGTGCACAAGAGGGGAAAATATATGATAAAATAAACAACATTTAATCAACAAATATCACTTCTATGTGAAAAGAAGGAGGCAGCAGGCCACATTTTGTGACTAGAAAGGTACTCCTGATCTTATGTATCATGTCTTTCTCACAAATGACATAATACTATTTCACAGAAGTTCTTTTATTTAGTTTCCATACCAACATCTTCAATATCAATGGTACTGTCACCATTTCAGGGCTTGACAATTTATATGATTTATGAAAAATACTCCCATCACTAGGATAAAAAACATTGGGAATTCTAAGAAGAAAAATGGTTCCATCTGCCAGTACATTTGAGTACTAAATTGTGATAAAATATTTTAAAGGAATGTAGTTATTCTTACAACTTAGAAGTCTATATGTTGTCACTGATGTCTAATAAAAAAGGCCATGTATTAGAAGGAAGATAAAATGCTTCTATTATACTTCACATGACACCATGTTCCTCTCCATCATAGCAATTACCACACTTACACTACATTATATGTGTGACAGTTTGATCAATGTCTATCTCCTATACTAGAATGCATTGTTATAATGATAGAACCATCAGGTGTGTGTCCAGTCCCTATTGAAGTATCTGTGCAAAGTAGTAACTGCTAGTTAGTAACAATATCTTATTGTAGTTTGAATTTTCCTTTTGCTGTTAATGACAGAAGCACCTTTTCAGGTTTGTTAGTCGTTTAGATGTTCTCTTTTGTAAAGTCCCTGTTCCAAGTCTTTGCCCAATTTTCCTCTTATTGGGTTGTTGTTTTTTATTTAATTGTTATATCTCTTAATCTATTCTGGATAACGAGTTCTTTATCAGATTTATATGATATAAATATCTATTCCTACTCTGTAGCTTGTCTTCTTACTTTATCACATCTTTTGATGAATATTTTAATTTTAATTTAGTTAAAGCAATATTTTCTTTATAATTAATAATTTTTGTGTCTTAAAAGGAATTCTTCCTGAGTGACATCAGTGGAAATGGCACAGTTAGGAAAGCAAAAAGTCTATCCCTCCACTAAAGATGTAAATTAAAAAAAACTACCAAAAAATGTCAGAATCAACTTTACCAGAAATCTAAAAATTAATCAAAAGTTTTTAGCAATCAGGTGAATGCTTAATCAACTAACAAAAAACCCAACTGATCCCCTATTACACAGCTCAGCACGGGCCTTGAAAATATGGTCCACATTCCTGGTAAAGGTTCTTGTACTGAAGAATAAACTTTAGTCTCAAAAATTGTGGTTGTTTGTTTCAACATATCTAGTGGCTCAATGAATGACATACTTGAAGGGCTTGCCTTTATCTCCCCTGACTTAGAAATCTCCCAAAGCTCAGGTAGCTAACTGGGGGGCATAACTATCTAAAAATTTAAAAACAGATATATTAACCATTGCTGTTCTGGCAAAGAATAACAGTTGGGACAAACAATAGTTTAACTGAAAAACTCATGAATAAAGACTTTGAAAAGTTCCCACATATTTCTGGGAATTCAGAAGTTCATGTTATGCCCAGTGCTAGGTGCATCCTTAGAAGATTTCACCTAATCTTTCATCTCTTGCTGAATTTCAGACTGCACAATCAGGAAGTGAAGGGTAAGGCAGAGTTGTAAACTGCCTGGCTGAGTGTTGAAGACATGCCCTGATATGTACAAATAACCCATCTGCAAAGAATGGGAGTTTTTCCTTTTTCTGTGTGTGTGTGTGTGTGTGTGTGTGTGTGTATATATATATATATATTCCAGGCATTTAAGGAAATCTCTGTTGAACCACTAACTGACCATGAAGCTAATACGACAGACACTTCAGTGGCCACATACGACAAAGAATAACAGACTTAATGAAAACAGTTCAGAGAAGTTAACTAACAAATAAATGACAATTATAAAAAGCAGGAATAACATACCCCAGGGAGAAGGAAGAATATGATTTCCAGAGTTGCCACTTATAATATTCAAAACATCCAATTTTCAACAAAAAATTATAAAGTATGCAAAGAAACAAAAAAAGTATGCCCTATATCTAGGAGAAAAAAGAAGAAATAAACAGAAACTGTTCCTAAGAAAGTCCAGACATTGGACCTGACTAGACAAAAATTTTAAATCAAGTGTTTAAAATATACTAAAAGTGCTAAAGGATACCATGGACAAAGAGCTAAAGAAAATATGGGAATGATGCCTCACTAATAGGGAATATCAATAAAAAGACAGAAATCATAAATGGGAACTAAATAGAAATTCAAAAGTTGAAAAGTATAATAAATAAAATGAAAAATTCACTAGGGGAGGTTCAGCAGCATATTTAAACAAGCAGAAAAAGAATTAATGAACTCGAAGATAAATCAATTTAGTATACTCAGTTTTGGGAGAAGGAAGTAAAAAGAATGAAAGAATGAAGAATAAAAACAGGGCTTAAGAAACCTATGGGACACCAATAAGTGTACCAAGATATGGATAATAGGAGTTCCAGAAGGAAAGAAAAGAGACAGAAATAATATTTGAAGAAAAAAATGCCTGAAAGCTTTCTAAATTTGAGGACATGAATCTACACATTAAGAAGCTCAACAATCCCAAGTTGGATAAACTCAAAGAGATCTACACTAAGACATTATAATCAAACTTTAAGAGTGAAAGAAAAAGATAGCAAAAGAGAAGCAACTCATACAAGGTATCTTCAATAAGAGTAGTAGCTGATTTCTCAACAGATACCAAAGAGATCAGCAGACAGTAGAATGACATATTCAAATGCTGAAAAAAAAATAATCTGTCAATTGAAAAAATTATATCTGGCAAAATAGTTGAAAAATAAAAGAAATATCAAGGCATTCTCAGATAAACAAAAACAGAGTTCTGTGACAGACTTGCAGTATAAGAAATGCTAAATAGAGTCCTTCAGACTAAAATAAAAGGACACTATATAGTAATTTGGCATTCACATGAAGAAATAAACAACACTGGTATTCTGCATAAGTAAATATAAAAATGAGTATTGTATATTTTGGGTAGTAAATCTTCATTTGTCCTATATGATTTAAGAAGAAAACTACATACAACAATAATGATAAATCCGTGTTCACAGGCACACAATGTGTAAATATATAATTTGTGGAAATAATATGTGAGAGAGAATGGGACGAAGTTTTTGTAAAATATTTAAATTAATGATATTAATTAAAACCAGATTATTATAAATTATGATATTAATTGAAACCCCTAGGTATCTACTAATAAAATAACTAAAACATATTTGATAAAAGAAATAGGAAAATCAAAATAGTACACTAGAAAATATCTATTAATAAAAAAGGAAATGAGAAACAAAATATATAAAAGATAAATAGAACACATACTGCAAACTGGAAGAAATCTCACCTTTTTAGTTATTTTACATTAAATGTAAGTGAATTAAAAGGCAGAGACTAGCAGCATGGATTGAAACAGTGATCCAAGTATGCTTTAGATCCAAAGACACAAATTGGTTGAAAGTGAAGAAATGTAAAAAGATATTTCATGCAAAAATCCAAAAGAGAGATGAAATGCCTATAATAATATCAGACAAAATGGACTTTAAGACAAAAACTGTTCCGAGACAGAAACATCATATAATGATGAAAAGGTCAATCTATCAGAAGGTAAAACAAGTGTAAACATACATGCACCTAACCAGAGCCCCACAATATATGAAGCAAAAACTGACAGTACTGAAGAGAAAAAAAGTTCAACAATAGTAGTGGGAGATTTCAGTTCTCTACTCTCAATGATGGTTAGAACAACTAGTCAGAAGATCAACAAGTAAAATAGATGATTTGAACAACAGGCAGTATAAACCAAATGGACCTAACAACCATGTAGAGAACAATCAACCTGATAACAAGAGAATACAGATTTTTCTCAGGTGAACATGGAACATTCTCAAGGATCGACCAAATAGTAGGCCACAAAATAAATCTCAGTAAAATATTAAAATCCAACAATGTATCTTCTCTGACCATAATGGAAGGAAAGTAAAAATCAATATAGAAAGAAATTGGAAAATTTACAAATACATCATAATTAAACACATTCTTAAATAAAAAGTCAAGGAAGAAATCACAAGGAAAATGAAAACATAACAAACCAAAACTTACAGGATGCAGAAATAGCAGTGCTCGGTATAAAGCAGCTGCAAAAATCTACTTTAAAAAAGAAAGATTTAAAAGCAATAATCTAACCTGAGACACTAGGTAACTAGAAAAAAGAAGAGCAAATAAACCCAAAGCAAAGAGAAAGAAGTAATAAGGATTATAGTGAAGATAAATACAGAATAGAAACATACTAAAGGATCAACAAAAGCAAAGTTGGTTCTTTGAAAAGATCAACAGAACTGACAAAGCTTTAGCTAGACTGACAAAGAAAAAAGAGAGAAAACCCAAATTAATAAAACAGGAATAAAAGTTTACTATTGATCTCACAGAAATGAAAAGGAATATAAGAGAAAACTATGGACAACTGTATGCCAACAAATAGGATAACCTCGATGAAATGGACAAATTCTTATAAACACAGAAACTATCAAAACTGATTGAAGAAGAAACAGAAAATCTGAAATATACATATAACAAGAGATTGATTAAAAAAAAAAAAAACCTTCAAAAAAGGAAAAACTCAAGACCAGATGGCTTCACTAAAGAATTCTATTGAATGCTTAAAGAACACAAATCCTTCACAAACTCTTCCATTAAACAGAAGAGGAGGGAGCACTTCCTAATTCATTGTGTGGGGCCAATATTACTGTGGTACCAAATACAAAGACGACACAGGAAAAGAAAACTACAGACTAATATCCCTTATGAATATAGATGCAAACATCCTAAATGAGACACTAGGAAATTGAATCTAATAGCATGTTAAAAGGATTATATACCATGACCAAGGGGGATTTATTCCATGAATGTAAGAGTGGTTCAATATAAGAAATAAAATCAATGTAATACAATGAATTAATGAAGGAAAAAATCCACATGATTGTTTCAATTGATATAGAAAAAGCATTTGACAAAGTAGAATACCCTTTCATGATAAAAACACTAAGAAAATTAGGAGTAGAAGGCAACATCCCTAACCTGGTTGAAGGGCATTTATGAAAAACCTGTAGCTAACATTCTACTTAATGATGAAAAACTGAAACCTTTGCCCTAAGAGCAGGATCAGGAAAGTGTGCTCTCAATACTTCTTTCCAACATTGCACTGGAAGTTCTAGCTATGGAAATTAGGCAAAAAAGGAAATATAAGGCATTCAATTAGGAAAGGAAGAAGTAAAACTATCTCTACTTGGAGATGACATGATCTTATATATATATAATCTTAAAGAATCCACAGAATTATTAGAGCTAACATATTCAGCAAAATTGCAGGATACATGAAGAGCACATTAAAATCAGTTGTATTTTTATATACTAACAATGAAAAATTTAAAAAGGAAATTAAGAAATCAATCCCATTTACTTTAGCATCAAAGAGAATAAAATATTAAGGAATAAATTTAATCAAGGAGGTACAAGACTTGAACACTGAAAATTACAAACCATAACAAGATGTTAATAAGTGAGAAAACATAGATTAAGATGACAATACTACCCAAAAGGATCTACAGATTCAATGCAATCCCTATCGAATCCCAACATTTTTTTTCAGAAATAGAAAAATCCATCCTAAAAAGAAAGTTAGAGGACTCACACTTTCCAATTTTAAAACTTACTTCAAAGATACAGTAATCAAAACAATGTATTATTGGCATAAGAATAGACATAGAGTTCAAGGTAAAAGAGTTGAGTCAGAAATAAATCTTCTTACCTTTATGGTTAACTGATTTTTGGCAAAGGTGCCAAGACAATTAATGGGAAAAATAGTCTTTTCAATAAATTGTGCCAGAAAACTGGATATCCACATTTAAAAATATGAAATTGACCCTTACCTCACACCACATAAAAAATTATCTCTAAACGGATTAAAGGCCTAAATGTAAGAGGTAAAAATTATAAAATTCTTAGACGAAAACATAGGGATAAATACCCATTACCTTGGATTTGGTAATGGATTCTTAGATATGATACTAAAAGCATAAGAAACAAAAGAAAATTTAGACAAATTGACGTCATCAAAATTTTGTGCATCCAAGTAATTAAGAAAGGCTGAAACAACAAACAAGACAAACAAACAAAAACTCAAAGACACAGACAACAGTTTAATGGTTACCACAGGGAAAGGGGGAGTGGAGGAAGTAGATAATGGTAAAAGGGGTCAAATATATGAAGATAGAAGGAAATTTAACGTTGGGTGGTGAACACACAATGTAATATACATACATACAATGTACATAAAGGAGTCAATAAGGGGTTATCTATTATTGAATTGTACACTTTAACCTTACGTAATTTTATTAACTAATGTCAACCTAATAAATTTAATAAAAGAAATTGAAAAAATATAAAAACAAAACAACAAAAAAGAAAGGTTGCAAATACAACCTACAGAATGAAAATATTTGCAAATCACAAACATGATATAGTTCTATTGTCCAGAATAAAGAATACTCTGACTCAACAACAAAGGACAAATAACCCATTAAAAAAACTCTCATTTTAAAAATAAGCAAAACACTTGAATAGATAATTATCCAAAGATGATACACAAATGGCCAACAAGGGACATGAAAAGATGTTCATCATCATTATTTATTAGGGAAATGAAAATTAAAACCACAATGAGATACCACTTCACACCCACTCAATGGCTAGAATTTTTAAAAACAGGAAAATAACAAATTTTGAGCATGTAAATAAAGTGGAAACCTCATATACTCCTTGTAGGTATGTAAAATAGTAACAGCTCTATGGAAAAAAGGAGGTGGTTCTTCAAAGAGTTCAACATAGAATTGTCATAGGACCCAACAATTATGGTCCTAGGTGTATATCCAAGAGATCTGAGAACTGGTATTCAACTAAAAACTTGTACATGGATGCTCATAATAGAATTACTTTTATAGCCAAAAAGGGAAAACAATTCAAATGTCCATCAATTGATCAATGGCTAAACAACATGTGGTTTATCTATACCATGGAATATTGTGCAGCCATAAAAAGGAGTACTGATACATGCCAGAAATGGATGAAATCTTGAAAGTAAAGTAAGTAAAAGTAGCCAGATGTAAAAAGATACATATTGTATGATTCCATTTATATGTAATGCCCAGAGTAGACAAATCCATAGAGACAGAAAGTAAATTGGTGTTTGTCAGGGAATAAGGGGAGGGGTATAGAAAGTAACTGCTTAATGAGTATGATGTTTTTTTGTGGTCGATAAAATATTTTGGAATTAGAGGTGATGGTTGCACAACATTGTGAATATACTAAAAGCCACTGAATTGTATAATTTAGAATAGTTAAAATGTTGAATTTTGTTACATCGATTTAATTCAATTACGTTTAAGAAAGAACTCTTCTAATTCAGCATAATAAAACTGTTGTCATATATCAAAATATAAAAGCTTTATAGTTTTTCATATTTAGATCTCTAATTAACTTAGAATTAATTTTATACACTATACAAAGATAGGGTAGCCAATTTAATTTTTTTTCAAATATATAGCCTGTCACTTCAGCATCATTTATTTTAAAAAGAACTTCTCCACTAAGGTGTAGTACAAACTCTGTCATATACAAAGTATCCATATGTGTGCTGGTGTTTTGGTCTTATATTGTAGTCCATTGGTCTAAGTGTCAATTCTTATATCAATAATGCACTACTTTAATTAGATCATTTTAAGTCTTGATATTTATAGAGCAGATCTCCCCATTTTGTTTTTTTTCATATTCAGGAGTATCTTGGTTCTTTTTGGTCCTTTGCAATTTCATTCTATAAAAATTTAAAAGCAGCTTGTCAAGTAACTCCCTCTCTTAATTACACACACACACACACACACACACACACACACGCACACACAGTCACTTACAAACTGTTAGGATTTTATTTACTACATTTGTATAGAAAAGTATAGAGATGTTTTCAAGGATATTCTTCTGATTACAAAGATTTTACTTCTGGGGGAATGTGAACGCAAATGAGAATGAGATGAGAGGGTGGTTCAAGTAAATGTTAATCTTGTCTATATTTTACTTTTATTTTTTCATAAGGAGAATGCATTGATGTATTACTTATACAATTAAAAAATTAGTAAGAAAAATATGTGAGATGGTCAAAAATCGAGAAGTGGTCAATGCACTTAACAACTAGGGAAATGTAGAAGAATGAACACAATGTCTTACATACGATTGATGCTAGATACTTAATTACTTCCTTAATAATCAAATAATAAAAGCAGTCATTAATTTTGAGAACTACATGCTCTCTTTGAGATAGGACAGGAACAAAGTATTAACTCAGAAAAATAGTTTAAGCAGAAAGGACAGATGTTTAACCCTGATGGTCTTTATTTTAACAAAACAAGGAGCAAGAGGAGAAAACAGGGGAAATGAGGAGGTGGAAAAACGTAAAGGTCTGAAAATTGCAACTCATCAATGTACATAAAGGTGTCAATAAGGGATGAACCAAAGACTTGCCAAGGAGTATTGAGAATCCACTTAGAGTAAGCAGAATTTGTGGTGGGTCAAGTAAGCACAAATGAGAAGGAGAAATGCAAAATCATTTCCAAAAGAAAAAAACGTTCCTACCTTCAGAGAACTAATCTGTATTCCTATTATCTTATGCAACTGATAGCACAGAGAGAACAATTTGTCCCAGTTGATCTAAAACCCTCTGTAGATATGCAATGTAATTTCAACTGTGAATTATTAAACAATAGAATTTTTCTCATTAAGGGAAATTATAAAGGGAATACATACTTTCTTAGGAACAGTGCTGATTCTATGTTGCTTTCACAGTTCTAAAGCTAATTTGACTGATTGGGTGAATGCTTCTAAAAGAAGAAATGGAGAGTTATACTATCAAAATCAGAATATGTAGCAAATGTATTATTTTCCTTTTTGAACTTTGTAGGCTTTTGAAATACCAGTAAGAATGCCAATAGTGAACACACACATATTTACATTTTGATGCAAAGGAAATTTATTAAGTGAGCATATAGTTCTCCTTTGAATCATTATTTTTACCACTTAAAATATTTTTTTTTGTTTTGAAAAATGTTTAAACTCACAGAAAAGTTACCAGACTAGGACAATAGAAAATATATCTGTTATTTGGATTTAATTTTGTGTAGCTAGTGAGCACATTTAAAATAACTGGAGTCAGCTTCCCAAAGCAGCCATATATGAAGTATGGCTTCCACAGCCACAATTTGTCAGTCTCCATTGGTAAGGCTTTTGGTGTTCTTGTCCAGCTTTGTGGTTAGCACATTCCTGATACCCTTTCCTAATAACTTTTCTGTTTAAAGACCTTTAAAGCAGGTTGCATTTCCTAAAAATCCTACTAGATATCTCAATGTACAATACAGGATCTGAATAATAAAAATAGGTGACATATGAATACCTAAATGGGTTCTTCAGAAAATATACCTCATGTATCTTTTCAGAGCTTCTGGTACTGATGCTTTAGAGGCTATGATTAAGTATAATGAAAATTTTACTAAAGAACAAAACTATCAAACCTTGAGTTCAGTAAGGTACCTGACAAGTCATGCATAAATTTCTTGTGGACAAGATAGTGAAAGTGGGTTTGATGGTCCAGAAGACAAATATATGTTAGCTGGTTAACCAAATGTAACCAATAGGGTTTCTGGAAGTTTGTGCAGTAGCCTAACCTAAAAAAACAGTTCTATCAGCGACTTGAATAAAAGTATGGTTAACATATCTGTAAGTGACAGAGCTAGAAAAGACAAGTAATATACTGAATGGCCAATACACATTTTTAAAAAATCTCCTTAGGCTAGACTGATCAGTTGAATTAGCTAAATTTAACAAGAATAAATATGATGACATGAATTTAGATTAATATCAATGATAGAAAAAAACCGCAAGAATTTTTGATTCATATATATAAAGAAAACTCACTTTATGATTTTGCCTAGACAGTGAACATTAAGGTATGACTATAACCTATCTTTTTAAAATAAATGTAAAAACTTAAATATTCATGAGTTTGTTTCTTAACAAAGATTATTTATACTTATTAAAATTATTCTCCCATTGTTTGAAATTATTCAGAATTTTTATTGTTCTCAGTGGTATTAATCAGAGTCCTTATTATGATGTTTTCCCATATAAATTTGTCTTCCAGGAAAATAAAAAGGTATAATCTTGCTGATATCTGCATTCCAGTATCAATTTATGATGGTATATATAAAACACTTAGAATAGTGTCTGCTATATAGTTAGCATTCAAAAATTATCTATTATCATTATTACTATAGTTGCTTAATAAATTGGCTTACTATAGGGAGAGAATATGCTGATAATTTGTCTATTTCATGGAATAGTCCTTATACATCATGGGCATTGCTAAATATATCTTTATGTTTATTAAAATATAGTTGGCATACATCGTATTAGTTTTGGGTGGACAACATAGTGATTTGACATTTATATATTTTACAATGTGATCACCACCCTAAGACTAGTAATCATCTGTCACCGTGCAAAGTTATCACACTATTATTGGTTATATTCCCCTTACCTTCATTTTATATATTTTATGAATTTAGTTCATGGACATCTATTCGTTAGAGGTAATGATACATTGCATTTTTTGATGGAACATATTTAACAAATATTTATACAGTATATACTATGTGCCAAACTGTGCTAGATGTTGAATAGATCACATAAATTAAGAGATGTGATCCTTATTCTCATGGACCTTACAGTCCACATACATAGCAATCAAACACATGAATAAGCATAAATTATAAATTGTGATAAGTGCTACAATGGAAAAAAAACAAGGCGCTATGAGAGAATAACTGTAAAAATAATTTGGGTTGGCAAATCAGAAAAGTCTGTCTGTGAGAAAGAGATATTTATATTGGACAGAAAGAACATCTAATAGAAAGTAGCCAGGCAGAGTAGGGTTAAGAACATTTGTGTGTATGAGCCTTTGGAGCAAGGCAGCAACACTGATCACATTCTCAAAAGAGGCTATCATTTATAAAAACGTAAAAAGCACTTGCTGAGCTAGGTCTCAAAAGATGGTTAAAAGGTGAATAAGAAGGAAAAAGAAAAGATTGTTCAGTTGGGCAAAGGAAAGAGGAGGTTTGAAGGGAAAATTTTATTAGTAACATCTGAAGGTTGAGTTAGTATCAGTGAAGCTATCAATCCCCAAATATTGAATATTTACTTTTATCCAGATACTGTGTTAAGTGCTTTTATATCCATATTCTTATTCTAATATTCGTACCTTACTCATGAAGTAACAAAGGAGTTAATATCGTTATTATTCCTATTTTTGAAAAGGCTTGGGCTTACAAAACAGAAGCAATTCACCCAATGTCAGAGCTAAAAATTAACAGCTAAAACTATCAGATGCCAAAGCTCATGTTTTTATGTAAAATATAATGCATATTGCCTCCCAGATTTGAAAAAGGTCTATGCAGTTTATTTTAACATAGTTTCCTATTTTATTGATAAAATAACAGTAAGCTTTGTGAAAAACTTACATGAACATATAATAGCCCGAACAGTAATTATTAATAATTCATCACACGTACACATATAATTACTTCACAATATTACTCAAAGGTCAATGCTAGGAAAAAACAATTGGCATCTTAACAAATCAATTCCTTTATTACTAATTACGGTAGTGATATAAAAACTTCTTGGCTTTTCTAATTCATATTTTGAGAAAAATCAAACATTTATTTATTATTAAAGGTCATATACCCTTTTAAAAAATCCTGCTATGTGGCATCTATATAAGTAGAAACAAACAAAAAAGATAATAAAAATGCACATTAAGCAAATGGACATCTTGAACAAAAAAGTTAATTTTTTTTGGTAAATATCCATGCATCATTGTATTTCTTTTGTGTCAGGAAAAATTGTGAAAGACTGAAAAGGACACAAAATGTCACCAGGTGCCCTGAGTAGTGGACCATTCTGGATTATCTGTACTGTTCAAAATATTTCAGGTACTTTATAAATCTAAATTGTAAAAACTGATAGTAATGTAAATGTTTTTTTTTTTTTTTTTTTTTTTTTTTTTGTAAATGATTCTTCTATACCATGGAACTGCAGTGGACTGCTTTGTTGAAAGTAACCAAGTACTACATCTATTTGTAAATTCATTTCAGCATTCCTAACGTCTATATATTTGTTTTCTTTGAATATTCCTGTGAACCAGTTGTAATATCTTTCTGGTTTCCTCATTAATTAATGAAAAAATTAACAACTCTGATATGTATTCATTTGGCATTTGTAACAGAATTTTCCCTTTAAAAATGTTTAACAGTTTTAGAGATCATCCACTAGGATGCCCAGTGGATTCATCTATTAGAACCAATAAAATATACTGCTGGAAGAGTGCACGGTTAAAGCAATTGCTTAAGCCAGGTATCTTTTCTTGGCAACCAGAGGTGAATCTCAAATGCCAACAGAATTCTACTTAGATGACTGTTTCTCTAGGTTGTAAAAAAAAAAACAAAAAAAAAAACCCCCCAAAACCCATTATACTGATTTGTGTTTTGTCTTTGTTTCTAGTTAGTGTATTGACAAGAAATTATTGCTCATTGGTGGCAGCAATGCTTGGGGCTTTGGTTTTATGGTCTGATCATCTGGTGATCTCTGTAAATATATTACAGATTTTTATCCTCTATTGGGTGAAAGATGACAGAAAAACCTGTTTGTAGTCCTTTTCATTTGTCTATTTCTTTATTTTGAGCTCAAAAAAAATTTAAGAATTTGGTGCCCTCTGGGAAGGAGAACAGGTCTTTGATTTTCTTTTTTGGTGGGGAAGAATTTTTGTTTCTGTGTTTATTCTGGAACTGTGGCTGAAGTTGTAGAATTGAAACCATAAGCTCTCTGTGTTCATGTGAATGTGAAATGTTTCCCAATATATGGAAATTATTAATTGAACTATATTGTCTATTAAATTAAAGGAGGTTTGTTCTGACTGGCTTCTAGAGACAAATAAATGCCTAAATAAGTTAATCACCCCAAATTCCCCCAAATGAGAAAATTCAACTTGTAATAATATTTCAAACATGCTAGATTTAAAAAAATCTAATAGAAACTAAGTTGTAAATATTTTAAGAATCTAAGTTCAAATGAGAAAAGCTTAATAATTTGGTTTAAAAATTATAAAAAAATTATCAATGTTAAAAATGATACAATTATACTTTTTGTTTTTCTTGTGTTGCTGTCTCTAAACATAGATGGGTTTGCTGATTGAACAAGCTAACATTACTCCTACAGAATACTTAGAATTATAAAAAATATATTTATGTTCGACTAAATCGAGACATTCTGACAATTTTATTTCAATGATGTTTTTTAGCATGTCAGTTTGAAGATAATTTCCATGATCTTTAGGTAACGTAAATTTGAAATAACATCAAATTTAGTCAATTTATGAATAAACATTAGATGCCTAGATAATTTTTAAGTAACATGAAATTAAGAAACATTATATACTAATCATAATTATTTTTTTATTGTGGTAAAATATAAATAACATGAAATTTACCATTTTAACCACTTTTAAATATACAATTCAATGGCATTAGGTAAATTCATAATGTAATGCAAATATCACCACTATACATTTTCATAACTTTTCCATCATCCCTAAGAGAAACACTGTACTTTAAGCTATAACTCACTATCCCTCACTTTCTCCAGCCGCTGGCAACCTCTGTCCTATTTTCTGTCTCTATGAATTTCACTATTTTGGGTATGGCATATAAGTGGAATCCTATAATATTTGTCCTTTTATGTCTGGTTTATTTAACTCAGCATAATGTTTTCAAGGTTCATCCACATTATAGCATTTAACAAAACTTAATTTCTTCTTATGACTGAATATTCCATTGTGTATATATATTACATTTTGTTTATTCATCATTGGACATTTGGGTTGTTTCCACTTCTGGGCCTTGGTGAATAATGTTGCTATGCATACTGGTGCATGAGTCCTTCAATTATTTTGGGTTATACTTAGAAGTGGATTGTTGGGTCACATATTTAACTTTTAGAGGAAACACAAAAGTGTTTTTCACAGCGGCTGCACCATTTTACATTTCCTTCAGCAATGTACAAGTGTTCCAGTTTCTCCACATCCTTTGCCAACATTTATTTGTGTATGTGTGTGTGTGTTTAATAATAACAGTGCTAATGGATGTCATATGGTATTTCATTGTGGTTTTGGTTTGCAGTTCCCTAATAAGTAGTGATGTTGAATATCTTTTCGTGTGCAAATTGTTATTTGCACACCTTCTTTTGAGAAATATCTATTCAAATTCTTTGCCCATTTTTGAATTGGGTTCTTTGTTTTGTTTTGTTACTGAGTTGCAGGAGTTCTTTACATATTCTAGATAGCAATCCTTTATTAGACACATGATTTACAAATATTTTCTTCTACTTTGTGTGTTGCCTTTTCACTCTCTTTTTGTTCTTTGATACATAAGTTGTTAATTTTGATGAAGTCCAATTAGCCTCCTTTTTCTTTTGCTGCACTGATTAGTTATCATAATTTTAAGTGAATATACTTTTCCTTATTTTTATTTGCTATATAGATGCTAGAGTTTTGTGTCATGTTTGTGAACATGTTCCTTTTTGCTACTTTAACAAGCAAAGAGTTGTATGTAGAAAATTATGTATGTTCTTGAGCTTTGTTGTCTACTAAAATACATCTATGTCAGATAGTTCTTAATTACCCACCCACTAGTTTTTTTCTGTGAAATATAAGTGACTTTCATTAAAAGTTATAATTAATATGAGTCACTGAGACTATAATAGGAGCAGTAGTAATAGAGAAATACAATTGATCATGTGCTTTTGCTTTTTTTTAAGGGGAAAAAAGTTTTGTCCTAAAGCAGTAATTCCCAAACTTTTGGTCTCTAAACGCTTTACACATTTAATTTAAATTTTTTTTTTTGACCATGGATTAGGCACTGTTTTATTTATTTATTTATTTATTTATTTATTTATTTATTTATTTGATTTTTTTTGTTTACTTTTTTGTTATGGTGACATTGGTTAACAAAGTCAAGTAAGTTTCAGGTATACAATTCAACAGTAAAGTATATATATATATTGCATTGTGTGTTCTCCACCCATAATTAGATTTCTTTCAGTCACCATATATTTGACCCCTTTCACTCCATCTACTTCTCCCCTTGTCCCCTCCCCCCGCCTCTGGTAACCACTAGTCTATTGTCCATGGCCATGATAGACATTTAATTTTTATTTAGAACTATAGCTTTTATACATGTGGGTTATAACTATCAATATTTACTGAATTATAAATCAAGACAAAAATTTTAAATTCTTATTAATTCATTAAAAAAAGCAATGATTAACACATTGCATGTTAAATTATATCATCATATAATTATGAAAATACTTTTTATCTTGTGGATCATATGAGAAAGAACTGCAGTCAAAGTAAAATATCAGTTTATTCAAGAATATATGAAAGAACATACTGAAGACTAAAACTTGAAAAGTTAAGTTTATCTCCTTTGATTTTTAATACCTGAGCCTGTAAATAAGTTATAAAATGTGTTAAATATCTACCAAGTTCACTTAATTTTTATAGACTTTTTGTTCTTGGCTTACTGATTTGTGCCCTTATCCGCTATGTAATATGCTCAAATAGCAGAGATGCTGTATCTAATCAGAATAATTGCTTGTACTATATGTTAACTTTATTATATGCTTGAGTATTTAAAGGAAAAAAAACAAAGAATAAAAGTTCCTCACTTATGAGAGAGTTAATTCTTAACAATTGCATTACCTTTTATGCTCTTATAATTTTTTATTGTCATTTTAATTAAAGAGGCAACCAAAACTTATTTCTCAGGCACCCATGATCCTATTGTAAATCAAGTGTGTAAATTTCCTCTGACAACTTCAAACTAAATCCTAAATATAGAACAAATTTAAAAAAATTTCAGGGTATCTTTTCAACTAAAGTTATCTTTGAGTTTTCCCAGCAGGCTTCTAGAATATTACAAAAATTTGTTCTTTCAACATAGAAAAAGAACAATGAAAGATATAATTAGGTTTGTTCGATAAGTTACAATTGTAAATTTCATGGGAAGTTGGTGCATCAAAAGAGAAGGCCAGCCTTCTCTAGGTCAAATTTATATAAGTAAAATGTTATTAATATTACTATTTCAGAAATTGTATGCTTGTGTTAAATCCCTGGAAAACTGTCAACTCCTCCCTGTTCATAATGTCTTTACACTAAGGGGAAACACTGCTCAAAACTCTTGAAATAGTTATATTTTTATCCTCTATAAAGAATTGTACTCTCTTCCATTCTGATATTGGTTACAGTAAATAACCATAGCTATAAAGTCACTGTCATCTACAGATGAATTTTGAAGCTTGCTTGAAAAGTTATGCTACAAGCTATAGTTCAGAGTTTGTGTATTCAAAAAACAACTGTACCAGATACTTCAAAATACTGATACTTCAAAAGAATATACTCTTGAGAATAGACTTCTGAAGTGACATTGCTTAGACAACTTTTAGACTATAACAGTGGACTGAGTTAGTATTTCTAAAACCCTTTACAGGCTAGAGCTGGAAGCTTAGCAGACTGCTAAGATCCAGTGAAATAAGAGTTAATTGCATAGGATGAAATAAACTGAAGAATTTTTTTTCAGGCTGTTTGTTTGTAATATTATTGATGTTATTTCAAATGTTTTATTTTCTGATATGTAGGAAGTTCTTTTTCATTCTTCTTAAGCTATATAT
>CM053509.1:23237843-23312643 GCA_028627145.1 Eidolon dupreanum
TTATTTTCCTTCTTTTTCTCCTTTGTGTCACAGTCCTCTATCTCTCTACCCTTTTGAACCAGGATTCTTGCTCAAATATGAAACTTCAGGGATTCCTATTTGATATATTTCAGTAATTATAAGGAAGACTTTTCATCTCTTTGATGCGCATGATACATCGAGGTACATTAGTTAAGATGTTATTTGGTTGCAGGCAACAGTGTACCCATTTCTGTCTTTAATTAGCTTTTTTTAAAAAAGTGATTTATTGGCTTATGTAACTGAAATGTCAAGAGGTAAGTATAGTTCAACGGGGGCTTGAATGAGTGTTTTGAACCATGTGACCAGGACCCAACACCTCTCTTTTCCATTTCTCAGGATTGCTCCTTTACTGTTGGTTCTATTATCAACAGGCATTCTTTTCATGGTTCTAAGATAGCAATTCTTGAGGTTATATATTTCCTCATTAATATCCAGTAAGAAACAGAGAGGCTGTGCTCCCCATTAGTTCAAATAAAACCTAAGTGATGAGACCTCTTTGCTCCGATAGGCCTGAATTATATATTTCTTGAACTAAAAACTGTGGCTATGTGAAACGGATATACTGATTATATTGAGTCAAGCTATCCTGGTGGTTTAGTCAATTTCGCCCTTTCCCCTAATTATTATGACTGGTAAATGTAGTACAGTGTTAGAAAGAGGAAATGGGAAATGGCTGCTGGAGAGGCAACTAACAAATATCCATTATAAGAGATATTCTTCAAGCCTCTTTATTTCCTAAAAAAGCAAGTTGATCAGTTTGGCAAAAACTAGTAATCAGATCACTAGTAACTAACTACTGAAGAGTAAGAACATTAATCAGGTTTCACTCTCTTGATCATAAGAAGACAACTGAGTTAGGAAAGTAAATAAGTAATAAAAATAACTCTCGGGTTAGATTGTGAACTTATGGGCTGGAACAATATATTTATTTTTGCATTCTGAACTCCAAGCATAGTGTTTGGTACTTGGACAGAATTTTGTAAATATTAAACTCTAAATTTACAAAATTATAATTTCTCTCCCATATGTATCATTTGGTACAAATGAGTAACCTCTTGTGACATATAGGGCAATTATTATTATTTCCATCTAATAGATGAGAAACTGAACCTTAAATCTTAAAGTAATTTGCCCAAATGTTAAGTGGTAAAGTCAGGGCTTAGAGGTAGTTCTTCTGATTTTAAGTTGCATAATTTTACATTATTCCACATTGCTTCACATGCCTTAGAATGTGAGTGAAATTATAATTTTTTTTCTTTAATAGGTAATTAGACTCTTCCTTTCAAAATTAATTTAAAAATTTTACACTCATCTTAAAGCTTGTAAAAACCAGCCAAATAGTTCATAGAGATATTGCAAATGATTGTTCTCACTTAGAGATCTAAAACACTGACAACAAACCAGGGCATTCAGAACCAATGATGCTCGTTAATGAAGTTAGTGCCAAATAAGCATTCGTAGAGTGGCCTTCTTTAGGAGCACTTAGAACATTAAAGGCCTTTCTTTTCATTATTTTTGGTTACCTACTTTTTCTTTTTCATTCTTTTCTATGGATGTTAGGTCTAAGAACTAAAACATTGTACTCTTTGATGTACAGTTCTGATTATCATTTGTCAAAGGAAGCACAAAAATGTAAGTCTACTTACAAAACTAAATTATCTATCGAAAAGACCATAACCACTACTTAAAAGGATTATTAAATATCAATTAATAAATGAGAATTTCCTGGGCAATGCCGTATGAGTGTAGTCAGAACATGTAAATAGCCATTCTCAACTAGTTCTTCCAGAGAATGAAACCCTAATAATATAAGGAATCCATTGTATGTAATAATTAATTTCCTTCCCATGCAACTAGAATGGTGCTAGTTACATGCAATTTTTGAGAGAACTAAAAAAGAGTCACTAAAATAATTTTTGATGTAATAATATGAAACTCAGAATATGAAAACTTAAAAGTTTGGTTATGAATACAAAATTTCCAAATACTTTAGTTTGAAAACAAGGATGATTATTATAATTGTTAAGCTTGCTTTAAAAGATAAGAATACAAAAGACAGTCCTGCTTCAAGTCTTATACATTTTAGAATGTTTATAATTTATAATAAAGCTACATCTGGAGAATTCACATACTAATTGTCAACTAAAATTCATTAATAATTTTACCAATCAATATTTAAATTTTCTACTTGGCCTTTCACTAACCCAAATTTATTTCTAACCAGGCATGGTTTATTAAATACAAGGATTAAAGTCTTCATTTGACAGCCTATCTCCTAAGAATCTATTGGTACTAGTACCTCATCCACTCATACACCCCTCCACCAAATTTTGGGTGCATGTTCTTCCTAAGTATTTAAAGCCAAATTTTACATTATTACGTCTTTTGTCCTTTTGTTTTATATCTATTTTAGGGATTGAAATTGATTTTTTTTTTTTTGGCAGCCATGGTCTAAATTATCACTGCTTAGTCAGTTATACTTATCAGTTTAATCTTTTACAGCCTGGCACTTTTTATAAACTATCGTTCAGTCAGTGACTAAAAAAAGTGACATATATCATTAAAAGTTTCTATATGGAGATTAGTAATCTCAGAATTTGTATTAAGTCTCAATTCTCTAAATTGTTGTAATGAGAACATAGTGAAGGAAAAGAAAATAAGATGTAAAATCATGAGCAAAAAAAACAAGGTTAATACAAGTGAAATATTAGCTTGACAAATCTGTTTAGATTTTAAGACTTAAAGTGAGCCTCTTAAAGGAATTATTTTAATTAAGCCACGTTATTTAAAGGTATGTGATGAAACTGCTAAAGAAAAAAATAACTCCTGAGCAATGAATTTTTTGGAAGTCATGTGATGAAAGCTCGTTGCCACATACTACAGAATTTTAATGATACTACTTTAGGTACAGGGGAATCTCTATTAAATTAAATTCCTTGAGGGAATATATTCAGTGGCACCTATATTTTCACAAAAAGCACTGCCGAAGATCCTTCAGAATAAAACACATCTTTCATAATATATTATAGCCTATCTCCAAGGATAGGAGGTATGCCGTATGCTTGCAGAACCATTAATGCAAAAGCCTCTTTGTCTTACCCGTTCATCTGCACTGCCTGTTGCATGATGGGAATAACTGATGAGACCAGGGATGGGCTGCTCACCGTGTGCCATGATAACAGCAGGACTGGTGTAGAATGGATGCTTCTAATGCACAACACATAACAACTATGAATATAGTGACAGGAAAACATGAAACTATACAAGCAAAATGACTAGAAAGGAAAAAAGGTGAAAACAAATGGAACAATGAAATGTCAAATTAGCTTAGATTTCAAATGCTAGAAATTTTTTTTCTTAACATTGAAATTGATGGTACTTTTTACTCTTTTAATTAAGAGTAAAAGAGAAAGAACATATAATGATCTTTAAATGTACCTATTTCATCAATCGGTTCCATAAAAACAAAACAAAACAAACTTCACACACAACTTAAATACTTACTAGTCTTAGGTAAGAATTTAATGGATCATTAAACAGATCTGGAGACAGAATCATCTGGTCTTCAGTGAAAAAGCTACTTACTGGTTGTCTGAACAGACACTTCAAAAGTCTCTATGTTTATAATCTATACTTTGTCAAAAAACCTCATGCTATGCTCCCAGCTTATTTCATATAGCAATTAGATTTTTAATCTTTATGCTCTCAGTCAATGAACAATCAATCATTATTCCCAGAAGTGATATGTTATTTTCTGAAGATTTTAAAGCATACTAGGTAAATTATACTAGGTATAGATAATAATGTAAATTATATTCTGTGAATTTAAGATGATTAAATTTACTCAAGTACCTTGTGGTACTCCATTACTCCCAGAATTTCCCAAAAAGAATTTTTAATACTTTGGCACTATCTTAACAATGTTACTTTATTAAATTAAAAATGCAAATACATTATATCTACTTTCTCTCTATACCACCAGGGTAATTTGCATCAAGTTATATTGAAGTAAGTTCCTAGTTAATTGCTGAAAATCCTTGTATTAAAAAATCTTTATTAATCTTTTCAACTAATTTCTTGAATCATCTAAGGTCTCTTACCTTCAGTTTGCTAGTCCTTTAAGAATTTGTGAATATTTGACGTTTTGAATATATGAACATTGTATATTTAGTATGACACCAAAAATGACATCTCCAAGGAGTTCTTAAATGTCACATTGTTTATCATTATAGCTATTAGTTCAATAGGTAACAGCAGTATCTTTAATACCTCAGAAGTCAGAAGAAAGTCCAGTGCCTTTAAGGACTCTACAACTATGGAGTGTCATGAGTATCCCAGTTTTATTAAGGATGCCCTAAAGAGGTATTAAACTTATGGAATGATGAGGTGGAAAGAGGGATTAAATCAGTACATTTACCTGTTGGTCCTTTAGTTCTTTGGGTGTCTCTTAGCAGGCTTACCTTGGCAGCAATGGCTGCTGCAGTTATATGTGATGAAGAACTGTCTTCTGTTGAAGCAACCCCACTGTCTTTCTTCTCTTCTTCCTCTTCCTCACATTGAACCCCTTTGTCTTCCGTCTGTTTATGGGGGCTAGTTGTGGGAGGAGGGGAGAGAGGAGGTGGCGGGGAAGGTAAATCTTCAAGTTCATCATGCACTTCCTTTACTTTTACAATGGCATCACGTAAAAGGTCAATGGCATGAGGTAGAGCTGGCAGTATGAACTGAAAGCATTCCTGTATGCGAGAGGAAGAAAAAAATAAAGATGAAGCACTTTACAGGAATATAAAATAGAAGCAATCAAGTTTATTTGTGACTTTACATCTGTATTTCTTTCCATCAGTCTTAAGAATGAATCGTATTTAAGCGTCATCTTTGTAATATGAAATATGAAGTAAGCATGGCATATATTATAGTATTCTCCACAAAATGAAGAACTACAGTACTATATGCAGACACAGCACATTTTTAAAAAAATAAAATTTCTATACAAATTTGGGGTTTAAAGATACACTACGGGCAAGGAAGGAAACAGTTTTCAACTTTCTAGTTAGAGCAGAGCACTAGAACAAACCAACTGAGGACTGAACAATTTTATTCAGAGAGCTAAAGTGTTGACCACCATCATAAAGTAGACCTAGGCAATGTTGTACGATATGTAAAAAAGATATAAGTTTGATCTGATCAGATGTCCACTATTACCAATAATGTATCACAAAAGAATAGGTAAGAACTTTAACATTGGAACATAGGGCCAGTTATGTTTGAGGAATGTGTTTGGGCAGAGGTCTCCCTCTTTTACATTTAAAGTAACTTACCTTAAAATGTAGGGTGGATTTAAAATTAAAATTTATAAAGGGTTACTACTGGAAGACCTAAAAGGGTGCTGAATCTTTTGACCTTTCTTTGTTTGTCTCAATGATTTTACTGATGAAGATTGTAAAGAGTTCAACTTTGACCAAAGAGGTCTGGCCTTTACTCTGAGTTTTTGGGAGGTGATCTCTAGTTCCTTGGAATGTCATGCCTGATAGGAGTGTCTTTGTTTGCCTGGGGGCTTTGGCCACTGGACAGTCTAACAATGTGGTTTATTATGAGGGCCTGGAGAAACGTGTTATTAGTTTTGCCTCTGGAAGAAACAAGAGACAGTCTCCACTCTAAAAAGGGCTAGTCTTCTGAAGGTCAACCATGTAAGCAATACGTGATTGAGTCCAAATAAAATCTCTGTATACTAAAGGCAAGGTGAGGGTACCTACCTAGTCAGTAACACTCTTGGTGTATTGTCTCACATTATGGCCGAGAGGAGGTAATGCTATCCATGACTCCATGGGGGAGGATGACCAGAAGTTCCTCATTTAGTACCTGTCTAAGATTCTGCCGAATCTGCTTCTTCCCTTGGCTGATTTTAATCTGTATTCTTTCCCTGTAATATACCCTAATCATGAGTATAACAGCTTTCAGTGAGTTCTGGGAGTCCTCCTAGTGAATTATCAAAACTGGTGGTGGTTTTAGAAATCCCCTCAATTGCAACTGATGTCAGAAGTGAGGGTGGGACTGAGGAGTACTCTGACTTTGTATTTGGCTAACTTCTGCAGTTAGCCAAAACTCCCTACAGTGTTGTTAGAAGTGGGATTAGCTGGAAAGTCCCTGATGCATGAAACATGTGATCTGGGAGAAGGAAGGAAGAAAGGGTGAAGAATAACGAAGCTTTAGAGCCTTAATAAACACAGGGTCACCCACAGTATGGATATGTAGCTGTGCTAAAATTAGTTATTGAAGTTAAAATTTAGCAATGAAATTTCAAAATGAAAGATCCAATCCTAAGGAGTATGTCACTGGATGCATAAAAAAATGCAAAATAACAAGAAACAAGGTAAATATACAACTCTTTGGATATTATCTGTGCTAGCTAAAATGAATGTAAAGGAGAACGCTGGGGTGGATCCTGAGGCTGAGCCAAGCTTCGATTTTGGCCTGGTTTGAATATATAATTGCTAGCCTCAGAGCTGGTTCCAAAGGAAAAAAATTATGTTGAAGTAATAAATAGTAAATAAAGTTAGACCATTCAAAAGAAAATGGTGAAAGAGAAAGGAGAGACCCAAGGGTCTTGTACTAGCAGGGTAAAAATATTTAAATGATTATTAAGAAATAAATAAATAGTGTATTGATGGGGGCAAAACAAAGGTCTTAATGCAGCACTGTTGCGGATGGAGTACATAGATGGAAGTACTTGCTAGTCTCCTAATTGGAGAGTCTTTGCCTGGTGGCTTTGGCCAAAGGGCAGTCTACCAATGGTTTATTATGAGGGCTTTGTGTCCTAAATGAATCTCCTTTAAATAGTCCTAAACAAATTTCTACTTGCCCTAGTTTGAAAAAATTTAAAAAGCTAGAAGGTAATGATGACTATAAGAAATCTCACCTTGAATCATCTTAAGTGTTGGTCCCATAAGCTAATCGAGATAAGGCCTGACGAAAGTATCTGGATCCCTTGGCCCAACTCAGGCCTAGAAATTCAAGGCCATTTGCACATAAATGGGTAAAATGGTCAGAGGATGGAGAAGAGATTTTTGGGGGATTTCTTGACATGGGAGTCCCATGTACTCTGATTCTAAAACCTGTTGAAGTCCTAACGGCAACTTACTATTAGATGGGGAGGATATAGAAATGCTGTAGTTGATGGGATTAATGTGAAAGTTTGGATGAAAATTAGAATGTTTGTGCAGTAAACTATATGTGAAGTGGTGAGTCTCCTTTACTTGAATGTATTATGAGGACGAATTTTGTATTTGACTGCAGAATTTTTCCTCTACCTAGTATTATAAAACAGAAGGCATAAAAAGCCATAGATTGAATATGCTAAGTGGGGATCAATAAAATTGCCTCAGCCCACACAGGTCATTAATTTGCTATACAATAACCCTGTGTGGAGTGCAGATTGGAGCTTATGGCAAAAACCTCTAAGTGCCACCCAGCAACACCTGATGGGATTTTTGACCAGCAAATTTCTATTTGAGAGAGAATTATTAGCTTGTTATTAGACTTTGAGGTTGCCCTTATGACTGAAGGACATAAAATAATCTTGAAACCTAAAATATCCATAACGTTTTAAGTAATATCCGGAAAATGCTCTAATGGGGAAGGCAACGCCCAGGACAGTTCCATAATAAAATGGAAATGGTGGATATAGGATCATGCTACCAGGAGAATGCAAGGAGGTACTCACGAGCAGGTAGCCTCTTTTCACCTAGGGCCGACTTCGGAACCACCTGAGGAGCTGCTGGATCCTATGGCCACTTGGGCCACTTGGGCAGTGCCCTATAAACAGCTTTCTATTGATCAACAAAGAGCTGCTTGGTTTATGGATGGCAATTCCAAGGTGAAGGGACAGCATCCTGTTTGGAAGGCCGCCACTCTGATTGAAGAAGGTAAAAACAAATCAGCTCGATAGGCTGAACTGCATATGTTTGGCCCTATGTTTGTTTCTTTTTCTGATTCATGGAATGTGGCCATTTTGCCAGGCAGAAGGACAATGGAAAACTGGTCTGCTAAAGGATCCCGGTATGGGGCATGGCCCTATAGAAATCACTCTGGGAATGCAAGGGTATATTAAAGTAGGATATATTAATGCCCATCAGAAGAACCCTCTTACAGAACTGGAAACTGGAACTGGTGAGCAGATATCTTGATGCTTGCTTGATGTGACCATCTGGGGCCATAAGATGCGTGGACATTAGGGGGCTGCAGAGATGTGCTGAATGTAGATATATATTCCTCTTGCAATGAGACACAAAATGCCAACAAGAACTGTTCTGTCTGCTAACAAGAGAGACAGAGACAGCAGAGGGCCAAGTACCAGATTCCACAGGGGGAAGATCCTGCACATCGCTGGCAAGTTAGACTGATGCCAGCTGTCCTGGAGGCTACAAATGGGTCCTTAGAGGAATAAACACTTACTCTGGACTGGGCTTTGCTTACCCAGTGGTAGATACAAATGCTCAGTGTACTATAAAAGGACCAGAACAGGAGATATTGTATCATGACCATGGAGTCACATTTCTTTATACTAAAGAACAAACTTTCATCTACAGGGCAATGATTTGATAGAAAATTGGAATGAGGAACTGAAACCTTTGTTGTTCAAAGGGGAAGAGGTAAAGGCATGAAGGGTTGATTTACACACCTTCATCGGTGTGTGATCACACTCCAATGAGGGAGGTCCATGCAAGATACATTCCTCTACTTTTCTGGAAGAGAGGGTTAGGGGAAGCTGCTGTTATGATTGTACTTTTTCCTTTAGGACTACATACTTTCTCTTTTTTTCCCCACATCACTTCAATTTTTTTTCTCATCAGATGTAGTGGTCCTAGGACCAGGACTGTAACTGTGGGTGCCCACTAACTTATACGAATGGAAATGAGCTGAGTGGGAGGCACTTGTTAGCCTAGTATTACTGATGGCAAATTGGACTGTTGGACAAATCAACTGTCTCATTCAAAGATTTTCAAAGGAAAAGTATGGGTATAAATGAAGAAGAGGAATGGCAGCTAAAGGTAAAGTAATGAATAAATGGTTATGCAATGAGGGAAATCCAGTATCATACTGGTGTATCAAAAGAGGTTTAGAACAAGAGATGATATTGTTTCTTAGCTCAGTTTTAATAGATGCTAGAAAGGGTAAGCCATATGTTGCTAAGACTACTCCTGCTTTTGGAACCTAATAAGTGCTAAACCTAGGTAGCATCACTCTGGGAGATATGATGACAGAATAGGCTGTTAATGTATGTGTAGGAATCTAGCAATCTTCTGACTATTATTTTTCAGATTATATCTACTACTATACTTTGATATAATACTGGCATTTCAGTAAAACTATAATCCTGACATTGATGGTCATATGTATTGGGAAACTGAGTTAAAGCCTCTTCATAATGTAGTACCAATGGAAAGTGACTGGCCTGAGCATGAGAGTAAATTTCTATAGGAAATAGTTCTATGCTAACGTATCACAGAGTAAAAATAGTAATAGATCAAAATTAAAAAATCAGCAAATTAGTACAAAAATGTGAAAAGATATATGTAATGGTTATTGAGGATGGATTAGGTGTTTCTCCAAATCTATCCTAATCCCACACTGGCTTCTCTAAATCTTAGGCATATTCACACTTGTACTGCTATTATGTCTGTAATATAAATGCTATAGCAAATCCAGATATCCAACCAGACAAACGCAATCGGCTTGGCTGAAGTTCAGGGGTTAGCTTGTGTAATAAAAAATTAAACTTATTCAAAGAGGGTCTGGCCTTTACCCTCAATTACTGAGAAGTGATAGGCATGCCTTTACATTAGGGACTTTGGCAGCCAGACAGTCTAATAGCATAATTTACTATGGGGGCTTTGGGCAATGTGATATCAGTTTACCTCTGGAAAGTGTTCGATACTAAAGGAATCAGTCCAACCTCTGGGATGGACTAGAAACTAAAAGTCAGCCATATGCACAGCATGTGATGAACCCCAGTAAAAACTCTGGGCACCAAAGGCTTGGAGCTTTCCTGGTTGGCAATTCTCCCTATGTTGTTAAATATTGATGCCAGGAGATTAATGCATTCATGACTCTAAGGGGAGAGGAAAATGGAAGCTACCTGTTTGGTAACTCTCCTTTACTTTGTCTAATGTGCTTCTTCTCTTTGTTGATTGTAATCTGTATTCTTCCCCAGTAATAAGCCATAATAGTGGGTATACCATCTTTCAGGGAGTTCTATTAGTCTTTCTAGTGAATTACTGAACCTGAGAGTGATTTTGAAAATGCAGTGAATTGCAACTGGTGTCAGAAGTGAGGGCAGTCTTGTGGCGTGCTCAACTTTTTAGCTGGTTAACTGTCCCAGCTGGCCAAAACCTTGTACACTATATAAATCTCAAGGGTGCTTACCTGAGATCCTTTCTTGCTACCTGGCAGGTTAATTATGAGTGTTTTCCCTCTGATTCCACATACAGGCCTGAAAAGAAAGAGAAACTGGATGAATATTAAGTTGCAACGAAAGGTTAGTTTAAGTAAACTCAATAATGCTGTATTTTACATTTGAACAACTTGTTTTAGAAATAAGATTTTGTGGCTAGTGATTCACTAGTTGCTATAAAAATCAAGCAAACTGGCTGGGAGTTTTTATAATAATGGTTAGTGTGATAGGTAGGAAAAATGCAATGAACATACAATCAGAATAAATTAGCTACTTTAAATTAATAATGGCCAAATTATTTTCTTTCTCTAACTTCACATTCTTCATATCTCATATAATTATAAGTTTTCAATGATAGTATATTAAGAAATGCCTAGCATAGTGATACTTATGTTCAAAAGTCTAACACATAAGGTACTAAAGAGTTGAGTGAGATATTGAGCTCTTCTCAAGAAATCAATGTTTTAAAGTAAAATAAGGTGTCTCACAAATGAATGTCAGTGGGGAGAGTTTGAAGAGCTCAGCTGTTAACTCAGCCATTGATAAACAAGTCGACATAAAGTAAAAGGCCTTTCAGAGCTCACTGTAAATTTCTAGGCCACTTTTAAAACAAGTAGTTAGATAAGAAACAAAAACAGTAGAAAAGCACTGGGAGACAGATAAGAATTAAAGGCCTGGATTTCATGAGAGTTGGCACTGTGCTCTGCCAATAACCGGCTGTATTACTTTCACCTGGCAATATCTTGATTTCAACATTTGAAAACAAGGGGATTGATTAGATTAGTCTATATCTAAAATTGTGCAGCTAAGATCGAAAGTCATGTAAGAATGTTTTTCCAAAATTTCTTTCTAGTATTGAGTTTATTCTTTAACTACTCTCACTTTCTGAAATAACCTAAAATTGTCTTCTATTTTGATTTTCCTTCTTTTCCTGTTCACAAAGAGAAGTGTTGAAAGTTACTTATTTAAAACTTTTCATATTCTTTTCATTTCAATTGAGATATAACTGACAATAATGTTGTATTAAGTTTTAGGTGTACAACATAATAATTTGATATCTAGACATGAATTGTGAAATGATTACCACAATAAGTTAGGTTAACATCCATCACTACACAGTTACATTTTTTTTTTCTTGTGATGAAAATTCTTACAATCTATTCTCTGAGAATTTTTGGCCAAAAATTTAGATTATACTTAAAAAAAAAATCTCCATCAGATAGTTGGTCTCTCTGAATGTTTAAAAATTAACTTTGAGATGTAGTTTTTCATCTATAGAATGTCCAGTCATTGTAAGAAGAAAATACTTCACCTTCACATAACTCTTTTTGGTTAATAAAGTATTTTTACCAACATTATCTCATTTAATAATTTTCAAAAATATAAGCACCTAAGTTTTAGCATATTCCAGTATTTCTTAAACAACTAAAGATGTGCACTAAGTATTAGGGGATAAATGCAAGCTAATTCCTTAAGGACTTTATAAATGTAATACAGAACATTTAAGCATATAGGCAAACAACTACGAGATAGTATGTAATGACACAAATTAGCATAAAGTACCATAAATTCAAAATATAAGCATTAAACTTCTAGGTAAGGGTATGAGGTACGTCTTTATGAAAGAGGCAGCATTTGAGTGATTTTATAAAGAAGATATTTCAATAGTTAGGAAAGGGTGAGTGGAAGGGCAAGAAAAAGAGGACAGAGTTCAGGTGGAGCGGAGAAACAAGGCAAATGCACAGAAACAAAAAGCACCGAGTATATTTTGGGTATATTAAGTCTTTCATTTAGTGAGAGCACATTGTATTCAGAAGAGTAATGCAAAATAAGAAGTACCAGCGTAAAGATGTTGTAGTCTGATAGATTTATAGAATCCAAATCTGTACCAGGGACATGTGTAACATTTGGTAATTTGTTAAAAATGTAAAACCTCCCACACTGCCCCTCTCTTCTCTTCAGCATTACTGATCTACTGAATCAGAAAACTACAGGGGCCAGATCCAGCACTAAGTATCTTACCATGCGCTCTCCGGTTGATTCTAGTTCATGGTAAAGCTTGAGAACTATTATGATACACTGCACTTGAATTTTGATACTATTATTTCCTATCAGTAAAATCTTGGCTTACTTAGTTACTGAACCTCTCTGATACTTAGTTTGCAAAACCTAAATTGTAAGAATTAATATAATCCTTGAAAAATACTATATAGTTAGTTCAGTGCTTAGTACATAATAGATATTCAATAAATGCCTGGCCCTTTTCCCTTAAAAAGTACAAGGAGATTAGACACTGGAAATCATGGACTCTATTATAAAGAGCTAGCATGTATTCTTAAGACATTGGGGACCACTGATAGATTCTGTTCAATATTTTTAAGTATTATTTCAGGAATAATAGTTTAAAATAAACTGAAAGGTGATACAAGCTATAAAGAAAAGAAAGTCTGATAATAGAAAACACTAGATAAAAGTCTGATAATAGAAAACACTAGATAGAAGTTGAATTTCTGGTTCATGTTCTGTGATGTATGTTTCAATACGTCACACAGCATTTTGTTTTTTCTAGTGATATCCTACTTCCTTTTCTACTCTTTTTTCTGTTTTTGGGGAGAGGAGGCAGGAAAGTAACTTTTTCTTTTGCTATTAATGATATGGCAATGAGACTGAGATGATCTGTAAATAACATTTAACATCTAACTTATGCTTGTTATAGCTCATATATTTTAGTGATATTTTTATATTACACTTACAACAATCCCATGAGGTAAATACTGCATATTATCTTCTAAATTTTCATATGTAAATATAAATTACTATTACCTCTGACAAATATTACCTGTCTTTTAGTTCTAATTTTGATATTTCTACATCTGATATAGAAGATAAAATTATTTCTGTTAGCACTATAGTTAGAATAGCAACATATTATTCAATAAAAGGTTAAGATAAATTTGCTTGAATTTATACTTCTAAAATAAACCTCCAAAATTAAGAAGGAAATAGAAATAAGGATTTTAATTTCCTTGGAAAGAAGGTTCTAATTTTTCTTCTTCAAACATATCAAATTAGAAGAAGCATAAACAGCCTAATACATTCAATATTAAATGGTGATATAAAAGTGTTTTTTCTTAATAAAGAATATATTTTAAAATCAGGTCAATTCAGCTAGTGCACAACCTGAATAATGGATTGAATTGACATTAATTTCACTATAAACTCATCTAATAGAGAGCTATTAGGGGCAAAAACAAAAACAAAAGCAAAAACAAAAAACATGCAAAAAGAAACCTGAACCTACTTGCCAATTGCCAATTAATTGTGAGATAATTTACTTTTGTTATTTAAAAACAGCTTCTAAAATACATAAAGTATGGTGATTTCATTCATTCATTCAGCACATATTTATTACTTACTATCAGGAAGGCAGTGTTAGATAGTGGGGTTGAAACAGTAAGTAATCAGTCTTGATCCAGGGGAGTTTACAGACTTACAGAAAAATATCAGTAAGTGTTAAGATAGTTAAATAAGTGCTACAGGTACATTAAAAGCTGTGACAATGATAGAGAGGGCATTTTAGTCTTAGGTGAGGAATGATAAGGATGGTTACGGAAGGCTTCTAAAAGGAAGAAAAATCTAAGCTGCTATCTGAAGAAAAGGTATTATAGAAGTAGAGTGGAAGGACATTCCAGGAAGAGGAGATGGTATGTAGAA
The DNA here is from genome assembly GCA_028627145.1 of Eidolon dupreanum. NCBI lineage: Eukaryota > Metazoa > Chordata > Mammalia > Chiroptera > Pteropodidae > Eidolon > Eidolon dupreanum. The sequence goes on from CM053509.1 coordinate 23,252,026, forward strand.
AGGAATCAGAAAATGGTGAACCTGATATGTGTAGGAACAAAAATGAGGATGGCTGGGTAGAATGGAGTGAATGTTTCTATCCTCCCAAAATTCATATGTTGAAATCCTAATCCCCAATGTGATGGTATTAGGAGGTAGGGCCTTTTGGAGATAATTGGGTTATGAGGGTAGAACTCTCATGAATGGGATTAGTGCCCTTACAAAAGGGACTCCTCATCCATCACCATGTGAAGATACAAAAAGAAGTCAGTAGTCTACAACTGGGAAGAGGGTTCTAATCAGAATCTGACCATTCTGGCAGCCAACTCTTAGACTTCCAGCCTCCAGAACTACGAGAAATAAAGCTCTGTTGTTTATAAGCTACCCAATCTATGGTACTTATTAAAGCATCCCAAATTAAGACAGTGGGAGACGCTGCTAAAAGGATAGATAGTAGTGACAACTTATACAGGTCCTGGACAGTGATCTTAAAGAATTCAGTTTTTAGCCATAGGAAAATGAGATTCCATTGAAGTTTTGAGCAGAGGAATAACATACTGATATTTGCATTTTCAAAAGATTTCTCTGGGCTGCAATGTGGAAAACTGATTGAGAGGTACAAGACAGGAGGCAAAGAAACCAGCTAAGGGAACGCTGGAATAATATGAAAGGTGAATTAGAATGGTTGCAATGGGGATAAAAAAACGGTGAAAGGGATTAAGAAGTATAAATTGCCAGTTATAAAAATAGTCATGAGGATGTAAAGTACAGCACAGGGAATAAAGTTAATAATACTGTAATAACTATGTATGGTGCCAGATGGGTACTAGACTTATTGGAGTGATAACTTCATAAGGTATATAAATGTCTAATCACTATACTGTATGCCTAAAACTAATATAATGTATGTCAACTGTAATGGAAAAACAAATTATAAAATAATAAAAAAGAAAATAGGTTATAGTTCTTTAAGTGTATTCTGACTTACAGAGAGTAAACTTTTTATTCTAAAAAAACCTGATACCCATCAGCAGTCCACATTTTCTCTCAAACCCTCACCTAGGCAATCACTAATCTACTTACTGTCTCTATAGATTTGCATACTGTGGCTATTTCACATGAATAGGATCACAAAATTTGTAGCTTCTTATAACTGGCTTCTTTCATTTGGCATAAAGTTTTCAAGGTTCACCCGTGTTGCAGCATGTATTTGTTTACTTAAAGAAAAACTCTGCAATGTTTATCTAAATATATTGTTAGTTCAACTTGTTTCTAAAATTTATAAAAATGTAATGATACTTTATATATTTTTATATGACTTGGTTTTCTCACTCAACATTTAGTGTATGAGATTCCTCCATGCTGATGTGCACAGGTATGGTTTATTTTCACTGCAGTACAATATTCTATCACACAACTATACCACAATTTATTCATTCATTCTTCTGTTGATGGACATTTTGTTTCCATTTGTTGCTATTATAAAAAAATGCAGCTACTAACATTCCTTTACATTTCTCTCGGTACATATGTGTAAGGCTTTCTCTAGGGCAATGTTTTTCAATTTGCAGGTCAAAATCAATTAACAGGTCAGTAAACTGCCTTAAATAGTAATAAGTAGCATACAAAAGAAAACAACAGAAAATATGAGAATGCCTTCCTTGTGGTTAGGATAAATACTATTTCCAAAAACTTTTGTACCTTCAATATACATATATGTACATATGTTTATATACATACATATGTCTATACATACCCACATACATAGAGACATACATATACATATGTGTGTGAGTCCTTGATTACAATGTGAAGTAGATTTCTAACTGTGGCTCACGGTCAAAAAAGTGAAAGCAATGGTTCTAGGGTATACTGCTAGATACAGAGCTTATGAGTCATAGGAATAAGCAGATATGAAGCATTACTATATAAACACAAATAATTTTCCATAGGGTCTGTACCAATTTACACTCCCACCAGGAGGATTACCACCTAACCTGACAAGGCTTGATGTTGATAGTTTTTTTTTTTTTAATTTTATTTTTAAATGCTTTTGGATGAATAGTTGATAGATAAGTGATAAAGCCACTACAGTAAAATGTTAATGGTAAAATTTAAGTAGAAACGATAAGGGTAAAATTCTTTCAATTTGGTATATGTTTAAAATTTTACTTTTTTTTATTTTTTTAATCATTAAAAATTAGCCTGCTCGTTAAATACTTATGCTTTGAAAATGGGAGTTAGTAGATAAAAAGAGACACTGAATACATTGCAAGGTTCTTGATTCCCAGTTCAATGCCTTATTTATCACTAAAACATCCTCTATAGATCATTGTACCTATTAAACATTTGATAAAGATTTGCTTAACAAATACATTTTAAGATGTTTGGAATTTAATTTTGTATTCATTTAATGATAACATCAGCTGCCAATAAGTATTAATAATGATAATAAAGGTATTATTTATTAAAGAATTAATATAGGGATTAAAAGTATAAAAATAGCATAGATTAGTCTCTCTTCCCCCCGCCCCCCATAATAAAAGGCTGGAGTAGAATTGCATCAACTTAAATTTTCTAAGAGTTTTTTTCAAATTGATACCATACTGGAATATTCTTTCTTTCTAACCACCATTCAACTGATCTCATCCTATAAACAGCCCAGAAAATACTACTTTCCCTAATTAGTGTCCACAGAGTCACTAGAAAAGAACTTCATATTTCACCTTGATCAGTTTGGACAAGAATATCCTACTGATTTTCTCCAAATTTTCTATTCACTATATTTTCCCTTGTTTCTCATGCTTACAAATGTACTAGAACTCTATTTAAGCAACTTATTGTTCATCAAAGTATCTGGCTTATTATTTTTGTCTGTAATTTATGTGCCTCCATTTGTCTGTGCAGGGTGCCCAAGAATTGTAAACTTCTGAAGGTTAGGCTTGGACCCTTTTGTATAGCACCTAATACAATCTCATGATCATTTATACACTTAGGAAATCCATGTTTGTAAAACAAGGAAAGTTCAGAAAATTGCACTCAAGTTATAATCTCTATATCATGAAATAAATAAACATGAAATAAACCTTGCAGTGGTTCTATTGTTAAAAATACATTTGGGGTTGATAGTACAGCAACTGACGTATGTACCTTGATCTTTTATCTAATAAACTTGATGAACTCTTCCATTGGTTCTAAAAGACTACTAATAATTTTTAAGTTTTGTTTTGTCCTTTTCAATGCTTATGCCATTTATTTCTTTTAGTGTGTACAATGTTGGTAGAAGTAGTTATAGTGCAATACTTTGTCTAATTCCTAACTTTAAAGAGAAGACTAATAACATCTAATTATTAACTATATTTACTTGATCAGGTCAAGGAAGTTCCCTTCAAATCCTAGGTTGCCAAGAGCTGTTTATTCATAAATGGGTATTGAATTTTATTAAATGCTTTTTCTGAATCAATTGAGAAGACCATATGGTTATTCTCCTTTAATCTGTTAATGTGGTGATGGATGTATCCTTGAAATAAACATATGTTGGTCTTGATGTATAGTTTTTTATACATTATTGGATTTGGTGTGCTAATATTTCATTTTTGAAGTTTTATCAACCATGTTCACCATGGCATCAGTCTATACTTTTCCATTTTTCTACTATCCTTTTCTCATTTGGTAAGAAGATTATCCTACTCTTATAACATGAACTAGGAAATGTTAACACTTCTATTATTCGCAGGAACATTGTATGTAGGATAGAAATTATTTGTCCCTTGAAGGTTGTATATAATATGCCTCTAAAATAAACTGAACTTGCTGGTTTTTAAAAATAAAATTTATTTTTTAGAAGTTTTAGATTTACAGAAAAATTGAGAGGATTGTATAGAGTTCACAGATACCCTGCACTATATCCCCTATGTTTAACATCTTACACTGGTATGGTACATTCTTTACAATTAATCAACTGATACTGTAATCAATTTGTAAACTAAATTTCATACTTTATTTATGTTTCCTAATGTCCTTTTTCTGTTCCAGGATCCCATCCGGATTACTATATTATATTTAGTTGCCATATCTCCTTATGCTCCTCTCGGCTGTGGCAATTTCTCAGACTTGCCTTGGTTTTAATGACCTTGACAGTTTTGAGAAGTAATGGTCAAGTACTTTGTAGTGTTCCCTATTAATAGTCTGTCCTATATTTTTATCATAAGGTTAAAGTTATGAGATTTTGGGAGGAAGATTTACTATTAAGCTACAATAATCAAGACATTTTGGTGCTGGTGAAACACTAGAAAAATAAGTAAATGGAATAACATAGGGAGCCTGAAAATAGACCTACATATGGTCAACTGATCTTTGACAATGGAGCAAAGACAGTCTCTTCAACCAATAATACTGGAACAGTTGGAAATCCGCATGCAAAAAAAAAATGAATCTAGACACAGACTTCGTTCTCTTCCTAAAATTTAACTCACAATGGATCACAGAGCAAAATGTAAAACATAAAACTATAAAACTCCTAGGAGATAACAGGAAAAAATGTAGATGACTTGGGTGCCATTACTTTTTAGATATAACACCAAGGGCATAATCCATGAAAAAAAAATCATTGATAAGACAGACTGTAATTAAGTTAAAAACTTCTGCCCTGTAAAAGACAATGTCCAGAGAGTGAAAAACAAGACAGACTGGGAGAAAATATTTTCAAAGGACATATCTGATAAAGGAAAGTTAATACAATTATATGAAAAATTCTTAAAACCCTACAGTAAGAAAATAGCCTGACTTGAAATTATTCTATAAAATGATAGGAATCAAAACAGCATAGTATTGGCAGAAAAACAGACATACAGACCAATAGAACAGAATTGAGAGCCTAGAAATAAACCCAAATATATGTGAGCAAAATATTTTCTACAAGAAGACAAAAACATACAATGGAGAAAAGGAAGTCTCTTCAATAAATGGTGCTGGGAAAATTGGAAAGCCACATGCAAAAGAATAAAACTAGACTGCTAAGTGTCACCAGACACAAAAATTAACTCAAAATGGATCAAAGACCTAAATATAAAACATGAAACAATAAACTACATAGAAGATTACATAGGTACTAAACTGATAGACCTTGGTTTTAGAAAAGATTTTATGGATTTGACCTCAAAGGCAAAGGAAATAAAAGTAAAAATAAATAAATGAGACTATATCAAACTAAAAAGCTTCTGCACAGCAAAAGAAACCATTAACAAAACAAAGAAGGAACCAACTGAGTTGGGAGAAGATATTTTAAAGAACACCCTTGAGAAGGGGCTAATATCTAAAACATATAAAGAACCCATACAACTCAACAACAAATAAATCCTATTAAAAAATGGGCAGAGGACCTGAACACTTCTCTCAAGAAAACATAGAAACGGATAACAGATATATGAAAAGATGCTAAACTTCACTAGCTATTAGGGAAATGCAAATCAAAACCACAATGAGATGCCACCTCACAACTGTAAGAATGGCTATTATCAACAAGTAATAACAATTGCCAGAGAAGTTGTGGGGGAAAATGAACCCTCATATACTGTTGATGGGAATGTAATTTGTTACAGCCACTATGGAAAACAGTAGGGAGGTTCTTCAAAAAATTAAGAATAGAATTACCAATGACCCAGCAATTCCTCTCCTATCTACCCCCAAAATTTGAAAACATTTATCCATAAAGATATATGCACCCTGATGTTTGCTGCAGTATTATTCATGGTGGCCAAGACATAGAAACACTGAAATAGCCTTTGATAGATGACTGGATAAAGAAGACGTAGTACATATATACAAACTATTACTCAGATATAAGAAATACTGCCACTGCAACTACATAGATGGATCTTGACATAATCATGTTAATTGAGATAAGTCAGACAGAAAGAGTTGAGAACCATGTGATTTCACTCATATGTGGGTAATAAAACTAAAAGCAACAAATGAACAAGACAAACAAATAAACAAAAACTCATAGACACAGACAACAGTTTAGTGGTTACCAGAGGGAAAGGGGGAAAGGGGAAAGGAAGATAAGGGGAAAGGGAGTCAAATATATGATGATGGGAAGATTTGACTTAAGGTAGTAAACACATGATGCAATATATAGATGATGTATTACTGAATTGTACACTTGAAACCTATATAATTTTATTAACCAATATTACCTCAATGAATTTAATAAAGAATGAAAATAAAAAACCTGATTAAAAAACAGGCTAAAGACCTGAACAGATAACCTCACCAAAGAAGATATACAGATGGAAAATAAGTATAAGAAAAGATGCTCAACATTATATGTCAGCAGGGAAATGCAAATTAAAACAGTAATGAGATACCACCACACACCATTTAGAATGGCCAAAACTTGTAAGAATGACAACACCAAACGATGATCTATCTAAACACTATAGAACAAGAGGAACTCTCAATCACCGTTGGTGGGAATGCAAAATGGTACAGCCCCTTTGGAAGACAGTTGGCAGTTTCATAGAAAACTAAAAACACTCTTACCATATATTCCAGCAACTATGCTCCTTAGTATTCACACAAAGGAGTTGAAAATTTATATCTACACAAAAAGCTGCACATGAATGTTTATAGCAGCTTTATTCACAATTGCCAAAACTTGCGAGGAACCAAGATGTCCTTGAGTAGGTAAATAAAAAATAAACGGTGGTACATCCAGATAATGGAATATTATTCAGTGCTAAAAAAGAAATAAGTTATCAAGTATCAAGCCATGAATAGACATGGAGGAACCTTAAATGAATATTACTAAGTGGAAGAAGTCAATCTGGAAAAGGTACATATTGCGCGATTACAATTACATGACATTCTGGAAAAGGCAAAACTATGGAGATAGTTAAAAGATCAGGGGTTGACAGCGAGGTAGAGATAAATAGGCAGAGCACAGAAGATTTTTAGGGTGGTGAAAATACTCTATGATACCATAAAGATGGATACATGTCATTATACATTTGCTGAAACACATAGAATGTACATCATCAAGAGTAAACCATAACTGTAAACTACGGATTTTGGGTGATTATGATGTATCAATCAATGCAGGTTCATCAGTTGTAACAAATGTGTAACTCTGGAGGGGAATGCTGATAATAGAGGAGACTATGCATGTGTGAGGCAAGAGATATATGGGGAATCTCTGTAACTTTCTCACTTTTGTTGTGAATCTAAAACTGCTCTAAAAAATAAGTCCTAAAAACACCATTTACAATGATGCATATATAGACTTTGTATGCTGAAACTACAAAAGACTGTTGAAAGAAATCAAAGACAATGAAAATAAATGGAGGGATATACTGTGGTCATGAATTAGAAGATTCATCATAGAAAAGATGTCAATTCTCTCCAAATTGATATACAAGTTTAGTGATATTCTTATAAAAGCCATAGCAAGATTTTTGTAGGTATAAATAAGCTTATTCTAAAATTTATATGGAAAGCAAAAGGAACTAGAATAGATAAAAAATTTGAAAAAGAAATGAAGTGAAAGCAATCAGTTTACCCAATTCAAGGCTTATTGTATAGTTACAGTAATCAAGAATGTGAGGTACTGCTGAAGGGAAAGACACATAGAATAGAATAAAAGAAGCCAGAAATAGACGCATGCAAACAAGCCCAAATAATTTTCAACAAAGGTACAAAAACCATTCAACAAATGAAAAATAATCTTTTCAACAAATGGTAGACTAACTGGATAGACATTCATAAGTAAAATAAGAATAACAAGCCTCAACCCAAACTTCACACCTTATACAAAAATTAAGTTAAAATGGATTATGAACTTAAAATATAAAACTAGAAAACATTTTAGAAAAAAAATAAGAGAAAATCTTCAGACCTTAGGCTAGGTGAAGAGTTTGTATACCTGACACCAAAAACACAATCGATAAAGGAAAATATTGATAAATTGTACCTCATCAAAATCAAAAACTTTTGTTCTGTGAAAAACCCTGTGACGAGGAGGAAAAGACATCTATTGACTGGGAGAAAATGATTACAGTTTACATGTCGAACAAAAGACTGGTAGTTAAAACATACAAAGAGCTCTCAAAACTCAACAGTAAAAAATACAAACAATCCAATTAAAAAATGGACAAAAGATATTTCAATGCAGACATGGAAAATAAGTACATGAAATGACACTCAACATTATTAGCCATTACGGAAATGCAAATTAAACCATATACCTATTAAAATAACTAAAATAAAAAGTGACAATTCCAAATGTTGGCAAGAATGTGGAGAAACTGAATCACTCATACATTGCTGGTGAGAATGTAAAATGGTACAGTTATTCTGGATAATAATTTGGTAGTTTATTTAAAAAGTAAACCTGTTGCTGCCATATGGCCCAGTAACTGCACTCTGGGTATTCATCCCAGAAACAGAAACTTTGGTCACAAAAATCTGTACACAAATGTTCATAGGAGCTTTGTTCATAATAGCCAAAAACTGGGAATGACCCAGATGTCCTTTAATGGGAAAATGGTGGAACAAACTATGATGCATCCATTCTAGGGAATGGTACTCAACAACAAAAAGGAATGAAGTTTTGATTCATGTAACAATTGGGATGAATCTCCAGGGAATTATGCTGAGTAAAAAAAGCCAATCCAAAAAGATTACATACTACATATTACCTGATTCTACTTACATAAAATTCTTGAAATGGTAAAATATAAAAGTGGAGAAAAGATTAGTGGTTGACAAAGGTTTGGAAAGGGAGGCTGGGTGGCAGATAAGTGGGTGTTGCAATAAAATGGCAAAAAGAGGGATCCTTGTGGTGATAGAGTTGGTTTATATCTTGACTATATCAATGTCAATATCCTGAGTAATTTTATGCTGTAGTTTTACAAGATATTACCATTGAGAGAAACTCGATAAAGGTACATGGAATTCTTAGGTACTATTTCTTACACTTGCATGTTGACCTATAGTTATCTTAAAGTTTTATTTATTTAATAACAAATTACTTAAAAATGTACAGTTCTTCAGATGTAAATATAAAATTTTTATATGTAAATGTCAGTGAAAGGTATACTAAGAGGTACATTTATAAAATTTGAATATAAGAAACCAAATGGTGCTCTGAGAAAATATTAATTGGGGAGAAGTTTTGAGGGTATGCCTACACTTGAACTGCTTTATTAAAAAAATCATCTTTGCTTTCTACTTGTTTTTTTTGTTACTTTTTATTTTTCTCTCTCCATTCTTGCCTTAATTTGCATGTTTTCCTCATTTAATTTCTTCCTTCTGCATTTAGAAGTTATATACGCTGTTCATTCTTTTACTGATTACTGTAACAGTTTTAGTATGTATATTTAACTTTAAAAATTAATCTTCTTTAAAACTTTTTAAAAATTAAGTTTATTGGGGTAAAATTGGTTAATACAATTATGTAATTTTCAGGTGTACATTATAATTTGACATCTGTATATTCTATTGTGTGTTTACCACCCGAAGTCCAGTTTCCTTTAGGTACCATATATTTGATCCCTTTTACTCACTTTACCTTCCCAAACCCCCCAATATTTGACCCCCTTTACCACATATTTAATCTAGTAGAAAACACAGGGGTTTTAAAATATTTAACTATGACCACATCATCTCAAATTACATGCCATTGTTTCAAAGAACTAATTCCAGCATATTTTTTCTTACATAAGGCAGACATTATTGTTATTGTTATATGTGGTCTATGAAAAATTTTACTTATATATTTGCCATTATCTTTATTCTCTTTTCTTTATTCCTTGACTTCTCACTTGAGACAATTTTTCTTCTGCAAAAAGGATATTCTTTAAATTCTTTAAGTGGAGTACTTTTGGTGATAAAATCTGCCCATTTGTGTTAGTAGGAAAATGACATTTTTTTTCCGCCCTCATTCTTGAATGACAACTTTGCTGAATGTGAAATTCTTAATTAACAATTATTTTTTTCAGTATATTAAAGGTATTATCTCAGCATCTTGTTTCAATTATTTTATTGAGAGAGTAACAGTAAGTCAAATTGCCGTTTAATTTTAGATATCCTGTTTTTGCTCTCTCCAATTTTTTAAAAAGATTTATATTCATAAGACTGAAATTTACATTTGAAAAATATTATAAATAAAAATAGCACAAAGGACTAATTAGAAAACACATTACAAATGAAGTTTAAAATCTTCATATTCTAAAAAACTCATAAAATCAATAAGGAAGCACACTGATCTAAAAGGTGATACAAGAAGTGAATTTATTACCTCCTCCTGAACTCCAATTATATTTTATATATTCTCATTCTATCCTTTATGCTTCTTCATTTTTTTATGTCTCTGTCTACCTTAGTTGCATTTTAAATAGTTTCTTCAAATAGTTTCATATAGTTCCCTAATTCGCTCAATTGTTTTCTCAAAAAATAAACTAATCCTGTGCTCTAGATACTCTGAAATACATACTAAATAAAGCTGTACTAGAGTTGCTATGCACTATGCAAGGATCTGAAGATACCATCAGGAACCTAACCCATGTTATTCAGATTGTTTATTACATGACTTGTGATGAATGGAACTCAACTATCAAAACTCTTATAGGGCTACAATATAAAGCAAAATAGCTGGGTAGAAGGAGGGAAGAAATGCCAGCTTTCCTGTCTCACTTTAGCAACCCAATAGACTTCTTGTGGTATTGTAGGAATGTCCCAAGAGAATGCATATGCTGTGTATGCTGTATTTCCTATCCTAAACCATCTTTTAAAATTGTAGTATAATATATGTACCACAAAATTTACCATTTTCACCATTTTAAGTGTTCAGTTCATTGGCATTAAATACATTCACGTTGTTGTGTAACCATCATCACTGTCCATCTCCCAAACTTTTTAATCATACTATACTCAAACTTTACCCATTAAACAATCACTCTTTCTTCCACCCTTCCCTGCCCTTTGTAATCATTGTTCTATTCTGTCTCTATGTATTTGACTATTCTAGGTACCTTACGTAAATGGAATTGTACAATATTTGTCCTTTTGTGTCTGGTTTATCTCAATTAGCACATCTCCAAAGTCATCCATATTGTATAATGTATTAGAAGTCATTCATTTTTAAGGCTAATATTCCCTTGCATGTATATAGCACATTTTGTTTATACATTCATTCATCAATGGACATTTCAGTTGCTTCCACCTTTTGGCTATTGCAAATAACATTGTGAACACTGGTGTACAAGCATGTGTTTGAATTTCTGCTTTCAGTTATTTTGGGTATATACCCAGAAGTGGAATTGCTGGATCAGACCATAATTCTGTTTAATTTTTTGAGGAAAGGACATACTCTTTTAAACAATAGCTACACCATTTTACATTCCCAATAGCAATACACAGAGGCTCTAATTTCTCCACATATTCACCAATGTTTGTTATTTTCTGTGTTTTTGATAAGAGCCATCCTAATAGGTGTACAGTGGTATCTCATTATAGTTTTGATATGCGTTTTTATAATGATTACTTATGTGGAGCATCTCTTCATGTGCTTATTGGACATCTGTATATCTTCTTTGAAGATATATCTATTCAAGTCCTCTGCCCATTTTTAAATTGGGTTGTTTTGTTTTTGAGTTGGAGTTCTTTATCTATTCTAGATATTAAACCTTTATCAGATATATTACTTGTAAATATTTTCTCCCATTCTGTGGTTGCCATTTTACTTTACCCTTTGAGGCACAAAGTTTTTAACATCGATGAAGTCCAATTTGTTTTTTCTTTGGTTGCCTGTAGTTTTGGTGTTATATTCAAGAAAACACTGCTAAGTTTAATGGCATGAAGCTTTTCCATGAAGTTTTCTTTCAAAAGTTTTATAATTTTATGGTATGTATGTTAATCAAAGACATTTAGGTTTTTGATTCTTTTAATTTTAGTATTTGCTTTGGGTATGGGTCCAACTTCATTCTTTTGCATGTGGACAACTAATTTTGCTAACAGCATTTCTGGAAGACTGTTCTCATTGAATTGTCTTGGTACATTTTTCAAAAATCATTTAACCCTATAAGTGAGGGTTTATTTCTGGACTCTCTATTCTAGTTCATTGGTTTAAAATTCTGACTTAATGCCAGTACCACGGTTTTGATTATTGTAGTTTTGTAGTAAGTTTGATATCATGGAGTGTGAGTCCTCCAACTTTGTGGTTCTTTTTCAAGGTTGTTTCAGCTATTCGGGGTCTCTTGAAATTCCATATGAATTTTAGAATGATTTTTTCTAATTCTGAAAAAAAATGTTGATGTATTTTGATAGGATTACATTAAATCTGCAGATTACTTTGGGTAGTATTGACATGTTAATGATAGTAAGGTTTCCAATCCAGAAACATGGAATGAATTTCCATTTACTTAGGTCTTTAATTTCTCTAATGTTTTATAGTTTTCAATGTCCAAGTTTTTTACCACTTTTATCAAGTTAATGACTAAGAATTTTATTCTTTCTCATGCTATTGCTAATGAAATTGTTTTCATAATTTCCTTTTTTCATTGTTCTTTGAAATGTATAGAAACAACTAATTTTTGCATGTTGATTATGTATCTTCAACTCTGCTGAACATATGTTATTTCTAATCAGTCATTTTTTTGTGGAATCTACAGAATTGTCTACATATAGCATTATGTCAAACAAATTTACTCCTTCCCAATTTAGATAACTTATTTTTCTTGCCTAATACTCTGACTACAACTTCCAATAGCACGTTTAATAAAAGCGGGAAAAATGGGCATCTTGTTTCTATTTTAGAGGAAAAGCTTTAAGTCTTTCACCATTGAGTATGATATCATAAACTGTGTTTTTCAATAGAAAGCCTTTATTATGTTAAAGTAGTTTTCTTCTATTTGTGGTTTGTTGACTGTCATTAATGTGAGGGCATGCTGAATTTGTCACATGCTTTTTCTATATCAATTGAGATGCTTATGTGTTTTTTTTATTTTTTATTCTGTTACTGTGGTATATTCTATCGATTGCTTTTTGTATGATGAACTATGCTTGCATTCTAGGATAAATCCCACTTGGTTGTTGTGCATAATTCTTTTAACATGCTGCTGATTTTGGTTTGCCAGTATATTGAAGATTTTTACATCAATGCTCAGAAAGAATATTGGTCTGTAGTTTTCTTGTAGTTTTTTGTCTGTTTTGGTTTCAGGGCAATGTTGGCCTCATACAATTAGTTAGGAAGTGTTCCCTCCTCTTCAATTGTTTAAAAGAGTTCAAAAAGGACTGGTGTCCATTTTTTTAATGTTTGGTAGAATTATTCAGTGAAATGATGTGATACAAGCTTTTATTTATAGGTAGGTGTTTTACTACTGATTCAATATCCTTATCAGTTACACATTAATTTTGATTTTCTATTTCTTTGTGATTCAATCTGGTAGGCTTTGTTTATATGAATTTGTCCATTTCATGTAGGTTATACAATTTATTGCCATACAATTGTTCATAGTACTTTGTTAGTCCTTTTTATTTCTGTAGAATTGCTAGTAATGTCCTTTCATTTCTTAGCTTAGTAGTTTGAATTAAGTCTCTTTTTTCTTAGTTAATATAGCAAGTTTGTTAATTTTATTGATCTTTTTGAAGAATCAATATTTAGTTTAGTTGATATTTCTGTATTGTTTTTCCACTTTTTAATTTATTTTTGTTTTAATCCTTCCCATATTCTTCCTTCTGCTAGCTCTGGGTTTTGTTTGTTCTTTAGTGCCTTAAGTGGCATTGTTAGGTGGTTGTTTTGAGATCTGTAAGCGTTTATAGCTATAATGTTCCCTCTTAGCATTGCTTTCTCTAAATCACTTATGTTTTGGTAGGAATCATGGAGCCAGAAAACAGTGAAATAACATTTTTTTTTAATGTGCTGAAAGAAAACAACTGTCAATCCAGGATTCGATATCCAGTGAAAATATCCTTCAAGGATGAAAGTAAGATAAAGGCATTTCCAGATGAAGGAAAAGCTATTAGAAGGTGTTTCCAGCAGATTTGGTCTTAGAAATGGAACGCTCAACAAAAAACAATACTAATCAACACTTAAATAAGACATTATAAATCAACTGTTGTTCTAAGAGCTTTAGATGGACTAACTCCCCTAGTACAAGAAGGCTGGTATTATTAACATCTTCATTATACAGATGAGAAAACAAAAATAAAAAAGATGTGATGTAGCTACTAAGTAGTAGAGCTAGAACGGAACCCCAGCCATCTACCTTCAGATATGATGATCTTTAACTATTACTTCGTCCTATCTTTCAACTTACTTGTATAAAATAAAAACTCTGTAGGATGTTAAGTTAACCAAGTAGATAAAAATGATTTGAAACAGATTTAGTTATTTAAAAATTATTTTTATTTAATTCTACTCTCTAGAGACAAAAGTAGAAATGCAAGGCACCAACATGATGCATTACTCTACCTCTATTAGAACTAGGACGAAATATTGATTTATCAACAGTAACTTTAACAACAAACAGTATTTGAATACTTACTATGTGTTAAAAGTTGTTTTGGGGACTTGGAATGTGAAATGAATAAGATAAAGTTCTTGTTCTTAAAGATTTTATACAAATTAGGTAATACAGACAAATAAGTAAATAATTACAATACAGCATGTGTTATAATAGAAGCACGTACAGAGCCCAAAGTACATACAAGGTAAAAATGCTATATAGAAAAGAATCATCAATCTAATCATGGCTGTTTTAAAAGCAGCAATTTAAAAAAAGGCTTTAAAAAGCATAAAAAATGAACATTCATGGAATTATTCCACAATTCCCTTTTCCATAACTCATATAGACAATTACTGCTGTTCCAAATCTGTGAATAAACTCTTGGTCAAGTCAGCAATGAATGGAAAGAAAAGTCAAAAGAGTCTGTTACCCTGCTGTGTATTATGTTTTAATTTTCAAAGCCTTCTGCATAAAGATGATGAGCTTACTTCAAAGTACTTAGAATAAGTTCCTGCTGATGCTCTGTTATTACGTGGATTCAAAAGGTAGAGGAGAAATTAATCCAGAGAATCTTTCAGTAAGATGAAAAGTGATATTCATATACTGGATCAAGAAAGCTATCTTCCATTTAAAGAGTTACCTTAAACGTTGCAAAAAACAAGTTCTTCAGGTAAGCTGTGGGATCCTTAAGGTGAGGACCATATCTTATTTTTCTAACCTTAGTATCTCTAATGGTTAATATGGAGCCTGGTAAATAAAGTATTATTATGTCTGCTGAATTAGAACTTTCATTATAAAAGAATTAACAGGAGATGAAATTTAATTCTTTCTTGACTATATTTTTTTGTTTGCCAAGATTTCTTTTATATTCAAAGATTACTCCTCTTAATTCCATAGAGAAAAAGAATCAAATGCGACCCTTAACCTCGTATGTGTAGGTAATATAAGGGTTAAAAAAAAAAAAAAAGAATCAATGTAAGCTCCTTAAAGATCAGCATAGACCTTTAAATTTAATATAGCTATCAAGCTACTTTAATTCTATTTTTGCTGTTACTAAAATAGAATGTTATAATATAGGTACATGTGACAGCAAAGAGATGACCGTATCTAATGAATCATTCACATTTCCCTGTAGCTATGCTTCAAATGGCTGCCATTAATGGAATATAAACTTAGTCTAAGTAATAGAAAGGGCATTATGACTTATATTTCATGCACTAAGTGAATATATTTACTTTTATAATAATGTTTAATGCAAGATCAATAAATAGCTATAAATAATAATTTTGAAACTCTTAAATTATCAAGCTGCTGTGTATTTTTAGGTTGCTCTGAGATCAACTGTCTATTTAATTAACAGTCATTAAATCAACAGATTCTCACTAAGTTTGTCTTAAACTTAAATGATATATGTTGTCCTCATTGAAATGAATTTTAATCTAAGAGTTTCTAAAATAATAACAAATAACTAAACCATCAGATCGAGAATGGATTTCAACATCTATGTCAACAAAGGCATAGTTTTAAATATAGTAATTTAATATAATAATAATATATTATTAATTGAGCTTTTTCTCATGATTATATATCAATATTCCTATTTATAAATTGGAATAAAATTTCCTAACTTGTGAGAACAACTTATTTTCAAAACTCTTTTTAGTTTTATTAACTTAGTATTTAATGACAAATAATAAATATTAATTAATGATTACAAATAATAACAAAAAAAGAACAATGTTACATCTTAATAAACTGGACTCTCCTCTGGGTTAGGACTGACACCTTTTAGCAGTAATATAATATTTTCTAAAACTTTAAATATAATATGCAAAAATAAAAAAATAAAGCAGAGAACTTGAAAGAATTTGTGGCCAAGATTTAACTAAACAGGAAACTAAGAATTTAATTTTGGGGAAGAAAGGGAGCAAACTTGTGTTATGACTCAAGTTTCTTAGGTTTATGAGTCTATTGTAGTGACTAGTGGTATGGAATTAATTTTCTTGGCAACATGTTGGTGACTTTCTTACCTAGAGAGCATGCCCAGAGGTGTAACATTAAGTGATCCCATCAGCATTGCCAGGGCCATCCCTGGCGCTTCCCGTTCTATTACTTCTTTTGTGGCCTGTAATTAAAGATTAAATAGCAGACTGAGTGAAATTAGCCAAAAAGAAGAAAGGAAGAGTAGTAAAATTAACTTAAAAATAATTATAAATCATGCTTTCTATAAACCATACTTTGTAGTTCCCCATTTTTAAGGTATCAAAACTGTTCTTTGGGACCACTGAATAAAAGCCGAGGACCAAGACATCCAGGGAACTTTTATATTAGTAAACCTTTCTTATTGTTCCTTACAACTCAGAAGTATTTGATAAAAGTCTCATTTCGCCTAATAACCTAAATTTTAAAATAATATCTCAGATTGCTATAATAGCTCAATAGAATTTCACAGGGTATGAACTCTGAGTATTTTTCTTTGTCTATTACTTTTGAAATAATTAGTCCCTAAAAACTTGAGATCACTTGTATCTCTCTTAACTCTACAATTTGATAATACAATTAAAAGGATCTCAAGAAGTCACTAGGTTAATTTTTCCCATGTACTGGGTAGAAGAAAAACTCTGTATTACCATCTTCCATATCTTCAATATAAATTAACTATCTAATTGTTTTTAAAAGGAATTAATGAGATGACAGCTTTAACTATATAATAGAAGTTTTAAGATAGGGCATTCTTAAGACAAGTATGGTTAAATCTGTAATAGCTAATGAAGGAGACAGGAAAATTTCATTTTCTAAAGGTCAATCAAAATAGGTATATATTTATCATTCTGTAATGGTAAAGTTATGTTTTAGGTTAAAAGTTGGGAGTGAAATATGTAATTTAATCCATTTCTAATGCTCTGTTTCTACAAATATGGCAGATTACAATACTTGGGGGCACTACAGAAATAAAGCTTGCAAAAGAAAGTATTCCAGGAAATAAGAAAATTGCAAATGAAATAAAAAGTAAATTATGGAGTAATATAGAAAAAGATTGATATTTCAATATTTCATTAGCAGTAGAGATGTACTCCTAAATAAGATTGTAGCTCTGGGCAAATTTTAGGTTCAGGACTGGGCAAAGCGGTTAAAATGCATCAAGTATGTGTTAGATGCCAGTAGATGATATAAATAAACTTTTACGATGTGCATAAATTAGTTAAGCCCTTATAACTACACAGAATAAAAGACTACTAGAATTGATGTAATCTACTGGTCCACTGAACCCCAGCATAATACAATACTTAATGACAGAAATTTTAAAGGAAAACTAACACTACCCTAATGTTTTCCAATAAAATCTATTATAAAAATAGAGGGCCAGCAGGCAAGACAAAAGAGAATTCTTAAATTCCTAAATTTGGGAGTTAATAACTTCCATTTAAATACATAGCTAAAAAACTGCCAAGTTGGCATCATTTAGACTCTATCCCTAGTTTTCCAAATTTAATCTATCTGGTACGATTTTGAGGTTTCTTGAGAAGAAACACTATTTCCATGTTTTAATGATGTGCTCCAAAGTATAGTAGCACATTTTATTTAAGGATAGGGAAAGAAAGTATCAACAGAGAGCTGAGAGGAAGTCTTTTACTTAAACAGATACTTTAAAGTACAACATTTATCCATCTACACATTATTTATAAGCACCTACTATATACAAGGTGGTATTCTAGGCATTGATGTTGCATTAGTAAAAACAAACATAAGAGTGTGTAAACTCACTGTCATCTAGTATGTGAAAAAAAAACTCAATTGACATATTACATTTGAGAATTCCCAAAACAGATATAATTCATTAATTTTTCTAGATCCTCTAAAATATACAATTGGGTTTGGCCAGATCACAGTGGTCTACCTGGAATGCCTCCTTTCACTTTCAAAGCAGTTCTTTTACTGGATGTGCTTCTGTGGCATGCAATTGGATCCAATGAATGGCTCAGTGAAATTCATATTTATATTAAAGTGTTTGAGGTCATTGTTCATCACATTGCACTGTAGTCCTCTTTAGGAGAACCTATAGGAAAAATTTCCTCTTAAGTGTC
Source organism: Eidolon dupreanum (assembly GCA_028627145.1). Taxonomy (NCBI): domain Eukaryota; kingdom Metazoa; phylum Chordata; class Mammalia; order Chiroptera; family Pteropodidae; genus Eidolon; species Eidolon dupreanum. The sequence goes on from CM053509.1 coordinate 23,270,594, forward strand.
ATAACTAGGAATAGGTTATTTTCTGTGCTATCAGTTTATTTTTAAATTATGATGCCTGTAAATCAAGTTACCCTTGAAAACAAATTTGTAGATATCTTCTTAGTAGGCTTACTGAACACAACCTAATTTCACCTTATTTTTTCTTGCCCAATTTTTCCACATTTATCTTATTAAAAGTTTAGTTGTGTTTTATGTATTTGGGTAAGTCATCCTAAATACTTTTTAGAGTATTAATAAATATATGGATGATGGATAGATGGATAGATGGATTCTTTACACAGAGGTCTTCATTTTTTTTCCAAATATAATCTAGAGAGGACAGGTAATTCTTTCTGAAGACTTTCCAGGGAATTTGGGCATATAGATGTAAGTCTTGTATATTTTAAAACAGAAATGGAAAATATATATTGTGGTGATATCACAAAAAGGCATTGGTGCTGACAGTGGTGAATAAGGGGGAGACTGTAAGACTCTCTAGGATTAGACACAAACCAAACTTTTCAATAGGATATTCCTAAATAATGCATAAATATGGTCTTTCTTACATTTATATCAAATATGTCTTTTCCATAAAACATCAGAACCTTCTATTTTCTTTTCCTCTTAAGCTGTTTGGTATAGCAGAAAGATCACCATCTGTGAGGTCAGACCCAGTTAAGGTCTAGGAGAGTAAGAGCTGGATCTGATGTAATACCTATACAATACCCAACACATAGTATATATATTCAATAAATTTTAGTTGAATAAAAAAAATGAATGAATAAATGAACCAATATAGGTTGAAACCTGACTTTATTATTTAGTTGTTCTGTGCATTAAAACGAAATGTTTAATCTCTCTGAGCTTCAGTGTACATATGAATAAAATGGAGATAAAATGAAACAAATCTACATATTATGAGAACTAAATAATATAAGTAAATCACCTAGCATAGGGTAAGTATTCAATACATGTCAATTCTCTTTATGCTTTTACTTTCCAATTCTCTTTACCTCCTTGAAGTTTTGATTATACTGGTTAGAGAACAGGAATAATACAAAAATTCAGAAACCTAACTAGAAACAATCTAGTGATTGAGATCCAAAGACAAAAGGAAAGAGAATGGAGAGCAAGAACTTAAATGTTAGAACATTGACAAGTGTGGGGCAGGAAGCAGAATACTGAAATAGTTGGATCTAAAGCAAACAAGCAGTCAAATGAAGTGAGAATTGGAGGATGGACAGAGGGCAAGAATTCAGCGAAAACATCTATAAACCATAAATGGGGAGGCACAGCTAGAAGGCAAAGAACAAGAGAGTAAAACTTAATGTAGAGTAAAACAAGAAATTATTAAAAAATCCAAACGGAAGAATAGTTTTAATAAATGGAGCTTTATCCTTTCAATTATATATACTAGTAAGATATAGATAAATGAAGGTTATCCGTACCTGTTAACGAGTAGATAACAAGTATTCATTATCAGATTATTCATAATCAATGGCAAAAGGATACCATCAAACATTGGAAACCACTTTTTTCTTAATGAGCTTGACCTTCTGTTTCCCACTTTCTTATACATTATTAATTTGGTTATCAAATTCCTTTTTTCCTTGAGGAATAGTAGAAATTTATATGCCTACTTCAGATATAATCTTTTCTGAACTAGTAGAGTCCAAAAATAATGACTTTTAATTTAACTTAGCTATTCTCTTTAAATACGGCATTTTATCTTTACCTTCTAAGTACTTTCTAAACTATGAAATTTGCAGCCTCCTATGGAAAATCACTTATTCTGATCTTTTCCTTTTACCCTTGATACTTTGAAGATAACACTGAAGTCAAAAAGATGCTTCGAAGACTGCTCAAGTTGCAAAAAAAAGGGTGTCATAAACAATGATTCTGTAGCCCAGGGAACTCATCAATGAAATTCAGGTCCATTTTTAACTTCACAGGAAAAATGACCTTAAAATAATGCTATTGCTAACAGGAAATGATGTTTAAATATGTACAGGATATGCAATGGCTACATGTAAATATGAAGAAATTCCTTATACACATGGTTACTGTGAAAAATCACTTAGTATAGTGCTTTTACTTTTTTATAGACATTTGTTAACAGAGAATAATTTGTATTAACATTTACATGCTTGTTACTTGACTATGTAAATTTAATAAAATTTCCTCCTAACAATTACTGCAGCGCCCTCTGCTGATTAAATAATCTTAAGTATCAAAGACTACCTATGAAACACTATCTAAGGGATACTAACAATGTCATTAAACCACCAATGTGGAAGAAGGTTAGAGCAGTGGTTCCCAAACTTTAGCATGGATCAGAATCTCCTATTGGCCTTGTTAAACACCAGTTGCAGGGCCCCACCGAGAGACTTTGATTCAGAATGTCTGACTGGGGCCTCAAAATTTGCATTTCTAACAAGTTGCCAGGTTCTACTTCTGATGCTGAACAGAGTCCACATTTTGAAAAACACACTGCAGATAGAAGTAATGAGACAGATTAATAATGTGTACTACTTGATTTAATCTTCATTACCACCTTATAATCAACTTTGTAAAGGAGACTGAAATAAATGTGAAGATCCTTCATAAGGGCAAAATGTAGACCTAGTGAGGAGATAAATTAGGTAAAAATAGGCTGTTTGATGCCAGCCAATTAAGTTTTCCCGATTCTATCCATTAAAGGGCAAACACATTAATTTTATTTTACACTTTAAAAAAGGGTAATAATAAAACAACAATTCAGAGCCTGCCCCTGTAAGTATCCTATGGTACAAAGAAGCTATCTTTATTATATTTTTCTCTGAACTACACAGACATAGTATCTAAAATTTACATACATGACTAACGCCTAGGGATGTTCAAGGAGCACCCGATATAAATCTACTCCTTTCTCCTCTCATTTAAGAAACAGAGCAGAATGAAAGTAAGAGTTATGTTATTATAAGAGCAACCTTAAATTTGTTCTAATTAATTAAAAACATTCGTTTGCAGATTTTGTTAATTTTGTATCATCTACAAACATCTTTCAACCAATCATAACACATCGTGTATACAACAGTGTGACTAAGTGGTTAAACACTACTGCTACAAAAAGGAGAAGCATGTTCCTCAAAAATTGATATGTAGAGATGGTAAAATGTCTTTTTTCTCAAACTTAAAGGAAGATGAAGTTGAAAGATGATCCAATTTGAAACTGTATTGAAAAGCTGATGTCTAGTTAGTGAACTGGAGAATATATACTCTGGTCTCTTTACAAGTTACTCTGGACTTTTGTTTAATGCGGTTAGTAGTACATAAGTAGAAATATAACAGCTGCCTAAAAAAAACTATACATTGGATTTCTACTTTATTAATGATCACACAAAATTATTTGATTTACTTAAAGCAGTGCAAGTTTTAAATTTTCATATAACAACATAACTTTAGGCTGTGCTTAAATATCCTAATTGAGAATAAAAGAAACAAGCTCCTACTTTAGGCCTGTAAGTACTATTTGCAAATGGCTCACTGCCAACTTATTTTGCAAATTCTAAAATTTTGCTCCTTTGCCTGAGATGAATAATTCTCACTGGTGACACCCACATTAGAAACATGTAATTATCATGTGTGAAGTTCTCTTTCTGCAAAACTCAATTCTCACCAAAACAGAACATGTGAGAGAAACAAGAAAAAGGTGAGGTAAAGGATATGGAATGAGTAGACTAAATGCTGAGAAGAGAGAAAGAAACAAAACCGGCTTCTTTCTATTTAAATTATTATTATAAGGTATTGTATTTTGTCACCTCATAACCACCTTCAATTTTAAAATTAGGGGCCAACTGGGAAAGAGGAAAATAAATACTGTACTTCCTAAAAACAAAGAAATCCAATCCACCTATAGTCTTGAGATAAGCTTAACTAAGTAGAAGTTCCTAGTAAAGATGGGAGAAAAATGTATGTACATAGTGTTTGGAGGCTATGGCATGCTGTAGCTTGAATTAAACAACTTGCTCTCTATAGTTTTGCTTGTCTAAAGATCGATTTTAAAGCTACTAGCCTCTCACTTTGTAACCAGGCTCTTTATTTGTGATCTATAATCTATCAGTCCTTCATTATTCACATATTAAACAAAAATCAGCTTTTGTTTTATGCCCCCAGAACTTTATCTCTCTGTTTTCCATTTGTAAAAAGGGGTAATGATATGTGTTACCCTGCTTATAAAACTAAAGAGTTAACTAAAGGATGTCCCATATAAAGCATTTTTAGTTAAGTACAAGGATGGCACAATATTTATAATGCTAGTATTATGACATTATACACTACATAAATTTATAATGTTCTGAAAGAGCTCTTATTTCTCATATTCACTACACTGGAAAGCTAAATACGAAGACTATTATTTAGCCTATTATTGAATAATAGAAGAAATATTCACATCAGAAGTTATGCCTTTCTTACAAAACACCTATATTCTCTATTTCAATAGTTAACATATCCCTATATTACGTAATACAGAGGACATATTTCATTACTTCTCTTTTTGTAAGTGAAGAAATAGACACAATAATAAATTCTATGACTAATCCAAAGTCATAGAGTAAATAAACAGAAAACTCCAAAAAAGAACTCAGGACTGTAGATTCCAATTATGAGTCTAATCCATTAATTTACTATTATATGTTTTCAGTTTATAAGGCACTATACACTATTCAGACATAGGAAGGATCTCTGTACTCTGTTTAAATAAGATAGAACATATAAAATGCTCAGTATCAGTTCTAACACATGGCAAGTGCTTAACAAATGTTGGCTACTACTATTTGCACTAAAGCACAAATCTAAAGTTACCTATATTGTAGAAGTTGCTGTTACAGACTATAGTCAAAGCAATTATGAAAACTGAATAGTTTTTATTGGAAGCGATGTAGAAGCTGAACATGTCTGTTTTGAATGTGTTTAAATTACCAGAAGATGTCTGAAGAATGTAACATGCCAGCAACAATCTTGAAACCTTAATAAAGATTTATCAACAGCACCTCCTGAAGTTATGATTTCACCTAAGTCCAACAGAAAACAACAATGTAATTATGTACCTAAGCAAAGATGAGAATGTATAAGCAAGTGTCCATAAATACTTGTAGTAAATAAATTGTTCAAATTGGTAATACAAATACGTTTATATTGATTTTTAAAATTTCCATAATAACCATACACTAAAAACTAAAGCTGTACAAACAACAGCAACCTCGACCTTTTCTCTTGTTGGGACTGAAATAAGACTCAGGATGCTATAAAATTGGAGAACATAAAGAGAATGTTCTATTCAACTCAAGTTAATGCTCTGCTGCTTATGCTAAATAGAGGAGTCTTATCATTTTAAATCAACCATTATTATATTTCATAGTAGAAAAATCTACTTTGTAAGAGTCTCTACAAATATAAGAATGGATTAAAAAATTCAGTGAGCTATAATCCAGAAGAAATATAAAAGAAGACATTATTTATTAAGTAAAATTGACATAAGTTGGATCAAAGAAAATCTCTACCTTTATTATATTAGAAATCTCTTAACAAGGAACTTAAAAATAATCAAAGGCCTAATTTTTCAAAACTGTTCTAAAAAGAGCTGCAGTTATCCTTTGTCACTGAAAAAGGTAAAACTGCAGGAATGCAAAAAAGATTATAAAATTAAAGAATTACACTTCTTACATACATTCTGATTTGAAAGCTAAAAGAATTATTCTATAAGTACGAGAGTCTTCCAAGGAATCATTACACACACGCACGCACACGCACGCGCGCACACACACACACACACACACACACACACATTCTTATGATATGGAATTTGGGGCTTATATCTCAGAATCAAGATCCATAATTTAAGATCTTAAGATCCCAGACTGTTTCAGAACACCTAGACTATGGTGCTTAGAATAAGATAGTTTATTATCCAAATAAAGCCTATGTCACCTTCAAGTTTGAGATTTAAAAGAAGCCAAATTAGAGCTCATCCTTGAACAACAACAAAAAGCTGCACTTATAAAAATAAGGATAATATATATCTGTGTATGTGCACACATGCACACATGTCCTATGATTGGGATTGAGTTCTTCAGGCTAGGTTTATAGGCAACTGAAGAGTTGACTTTATTAGGGTAGCTGGTGCGGGTTAGGAGGAAGAAGTTGGTTGACTCTACTGGCAGTAAACACATCCCATCACCTAGTCAGAATGGGTGGAAGTGAATATCCCTATGAACACATACACACACAAATATACACATGTATGCCTCGGGCTGTTCATTTATAACACTTTCTCTCTCAACACTACCTTGATGTTCATTTTTGCTCAATGATATTCTCTAGATATCGTACCCTTACATGTGGCTCAGGATATGCAAGAGCCAAACCAAATTCACAAGAATCAACAAACAAAAGATATTTAAAAATTCAGGTTTATAAAACAAACCTGAAAGATCTAATAACCAGGCAATATTATTCTATATTAGGATAATTTTGAACAGTGTTAACTCAGGTTCTGTCTTCACATAATAAAAATTAAGTATTCAAGAGCAGAGGGTGCCCAAAATTGGAATATTAAGTGGGGCAGGTGGAAACTGACATTTTTTCAAAACTGTGATAGGAAGGACAGACTTCTATACCTACCAAATTTGCCTCTAGAGAAAGAACAGAAAACAAAGAAATAGATGGGGATGTGGAGAGCAGTAGCATTAGGTTCTGTCATGTCCTGGTTTTCCAGAGTTTTTTTTTTCAACTTCCTCTTCTTCCTTTTATCAATGCAAGTTGCCCAGAAGTTATGAGACTTTTTGTAATTTTCTTTGAATAATTTTCAGATACCACAGCCTCTGCAAATTCTCCATTTTTTATTACAAAATAATGGGTCTATATAAGGAATATTTTCCTTAATCTTCCTGACCTTCTCTGATCATCAGCAGCAAAGACAAGAAAACATCAAAGAGAAATAGTAGTTGTTTCAAAAGGAAGGAATCAGAAAAAAATAAAATTATGACACAATATTCATTTCTAGCATCTCAAAATAAATCTGGCCTAAATCAGTCAGGAAAAATGTAGGTCTAGTCTTAATGTTATTTATAAAAATGTCCTTGTGTTGTTCAGAGAGGTATATCAGAAAGCTAAATAAATAGTAATTAACAGAAATCCAAAACATTAGTATTTTAAAAGCATTAAAGAGTATTTAAAGCAAAAGACAAATATAATATGGTTCATTATCAAAATTGAAAATTTTGAATAATTATAATTGAAAATTGAATAATTATAATTATTCAGGTGCTATCTCAGAGCAATACGAGACACTATAATGTTTTAAAGCTAATATGATATATTCTGGGCAGAAATTTTTAAAGATAAAAGGATACTGCTTTAGGTTAAACTATGGATAATATGACAAAAGGCTAAAAAATGAGTGAATTTTCAATCCTGGTATATTAAGATCATTCTATGGATTGTACTCAAGATTTTCTTGTTATTAAATATAAAAAGGAATTGAAGACTAATAAGGGCGTGATAGAGATATTGCCTTTTTTTTTTTTTTCCTAGGTGAGGCAACCCTTGGTTGAACTCACAGATTCCAAGGACTTGGCCAACTTACAATCCCTTATTTTTTATTTATATTTTTACGCCTACAGCACCTGGTCTTCCTAGGTGTTCTCGCATTCAAGTACTAATCAGACCCAATCGTGCTTAGCTTCCAAGATCAGACGGGATCGGGACTGTTCAGGGCAGTATGGCAGTAGACTAGGTTAGCTTTGAAAAAAACAAAAACAAAAACAAAAACAAAAAAAAGCCCATCACATTATACAACTCTATTTTCAATTTAGTATTCCTCAAAATAAAAATAGCATTTCAGAGATCACAAAAAATATATTATTAATAAATAAGTTAAATAAAATGATGTTACCCTTATTTTCCTTTATCCCATATCTTATCCTTCAAAATATTTACATCTTTTTCTGAATTAGAAATGTCTTTCAGAATGAATACAAGTGAAGCAAAATCTTTAAAAATTACTCATTATTGTTAAGAAAACAAGTTAAATCTGAATGTAATTTCTATTTTAGTGCTTCTCTCCTGAGAATTTTGATTTTTCATAGCTGTGGTGTTAAATAACTTTAGCAAGATATCAGGAGATGGGTGGAAAAACAGGTTACTAAAATTTATCCTAAGTGTAGGTCTTTAAAGAGATTCCTTAAAAAAAAAAAAAATCAGTGTGAACACTGAGCAACAGGAAGGAAGCTAACTGCTTTCAAGTTTGAAGCCACACATCAGTTTAAGGACAAAGTCCGCGTTCAAATGACTAACCAAATCCATAATTAAAACTATTGAATGTGACTAAACTTTCTGACACCAAGAATTCAAGTGAGTTTTAACTGAAAGGGAGAATAAATTAAATTCCCAAATATTTTCAATATTGGTATATAGTTATACTTTTAGTGGTGGGGGGATTACATGTTGTAATTATATTCAAGAACAACCTCCTAACCATTAGTTATATACTTATCTCTAGCCATTCTCTACTCTTCTACTATAAAATGAATAACCTTGGTTTTAGGTAATGTTGTTTATTAATAGCTACCAGTGAAATCACTAATCTGTCACAAAGGCTCTAGGTTTTAAAATTAAAGACATTCCTACTGGAATTTAAACTATTACCAGAATCTTTCAGCTGTGATGAGGCATTAATATAGAAGACATTCTTATTCTTGAATTGGTGATGCTTAGAAGAGGTGAGAGGATTTCCTTACATACAATTACTCTGACTTTGAACATTTTTCCTGAAGAATTAGAAGAAAATAACAAAATTTTGTGGAGAATATTAGAAATGCATTTTTTGTTAAATATCATTTCCCCTCTCTCAGAATGTAAGCTACTTGAGAACAAAGCCTTAGCTTTGTTTCACATACTCTTTTACAAACTATTTGGCACAGAGTAAGCCTTTTTAACAGATTTTGACAGAATTATTAGATATAATGAATTAACTTCTCTCCTATGCATATTGAATAGTACAAGTTTATGTATCATCTTGGGAGAATTGAGAAGATAGTCACTCAAAATAACTTTCTAAGTCTGACAGTTAGATGAGAAATCTCGGCTGAGAAAGGATGCATAGATTATATAAAATCACCAAAAAATTGAGTTAGTAAGTGAAAACATCATCAGCTAATGGACTGAAAGACTTCTTTCCTAAATCTGTTATTTTTGCATATTTAACAACTCTAGTTTTAAACTCATTGAAGACAAAGACCAATTCTTTCCAATTTTTGTAACTCCTCTAAGGTATAGGATACTATGTTCAATTAAATAAACATTGTGTTTTACACGTGGATTAAAACACACATGCACGCATACATTGCCTAAACTATGTCCCCAATCTACTGACTCAATCTTTGGAGGTTGGGAGCAGGAATATTTTAAGAAAAATCTGTGTAGACAGAAGTTTGAGCATCCAGGACTGAGGACCACTGAATTGAAATGAATTTCTATTCCCATTGCTGGTCCTTCTAAATACAACCTGGCTGCCTCATTTCAATCCCATTATCTTCATTATACCTTGTCTTTCAAATGCCTCCTTCTTCCCTTCTTTAAAAGTCAGCATTATTCCTTTCAAAGACATGTCATCATTATATCCTGAAGTTGGTATATTTTTTAAAATCAACCTTCTTCAGAATCATTTTTGCTGTCCTTTGACCATCCCACATCCCTGTTATTTTACTTCATTCTCCCTTTCATTCTTAGAATAATTTCACTTATATGATGTACTTATAATAGGCAAATTCAGAAAGTAAAATAGAGGTTACCAGGGACTGAGGGAGGAAGGAAGAGGCAAATTAATGTTTAACAGGTACAGAGTTCCTGTTGAAATGATTAAAAAAAAGTTCTGGAATCAGATAGTGGTGATAGTTGCACAAAATTGTAAGTAATAATGCCACTGAATTGTACACTTAATAATAGTCAAAATGGTAAATTTTATGTTATGTGTATTTTATGATGATAATTTTTAAAGAGTTACTGAAACGATTTTCTTGACTTTCCTAAAGTAGCCTCTTTCTTTATACTAATTTATCTCTATTAGAGGAAAATAAAATTTAAAAACACTGTCCATATCTTTTTTTATATTCCTTAAATTTATGACTTTCATTTAAACTTTTTCCTTTTCTTTTTCTCTTTAATTTTTAGTAAAAATAAGATAAAATTTAATGTGGATACTCAGCATTTTCCACACCTCAAGCATGATATTGTAGAAACATACACACATAGATACTTCAAATCTACACATACATACATGTGTATATATACATACACACTCACTTTAAATGTCCTTGGACTCTTGAAATTGTTTGCAAATTTCACCAAAATTCTCAACTTCTTGTTTGCTCTTGTCTTTCATTTAAATATCAGTGAGTAAGACAACAAACTTTATAGTGCAAATAACTTTTTATTCCAAGTTCTTTTTAGATGCCAAGTACTTAGCAAATAATGAAAAACTGTCAATTTTAAAAGTTTACCCACACACAAGAAAAAATAGCCTAAAAGGAGGGAAGGATAAATACATCAAAAGGATCTCTAAAGAACTAGTATTACATAAGTTATAGGACAGCAGAGAAATTATATTTTCAAAGGAAAAAATAGAGCAGAGTGGAAAGCTACAACTAAATTTATTATTTTTAGAGATGATACTTCTAAGTTTTAAATAAAATTAATAAGAGTAATTTGTCTTCATGAAGCCCTGGAAAAATCAGGGGAAATAAATTAGGAAATAAATTTAGTATATGGATAATTGAAAGATCCCATACACAAGGAACAAAAGTGCATAATATATGATGTGAAAAGGCAACTGAAGCAAAGATGACAAATGATTTAGAAAAAAAATCTATTCCTAAATAAAGAGAAAAATGTGGAGTTGTATAAAAAAGCAGAAAGGATGGGTGGCAGTGAGTTTGAGTCAGTTTAGGAGTAAACTGGACTGGACTGCTAAATAGCAAAGCGTTTTTCTATTTGTTTGGACAATGTGTAGGCAATACATTTCTTGGAAATAAAATCTGATCGGGGTTACAAGACAACAGAAGAACAATGTCAGTGACTTATCAGATGCAGAGAAGTATAAAAGAGGCAATATGGGCCAATTGGCAAGTTGCAAGGCTGAGTACATAGGAGATGAATGCAATATCTCAAATTAGTTAATGGGGCAGCCATGTGCAGCAAATAGAGGAGGCAGTAGTCAAGCAAACTCAGTCAGCAGTCCAACTTAGTGGCACGAGGCAAGTAGAGATAGGTAGCAGAAGTGCTAAACAATCTGAACCTACTTATAATATCACAGGCATAGATTGGGCAGGGCAAGATCAGGCAGGCAGATGGCATAGGCCTGTGGTATAGGAGTATGGTAGGAGAGCTGATAGACAATGGTAGGCAGTTTAAAATGCTAAAATTGCAGATGGATATGGCAGTACTAGGCCATATGATGATGGACAAAGCATCAGAGACTGAGAAATACAAATCAAATAGCAGATGATGAGTAAAGTGGGGCAAAAAAGTAGAGAAAAAAAATCAAAGGTAGTCAAAGTAGGAAGATAAAATAGCAGAGAAGCAATGACTGATCATCAGAAGCAGTTGGGTAGGGTAGTGAAAAGCTGTCAGCAGGGGAACAAAAAACACCATTCAGGAAAAAATGAGACTGAGATTGAAGCTGTCTCCTGAATTTGGTGTCTTCCATCTAGGAAACACCGATAAACTGCATATGAGAATCCACAAGAGAATAGCGCACAAATGGAAATAGCAGATGGATTTGAACTCTATTGCCCAGGGATACAGAATGGCCCTAGAACATAGATACATAACAATCCACAAGAAAATTAAACAGATGGGAAAAATAGGTCCAAGCATTTTTTATAATGAAAAAAAAACAAAAAAAAACAAAAAACCAAAACACTAAAAATCATTAATCTGGAAATGATTGGCTGGGATTGAAGTCTTCGCTTACCCCTTTCTGGAGCCCACAAAATGGGAATGTTGGGAATTTCTGCAGCAGAAAAACAGAAGAGAAAAGGGATTTCTGACTCCCAGTTTGAGGAAAGCAGGTCAAATTTAGGGCTGTATGAACTGGTTCAGGGAAATAAGAACCAGCCTGAACCTTTTCCCTTCCTCAGAATCAAGTCATTTTCTGAGGTTTGGGAAAGGTTTACGAAGCCCTCACACCATCATTTCCCACAACCTCCCCTTTCACACTTACCTCCAGTGCAAACAGTTTCCAGCAAGGAGGTATTTGGGAAAATTCACTCCCATATTTACACCATGGCAAAATTTGAGGATGCCCAACTAATAGTATTTCCTGTGTAGGTCACGTTTCTGCTTCAGTGGGATCCCTTCTACCCTTTGTGCATGAGCAGAGGGGATAAGTTACTAGAAACTACCTACCTTTTTGAAATTGGATGAGAAAGGAAGCAGGGACAGTGATACAAATAAATAGTAATACTAGTAAATACCTTGGTGATCTCATCAATTGTCATGGATTTTAATTCCATTAAGATGTTGATAACTCTAAAAAACATCTTTAGTTCAGACTTCTCTGAACTCCAGATTCATATATCTAACTGCCAATTTAACATCTCTGCTTGGATATCTTAAAGACAGTTCCAGTTTCCATGACCAAAGTAAAACTCTTGATCTTCCTCCTCAAATCTACTTTCCTACAATCTTCTCCATTTCAGTAAATGGCAACTCCATGCTTGCAATTGCCCAAGTCAAAATCCTAGGTCTTATATGTGACTTTTCTCTTTCTCTTATTCCATCTGTTACCTTTACCTTCAAAATTCATCAATAATATATTTCTCACTACCTCCGCCTGTATCACTAATCTAAGTCACTATTATTTTTCACTTGGATTATATCAATAGTCTTCTTAATGGTTTCTCTGTTAAAATATGTAAGATCATGCCAGAGCTCTGCTCCAAACTCTCCATTATACTAAGAATGACATACAGGTTCTACTTGATCCATGGCTTGCTCCCTCCCCTCCTTTAGGTGTTTGTTCAAATGTCACCTTATCAATGAAACCTTCCTTGATGGCCTTATTTAAAATTACAATCCTCTTTCCTGCCTGCACAACTTATTCACCTTCCCTGGTTTATTTTTATCCATAGTATTTATCATTTATAATATTACACATTTTACTTGTTTACTTATATTTGTGTTACCCCACTGAAATGTAAATTCCATTGAGGCAGGAACTTTTGACTTCTTTGTTCATTGCTGTATCCCTAATATCTTCAACAGTGCCTGGCATATATATGTACAGTAGGCATTCAGGGCATATTTGAGTCTGTGAAGTGTTAACTTCTTGTGGGACATCTCCTTTCTCTGTCTTAAATTCTCAGAATATTCTTCTGAAAGTTCACATACCGTGAGTTTTTGATTAACAAAGTAGATGCTAGTACATTATAGGATAGGAATGTCCTAAATAGGGGCTGGTAAACCATAGCTAAAGGGACAAATCCTGCCTGCTGCCTGTTTTATTGTATAGTTTGCAATCTAACAGTAATCTTTATATTTTTTAATAATTGAAAAAAATCAAAAGAAATAATATTTCATGATGTGAAAATTTTATGAAATCCAATTTCAGTGTCTATAAATAAAGTTTTATTGGGGCACAGCAAAGCCCATTCATTTATATTGTCTTTTGGTGGTTTTTGTACTACAGGGCGGGTGGCAGAGGTGAGTAGTTATGATAGATACTATATAGTCCACAAGCCTAAAATATTTACTATCTAGACCTCTAAAGAATAAGTTTGCTGACCCCTGTCCTAAGGTATTTTTTGTTTAGAAAGCAAAGAGGAATAACTAAAGTTTGAACAAAAATAAATTAGAGCATTATTGTAAATACTGTTGCTCTTGTTGCTCAAGATATGCCTACAAGAGAAGGTGCACTTATACGAGGGTTTGCTTTCAATATTATATTAAAGCAGCTGTCTCATTTATCTAAATATTATTTAATAGTGACGGTGATATTCATTCATCTATCTACCACACAGAGCAACCTCATATTAAGGGACAAGGTACAGTATAGGTACGTCTTGAAAATGGCAAAAAGAGAGGAAATGAGAAAGGAAAGCGAAGAGGGCCCACAAATAGAATTCATATCAAAGTATCACATTATAAACCAAGTTTCTAAATACCCTATTTAACAATAATCGGAAATTGGCATCATATGAACCTCTTTTGAACCTTACCAATTGGTTATACTACAGGGACCTCGAGATAATAGCAATCTCCTATACGACAGTCCTGAATTAGAGCATACAAGAGACACATATAAGACTCTATTATATTTATACAATATTCAAAACTAACAGCTACCTTCTCCTTGGTTCAAATGCCCACATTTTGTGAAGAAGTGTTTTAAAGATTTGCAAAACCTTATTCAAAATCACCTCCTAATCAAAACTAACTTATGTTCTCAGTATACAAATTTTATCCTGAGCAATATTACATGAAAGGATATTATAGCACATGCTGCAATCAAATACAGAAAGGGGTGAGGAGAAAACACATTTAAATCATCTCGATGATACCTATCACTATAATGCCATCTTCAATCTTCAAAGAGTAGAAAAATTTATTTCCTCTTATATCAATCGGTCCTTCCAACACAATCAACTGCTTCTTCTGCAATGTTGCCTTTGACCTCTGGTCTCTCTCTCTACGTGTGTGTGTCTCTCTCAGTGAAACTGACAACATACTCCATACTTCCAACAGCTTTACTGCTTCTTTCTTGTCAGCATCTTTTGAAAAAAATGGCTTCTTCCTGTAAATTCTCATCTGTGTGCCTGTCATTAATAATTACCTGAAATGGTTACTCCTTCCATTGAACATTTGTCCTCCATTCTTAATAGCAGTCATAGACTTTCCAAGTCCCAATATCAGGAAATAATACTTGCAAAATTATTAGAATAATTCCAAGTAGTTTATTTTCGTATCTAAATCTACTTTCTGATTCCCTCTCAGTTTCCTTTTTTTGGCAGGCAATAACATAGTTACAAATCTTCTGTGCTACTAATACAGTGATATTATTCTAAAGAGCTCAGAGGATTTAACAGATATAAATCTATTTGTTGTCATTTTATTACATTTTGTGTGAAAAGCAACCTTACGTTCATTTTATAGATGGAGATCTAATACAGAAAGATTAGTACATCTTTTTGATTTCAGACAATAATAAAGGAATATCCTGAATCTTCATTCTTGCAACTATATCTCTAGATAAATATACTTTTAGCACTTGTACTTGCAAAGTACTTAATGATATTTAGTTGTCAATGCCTTAGCATATATTTTATAAAACTAAAGTATCCTGGTATGCCAACCTCTGTTCATTTTATGAGAGTAGGCTTACAAGGGTGAGCTGCAAAAGTAATTTCAAGATTTTATCACTCTGACAGATTCAAGGTAAAAATCAATCTTTAACATGTTATCTTTGTTTCTTTTTATTTTCCTACAACTATACTATTGTATATTTCAGGTCCTATCTTGCTTGATTTTTTTCCATAGAGGAAAATTCTTTTAATATGTATTCAACCATTATCTACTTATTTATAAGCTAAAGGTCTTTCTATTTATATTGCAGGTAATAATGGCAAATATTTATGTAGCAAATAAATATTGTTTTTAGTGTTTTACTTACATGTACTCACATAATATAACTACTCTAAGAGGTAAATAGTCTTACTCTCTCCATTTTACAGACAAGAAAACTGAGGTATAGGAAGTTCGTTTAAGTTGTGTAAGGTCACACACTAGTAACAAGTGGATCTAGTATTCCAACCCAAGTAGTCCATGCTCTTAATCACTATATTATGCTACCTCATAAGTAGTTAAATGGGCAACACTACTTTTCTAGTAAGAGCATAATATAGATAGAATTTATCATGATAAGTATATTTGTATGTTTAGTGGTATGATTTCTCTTCCCCATAGGGGCCCTCCAAAAGCTGGTACGGTGTAGGGATACAATTAAGAAAAATACTTAAGGGAAAATGAGGACATCATTTTATTTATGGGTTCTTCATATATGAAAATTTTGTTTTTGCCTTATGCTTAAAATTCCAAAATTCTGACTTTGAGGAACAATGTGCTTTTCCCTCTGTAGTGTGGCTATGTGGAATAGGAGTCTTTCAACATAAGTTTTAAACGTAATGTCACTTATTGCCCTAACTACATCTAAGTGGTTAATTTTGTACCTGTAACTTTTCCACTGGTACAATCATACTAAGGAGCTTCTCTTTTTAATGCACAAATAAAACAGAGAGTGAATATCTTGGAAAGTCTGTGGATGGTGGAAAAAAATGAGTGCAAAAATAATAAAAAAAAGTGGACCTAAGGGGAAAATGTAATATTTATCTTCAAATATTAGAAGTGCTGTCATGTAAAAGAGGAATTGCCTTTTTTTGTGCTTTGCAAAGGGCAGATTAGTAGATGAGTAGATATTATAAGGCATTAAGTTTCAGTTGGATTTTTTGACAGAGTTGTACAAGCACACACTCTCAGAAGAAGTAGTAATTGTGATGTTCAGGCAAAGGTTGGATATGAAGAAAAGGGTGAGCTAGGACTTTGAACAGTGGTCTTTGAATTCTTCTCAAACTCATGATTTCTCTATTATTATATAGTTCATAATTGTATATAAAACAGTAAGCTAACTCGAGATTCAACACTGAAAAAATCAATGGTACGAAAATATTCCTTGTCTTGATTGTAAGATTAGTATTAAATAAAAAGGTTTCCAAACAACAAATCAACAAAACTGTAACTTGGTACTTCACTGCAGTTTAAATTTTATATATAAATAATGGTGTAAATAGTCACTAGGTTGCAGATTATAACAGGATTTAAAAAACATCAAACAGGGCATAAAAATAATCTTCAAAAAGAATGACGTTAATACATCTTGGGAGTGTATTGATATGCAAATGTTTGAATAAATGCCAATTCTCAAAAAGGTCTAATTTTAGAGAGCCTCGATGGCATGACTTTACTGTGTCTACTGGTTGATAGTAGACTTCTGAATTCTGGCTTCCAAGGAATCTCTGAATAATAACAGTTGCTGTTTTTCATCTCTACAGATGGTACTACTCTAGCTGTTCTAAGAAAGAGATTAAAATAACATAGGCTTAGTTTTTCCATCCTTCTATGTAAAGTGAATCCTCTCTCTAGCCAGGAAGATTTTCATAATTTTATCTTTTTATGTAGCTTAATATACATTTCCCCTTCTTCCTTACTCCTATCAGTAATGCCCTCTTCTCTCCTAATCTGAAACTTGTTTTTCTCCTTCAATTACAGCTTAAATTCTACTTGCACAAAAATTTCCCTGATGACCTAGCTCTCTCTTAATCTTTCCCTTTAAAGAAATCTTTTGGTCTGAATTTGCTGAACGTTTCTGGTACTAGGTTTATACTGTCTTGATTTGTCAAGTGACTATTTTAGGAGTATATGTACTTTAACATTCGCTCAATAAAGCCCAAGGTGCTTGATAAATACTTGTTACTGGAACAAAGACTACAAATGTTGTTTTTAGCAAACGGGAAGGTCATAAAATGAGTTATAAAATGAGTTATAAAATGCTTTTCTACGGACAATGCAAAATAATTATGAACACCAACATAAAGTGGACTATTACTAAAAAGCTACACTGAATATCACATATCTTAACTGTTTTGAGCCATATAGCAAGAATTTTAAACTACAGAGGAACTAGAGACCTAAAACAAACTAATAGGTTCAGGTAAGATATCAGGAGGTTCTTAATGCAACTGCACTAGTAATCCATATTCCTCATATAAATTATAGAAATTCTTATTATTGTTCCTTTGCCCCATGCTTTAACATAGTACTGGGGAAATGCTGCTTACCTCTTTATTTTTTTAGGTATTTTCACCAGGTATGTTAGTAGCTAACAATAGATACCAGAAATACAAGGGTTAATAGCAGAAATATTTAGGATTGCCATGTCTAATTAGAGGTAATAGGTAATATTAATTAGACGAGGAAGAAAAAGGTAAAGAAAAATTGAATATTTACTGAGCATCTACAAAGGTGAAGGTGCCAGGAATTATACTAGATCCTTTATATGCATTTTGTCACTAGCTTAGATAACTTTGGGTTTCAATTAATTGATCTGTGTCTCAGTATCTCCATCTTCAAAATAGACATAACAATAGTACCTGCTTTATATGACTGTTTTGAAGACTAAAAGAATTAACATATACTTAAAACAGAACCTGACATATAGTAAGTGCTGTACAGTGTTATTTGCTATGTTTATTCTTTCAATTATTAGAAAAAACAACCTTGAGAGATAGACATTAGCTAATTTAGCAGATGAGAAAACTGAATTTTGAATAGATTAATTTGCCTTAATTTCATAGTCAGTGGTAGCGTCGGGATTCAAATTCAGGTTGGTCTGACTCTATAGTTTTAGAGTTTCCACTCTATCATATTACATCCCAATATGTTTAGACAAAAATAAGACATAAAGACATATTTTTCCATGTCCAGGACTACTTCATAAAAATTATAGAAAGGGCTCCTTAAAATGGCATAAAATATAATCTTATCTGAACATAGAGGAGTGGTATATTTTATTCAATCTAGCTTAAAATATTTCAAGCATAAGGGTTTCTTGTATTCTGCTTTGTTATTAATTTCATGTTTTTGAGTTATCCTAATTATACAGAACAATTTTAAGATACTCAAAATCCTAGCTCAATATGATTACTTTTAGCTTTACCATGTATAACAGGTATTTTATTTTAGTCAAAACAATCCTAAAACTATAAAATAAATATTCACAGAGTTCTAGAGTACCAATACATGATAGGTTGTCAGGGAAGTAATCAATGTTTTCTAGAGAAAACTGATATATATGAAAACAACTATAAAATTTAAATGATCTATGTTAGAGATCAAATTTTCTTTCAAAAACAGAAATTATTAAACATGGTGTTTTTGCTATGCCTCTGCTATAATGTAGTAGAGTTTTTCTGATTGTTAAAATGTCAAGTGTTAACTTTTAGGTAAAGCTGTTAAACGTCAATTTTCACTGATTTTCACAAGAGTCACAAATTGAGTATCATTAACATACAGTCAATAACTTAGGTCAATTATGTCTCTTTCCTTTTATTTACACAGTGTTCTTGTTTTTGAAACATTATAATGTTAGAAAGAAAAAGGGTTAATGACTGAATAAAATGATAACTGACGTACAGTACACTCACATCTGAAATTATGAAATATATAAACTTTAACAAATGGCTTATAAATCAATTTTATAAATAACTTTTTCTGCACTTTTGTATTTTTTTGGAAAAAAATCCTAATAACTTAAGTGGAAACAATTTGTAGAAAAGCTTAGATAGTAATCCCTTCAAAGAGATATAAATATTATGGGCTATAAACAGAACATAGCTTCTGGAATTCATCATCTTTCCCTAGAAATTCATCCTTTGTACCAGACTTTGAGTATTCTACCTTTTTCATGTTAGCCATTTTTGTCAGATGCCTCTTCACTTACATAATGAACCATAAGAACCGTTTTAAATGAATATCCCTTATATCAAATTTAGTTTCCTGAAATTTTTGCTATTCCTCCTTTTGCCTGATTATTTCATAATGACCAATTGTATCAGGATACTTTTGTTAGGAGGTATTACTAAAAACAAGTTTGAAAATTTTCTAAGAGTGAGATTTTACTTAACCTATAATAAAGTTATTAATTTGACAAATTTTAAAAGTTCAAAATTTTATATATTATTTAAAATAAGAAACTTTTATTTTTGCTATGCTATATTGTCTGTTGAGACAATGGGTGATACATTTCGTTATGGCAGAAAAGTGGTGGTTTTTTGCATCTTCCAAAATTACAAAATTTAAGAAATGAAACCCAATATCATTTCAGATTACTAAAAAACAAAGGTTAAAAAAAAAGTAAATAAAAAGTGTGAGTAAAGATAACTTACTGTCATCCAAAAGACCAGGGGTTGGCAAACTTTTTCTGCAAAAAGTCAGTTGGTAAAATATTTTAGGCTTTGCAGACAATATGGTTTTGGCTGCAACTATTCAACTCTGCCTTTGTAGCCACAGGGAATATGTAAATGAATTACTGTGGCTGTATTCAGATAAAACTTCCTCTATAGACACTGAAACTTGAATTTCAAATAATTTCATGTGTCATAAAATATACTCCTTTTGAATTTTTTCAGCCACTTAAAAATGCAAAATCCATTTTTGGCTCACAAGCAATGTGAAAAAAGATGACAATCTGGATTTGGCTGACAGGACATAATTTGCCAACCTCTGTGATAGAATAAGAATTTTTTGAAGATAGGAACTATACCTTATTCTTTTTTTAACTCTAGTACCCAGAATGGCATTGAATACATATTAAAGGTTAAAAATACAAAATTGATGAATGAATGAATAGATGAGACCTAGAATGTATGCTAGGCTTTTATTTAACTCTTTAATTCAGATCAAAATAATACATTAGTAGACAACCCTTTATTCTGCTATAGCCTAGTACTCTAAAAGTACTGAAAGTCATTTTTACCTTATAAATATTAAATGGTTTAATATTTTATAATTTATTATAACATTATTAAACATTTCTTTGTAATTATATAGATTTGTTAATGCTCCTTAATCTTTTAGTCTCTTCTAGAATTTATATCTAAAGGGTTTACACTTCACCTCACTTATATGTTCTTAATTATACTTTTACTTTTTAAGAACAAAAGATACGTTAATACCTATTTTAAAAATACATCATTTCTAAGTGATAATGGGATAAGAAGAGATAATAACTTAGTAAAGCAATGAGTTCCTATGTTCTATAGAATATTATATTTACTAGCATTTCACCAAAGCCAACAGATTATCTAACCTTTTTATAAGATCAGAGAAAATGCAGTCTATTTTTAAAAAACAAAACTTTTCATATCTAAATAAAACTGTAAAAAGTTGAACAGTGTGAACTATTATGCTATTATATGTAAGCTGACTATGGGATGAATTATATAATTCTAAGACACAAGTCCTAAAAATAGAAACAACTTCATAATTTAAGAAAGTCAATTCTGATTTATTAGTTCCTACAATTCTGCCTTATTCCTATAAAATATGTAAACAGGATACACTTTTCAAAACTTGCTATTCTTTTGTTTTTCTCTTTTAAGTAGAACTGGGAAGAAATCTATTAGACTTTTCATTTTCTCTAGGGTTTATATCCATTGATAATTTTAGAATGCTTTATTTCACTCATTCGAGTTGTCACTTCCCTTTCATTTTTTTCTAACACACTCATCCCACAAATAACTGTTCTTTCTGATTGTAGATCAAATTAATTATTGGAAATTACACACTGTAAAATATTTGTACCTTAAGTGAAAAGTTTTATATTATTTTACCTTTATTGTTAATATTTGTGTTTTCTATTAATAACTTATGAATTTATTTAAAAATATTTGCAATCCTAAGTTGAATATAGATAAATGTGGTCTAGAAATAGTTTCTTCTCTTTCTTAAGCACAACTGTCTAAGACACACAAATTAAAGACAAATAACTATATTATTATATGTTCAAAATTATATTTCTGGGTTCCTAGCTGACATTCAGTGTTGTTTTTAGATGTTACAAGAATTGAAACTCTTTAAGGGTGTAGAGAAAATGTGAAATTAGTAGAATTATTTTAGGGTGGCCCTACATTGCTTTCATGTTTATTTAGTTTTTCAAAAGCTTCTCAGTCCTGTGAACTTTTGCTATAGATAATACTATATGTATTTATATGTGAGATATAAAGTGAATCTTTTAAAGATCAATAATTCACAATCAAGTAAATAAATCACCTATTTTCAAAAAAAGACATTAGAGAAGATATTTATGTATATTTTCCAATCATTAAAAAAACCTCATACAATTTTAGCCAGTTAGTTGTTACAGGCATATATGAATGTAAGAATATAAGAGAAACTCTAAGGTTTTCAGGTAATAACATCATCATCTAAGAATAAAGAGCTCAATTTCTGATATAATGAAACATACAAGCTTATGGAAAGAGATAGGCTCTTGTCAATTAACAAAAAGGGGCGGGGAAGGATAAACAAATATTAGTATAGTTGAAATTCAAGACTTCTGATTTATACAGAGATGGAAAAGATAAAATATGAAGCTTACTATATCAAAATTAAAAATAATTTAACAAAATTGGGACGATTTCATGGATATAGTTTTTTTTGCATTGATAGTCATATTTATTGGTTTGTTTGTTTATTTATATTTTACTATGGTGACAATGGTTAACAAAATCCAGTAAGTTTCAAGTGTACAATTTAACAGTAAGGCATATATATATATTGCATTGTGTGTTCACTGCCTATAGTTAGATATCTTTCTGTCACCACATATTAGTATAAGACTTTTTATCTATTTGGTAGTTACATACAAAAAATACTACCAAATTTTTCCACTTGGCAGTTATGTAGCAACTAATGAAAAAATATTTACCCCTTATAAGTTAAACCCTTACATAGCACTTACTAAAATGCCAGCAATATTTCTCATTGAATTCTCAGTCACCCTGGTAGATAAGTACTTTTGTTTCCCTCATTTTGTAGGAAACTGAGGCACAGAGCAGTTTAATGACTAGTCTATAGTCATCTTGCTAGTAAGTAGCAGAGCCAGAATTCAAAGTTTTGAATTTTCAATCTAGCATTATTTACTTGAAACTCCACAAAATACAAAATTCAAATTTTATGATGTAAATTATTTCCCCACAATTAAAAATAATATTGTTATCTGGTTATGAATGAATTCTATGGCAACTTTTTAAATACTTTCCAGATATAAAAATAAGTAATATTATGAAAATATCAAACCATCACAAAAAAATAGCAATACATAAACATAATTTAATTTACTTCAAAAACTTAACACAACACCCAACTCCAAAAATCAATGTCTTCACATATGCAGGCAATTTTCTTACAAAACAAAAACAAAACACAAACACATCTTTACAGCAGATGGCTTCCCTCCAATTGTACTTTTTCAAGTTAGTCTCACAGTTTAGAAGAAATGTAAAAATTGGTCGGAAGACCATTTCCCCTTAGGACCCAGAAACTAAAGAAATTATGTAAGGATGACTTCTTTTTTAAAGAGTTGAAGTTAATAATTTCTCATTACAACTCTTCTGATTAATTTAAAAGCAAAACCATTTTATTTGTAAGCTTAATTATAATAATATTCAAAAAAATTCTGTCATAATTTTTACATAGAATAGAAAACATTTTACAACTTATTTTAAAAATCTGCATTTTCATATACTAGAACAGTGGTTCTCAAAGTCTGGAAGTATGTTCTATGGGCCAGCAACATCTGCATCACCTGGGACTTTGTTAGAAATACAAATTCTTAGCACCAATTGCAGATTTTACTGAATCAGAAATTGTGCGTGAGGCCCCAGCAATCTGTCTTAACAAGCCCTCTGAGTGGTACGGGCTAAAGTCTGAAAAGAACAGTAATTATTTAATAGGTGCAGAACAAAAGTATCTTGCTGTTAATAAGATAGTAGATACAGTAGCACACTGATTTGAAAATAGAAGGACATAGTTCACAATAAATTGACATTCAGCCAAGAAACACTTTTTTGGGAGGTAAAGGAAACAACGTCACAAGTGGTAATATAAGTTTGCATATGACTTTGAAAGTGGCACCTGGTTTATAGCTTCCTTAAAAAGAAAGGCTTTTCCCCTGTATCAACGAGCACTTTCCCTAATTTCTCCCCTTGTGCAAAGGTTGAAGTGATTCTTGTGGCATGAAGCCTAGACATTAATTCTGCTTTTTAACTTATTAAATGCTGCATTTAAATTTGCATTTAAAACTATGGAATAGAGAACACTTTCTTATCAAAAGGACTGGAAAACTGGTATTAATATTCTACTGCCTCCACGATGCAATGTGAGAGGAGGCTGGGCAGCTCCATCCTCCCCACTAGCATCCTATATGCCACAAAGCTCCACCTTTCTCAGTACTTCAGATAAAGGCATTAACAAACAAGCTACAGCTAGGCATCATTGATTTCAATGCTATCTAAATAAAAAAACTTTTATTTAAAAACAAAAATTATGTTGCAGTCATCCTACTGTGTTTTGAGACCAGAGACAAGGGTATCTTAAGAAAAGAGAAATCAGATACATTTTGCATTATACTAACAAAGTACATCAGCCCAGATGCCACCATAAGATTTCCTCATATTATATCATTTCTAGTTTAAGTCCAAAGAAAAAAAGTCAAGAAACATTTTTTTAGATAATTGTTTTTCCACAGCAAATTTTTCACATTCTTAGAACTACAAGTCTCCTGTTCTGCTTAGTGGAATTACAAAAATAATATAAAAATATTAAAAAGAATTAAAAATAACATGAATAGCTTACTCCTTCAATATGAGAAAAGCATATTCTATCTCACCTCTGGAGTGACATCTCGTGGTGCGAACCCTGTTCCTCCAGTTGTTAATATCAAATTAAGTTCCTTTTCATCACACCAATCTATCAGGGTTTCCTGAAAGAAAACAGTAAAAATGTCACATGAAGAAGGACTTTCCTGCTTGTTCAAAACATCTACTTACTCAAATACTTCATATACAGTGTTCCAGATTTTTTCAACCATCAACATGAAAATTTTGAAGCACAATTCATGGAACAATTCCACTGTGGATCAAAACACACTAGTTTTGAGTATTTATTTTACTCATTATTGAAAATGAGGATGCATCAAATTCTTGAAAGTAAATGAAACACAAGAAATTCCATAAATAGTTTATGACTAATGTTCGTTATGTACTTATATGGTATATCTGAAGTTCTTTTCAACCATTTAAAATATATTTAGGTTAAAAAAACTGAGTACTATCTAAGTGTTAATTACATGATCTCATTATTAAAAACTGTACCAACCCTGCCAGGTAACTATTCATACTTCAATTTTATATTTAAAGAAACAGACTCATTCATTTTTTTTCATTAATAGATTGAGAGATCAAGAAACTTACTTGCTCATAGGCTCACAAACTAAAAGTAGGAAGATTTAGGATTCAAACCAGATCTGTGGGATCCTCAACATATATGTTCCCCTATATTCTGCCTGTGACTGAGTCAATATTTTCTGCTAAGTTTCAAGTTGTTTAAGAAAGTTTCACTTTTTTTTTCAGAATTTATTTTACACAGTTGCCTTAAAAGAAAGGAATAAGTAATTGTTTAAATATTTTTCCACACCAACACTATATGTAAAAATTAAAATTATATAACAGAAAATTTTGGAGTTGGTAGAAACATTAGAAGACTTGCCTCTTTATTTTCCAGGTAAGACAAGTGAAGTACAAAAGGGTTAAATAATCTACTCAAAGTTATCCATTAGTGTGTAAAGTAGAACTAAGATCTTTCTGCTTATACTATTGATAATTTATTCACACACTACTACAAATTTAGCTATTTATTAAAAAGAACTATTAAGTGCTCATTTAAGTTGTAATCAAATACTTGCTTTGGTATTAAATAATTTCATTATCTTTTTACAATTTGGGTCCAAAATTTATTAATACAATTATATTATTTATGCTGATAACTAGATGTTAAACACACGGAACAGGCTAATACCTAGACGTAAAACACAATGCCCTCAGTTCTCAAATTCATCAGTGACACAAAATGTACGGAAATCAGTTAGAAGGACAAATTCAAGATCTAAAAGTGATTTTTTTCCCCCTATTTTTGCACATTTTTATGTCATCTTAGTATCACAGGAATGGAAAGCCCAAAGTGCCACAACAAGGAGATTTTCCTTCTGCTAGGATTAATTAATGGCAACAAACTATTTTTAAGATATAAACTCTAGTCTATTGAGAAACTGACTGAAGAACTTGCATCCCTGATATAGTTATAATTTTGTTCTGAGGGAAGCTTACACATACGACACAAAATCAAAGAGTATTACAAAAAAAGTTATTATAAGGTGTTTTCGCCAACCAAACTCAAAATTCCCATTGTCTTATGCTTCTATTTAAAAGGTAGAAAAGTGTAAATACTCATTATTCTAAACGGTTATTACTTCTAGACTATAACAAAACAAGCTGATGTCACAACTCAGCAATGAGATTAACTGACCTTGTCATCCCACTAATGGAGTCTAGAACCCTTTAGATTTCTTTGCAACATTCCTAAGTACCCCAGCACTAGGGTGTCTGTGTCACAGTTTTCTCATCTCCGACCATACTCCATTTATATCAGATCTTGATAAAAAATGATATGACACTAAAGTGTCAACAAAATATCCAAGCACACAAAATATCTATTATTAATTGCCAATTTTCAGTATTGTCAATACCAAGAGGGTATTCAAACTCTTCAAATTTCAAGATACTAATAATGAGTTAAAATAGTCACTTTATACTGAAGAATGCTACTATTTGGCAAAAGGCAATACTTCCTTATAACATAATTCATTCAGGGATTGAGTAAACATTTACTGAGTTCCTGTAACAGATATTAGGTGTTGAGTCAATAAATACATAAATAAATGAATGAATGAATGAATGAATGAATAAATAAATAAATGAATGAAAGATGGACCTTGGTTTCAAAGAGCTCACAGTCAAGTAATGGTTCTCAGCTTTGATTATACACTGAGATCATTTGTGGAACTTGAGAAAATACTGATGCTTAGGTGCCATCTCTGGGGTGCAACCTGGGATTTGGAATTTTTAAAAGCTTCCCAGGATAATTTAAAAAATGCAGCCAAGCAATTGACAACTACTAGTCTAAAGTGACAACTTGTTCAGTTACCTGAAGTTGAATTTCACGGATCACTCAAATAGATGGGCCCACAAAGATGTCATATAGGTTAAGATTAGTTGCACCACAGGAATATTACTATTTTTTCTATTCCCAGGATGCATACTGGTTACACCAACAGTACAGACTTCTTTCATTTAAGTAATATTTGATATCTTGAACTTGATTAAGGATTGTTCAAGTACTTGGGAAATAATAGTTTGTTGTCCAAAGTAGTTGTGTGATGTGCAACAGTATTTCATCCAAGCCAAAATTTTAGTTATGCTCTGCATTTTTAAGACAAAATAGCAATTCTGTTATTCACTCAGTTGGTTTCCAAAACATAAGGATTCTTCCTCAACCACCAATATAATACATAATACAAGTATTCTAGGCACCTAGTAGTCAAATAATTATTTAACAAGAAAATATTTCAGGGCATGCTTTTATTCAAGTACTTCATTAGATAACAGGGATACAAAGATGCATAAGGCACAGTCCTGTCTCAAGTCAAGTAGAGGAGCTGAGTCGACAGCTGTCTAGAACATTTCTACTAAAAGTATGATCTGAAGACATACAGCATTTGTATCACCTAGGAGCTTCTTAGAAATACAGAATCTCAGGTCCTATCCAAGACCCACTGAATCAGAATCTGCATTTTTAAAAAGAATCCTCAAGGTGACATATATACACATTAAACTGCACTGAATAACGCTAACTATGTACCATTCTAGATAATCTGAGTCTATTTTTCTATCATGTTAAATCACCTGAAAGCAATTTATCTGTGACAATTACTTCTGTACCTGTAAGATCCCTTTCATTCTGAGAGATACCTTAATATTTGGCTGCCTCTGTCGTTGAGATTTCTCCATGAACCACCTTTATGAAAAATTCCTCTATATCTGTTACAAAACCGAGGTTTAAGGCACTTTCTACTTTAATGATTACTTTTCTCTTGTGTTGAAGGTATTCTTTTAAAAATTTATTGCTCTGAGCTTCCAGGTTAGCACAGTATAATGAAGTCGTATCATAGAAGCCTCCCCCTACTTCCCGCCCCGCCCCATCATCTTACAAAATGAACAAAGAAAGAGTAAAAACTAGAGGAACAAAACACCACTAGGCAACAACTGAATAAGAAAAAAAGATTCATGTCATAAATCTCAAAAGTTGGATGGTCAAGGACAGAACTTAAGTATCTTTTAGAAGCATAGTGCAGCATAGCGAGGCTCCTAATGCTGCTTTGGTTCCCAAAGAAGTCAGATGGTGAATCAAACTCCTAAAAATTCTCACTAATACCTTCGAATCAAGAGAGACACAAACTGAGAGACTCCTTCTTTTTCATCTGGAGAGCAACTGCTGTGTGAAACAGATGAAACAAGGGACTGACTCTCTGTGATAAAGATGAAGGTTCCAGGAAAAAATGCACACTGAATTGGGAAACTAATCTGAAACCTAATGATACCCCCATATAACAATGATTTAATCCCTTATCTAGATAGATAAGTATTGAATATTTAATAAAATCTCAGAGAAAAGCAGAACATTCCAACAAAGATAATATATTGTCTCTGGTTTCTTACTTTCTCCATTTTTCCTCTGTACAAGTCTGTCCAGATCTGATATAGTTCGGGCTGACTTTATCTTTCTTCTTACGTGAATACAATCGTTTGTGAAATAAGCTCAGTTTGAGGATATTTTTCAATCACATATATTTTTTTTCTATAATAACATATTAAAATTTTTTAAGGTAAGCAGAGGACAGGTAGAAGGAAATATAAGTGCTCATATTCTTATCTTTCAAAGCAGGGATTCAATCAGTCCTGTCCAAGGTTTTAAAAGGTAGTTAAAAATGACTATAACCTATTAAAGATTTTCTCATTTTTTTTAACTTTAGAGAGAGCTCTGTTTAGCACATCTTTTGTAATACGCTCTTTTATTCACTTTTTCTTTTGTTTAAATGAAATAAAATGCTATTCTGTATTACCTTTAGAGAATTATTGTATAGCTATATCCTTCTCTCAATTAAATATCCATCCATTCTTCAACCCATAAGCATAAAAAGATGTTGGGATGTTTTACAACTAATCTTAACAATGGTTATTTCTGGGTAATTAGATTTGAGATACATTTTATGTTTTCCTTCCTTTTTTTTTTTTTTGCATTTTTGGAATTCTTTATAATTTGCATGTATTATTAAAAAATAAAGGGATTTTAAAAACTGAATTCCCTTTTTCTTCATTCTGATAGTCAGCACTTTAATGTCTCTTTTTCTCCTCATTTTCAGCCAGCTCAGAAAAAAAAATTATACTCCACAATTATGCAAATACTACTGTGGTAGATTAAAAATGGCTACACATTCTTTATAAACCCTCCTGTTGAAAGGTGAAGTCTTTTTTTTCTACAACCTCTGCACCTTGGCTGGGCTTGTGACTTTGACCAATAGAATGGTGCAGAAGTCATGGAGTGTGAGTTCTGAAGTCTAGGTCTCAAAAGGCCTCACAGCTTCTGCCTTCACTCTTTTAGTAAACTTCTATCATCATAGAAGGAAGCCCAGGCTAAATTATGGATGATGAGAGATCATGTGGAGAGAAAGGCCTAGCAGAACAGATAGCACCAATGCCCCAGACATTTAACTGAGGTCATCTTAGATTCTCCAGCCCCAGCTGAGCTGACAAATGAGTGACCCCAGGTTAAGACCAGAATAAGATATACCCAGCTGAGCCCAGCAAACCTACAGATTTGTGAAAAATAAAAAATTACTATTGTATTAAGTCACTAGGTTATGTAGTTTTTAACACAACAATACAACTACTTTCTTAGTTAGCATCTTTGCATCCTCCTTTTTTCGGCTATTTCCACTTTGCATTTTGTTAGTCATAAGTTTATATATCCTTTATAATTATAAACTTCCAAATAGTTTTGAAAGTAAATTTGACATGAGTTACATTTAAATAAATAACATAAAGTCTCAACATGATCATATCATTTAATCGAGTTTAAGAAACATTCCATTGCTTAGTATGTACCAGAAAAATATGAGAATGGAAAAAAAAAAAAAGGCATGACAAATATCCTTGATGTCAGAGGTATGAATAAATTAATATAACATGGTACATCAATATGTCATGGTTAGTCCTATGAAAGAGGTACGCTCCATCTTAAGAAAACTGTTTTACAGATATATGCATTTATAAATATATAACATTTTCTTTACCATGATCAAAATGAAGACCATCACTACAGAGACTTTTGCAATATTATTCTCTCGCACAAGAGTAGAAAACCCAATAAGAAGAAAAATGGAACAGTAATAGAATTAAGAAGAAGCAAGTTTAGACAGGCCATCATTCTCTACATCTACCTGGAGTCTCATACTCATCTGTTATAACAGATTTTTTTCTTTCCCTACATTGGTAGAAAATGAATTATGCTGACTTTTTCTATATAACATCATTTGAGAAATGTCATACTTTTCTTTGGTCTATTATAGAGTTCTAACATAATCACCTAATATATTCCTACCTATATAATGAGACATTTTTAGGGTCACCTCTGTAAAGTCTCCTCTGACTTCTTCAGACAATTTGTTACCTGTCATTCCTTTGGAATAGTGTTTTTCATATTTTACTGGAATTTACTTGTTTACATGTCTCCTCCTAAGAATGGTCTCCAAAATTTTGATCATGCATCTCTATCGGTAAAATAATTTCTGAAAGTTATCTTCATATACCACTGGACTAAAACATTTAGCATATCACACTTAAATAGAAACTTTAAAAGATGAGATAAAGATGACATAATATTTAAGATAATTTTACATTTTATCTTACTAATTGTGTAAAAACGTTTTTCTCACTAATATTCTTCTAAGAGCAATGTGATGCATTATTTTAAAAAATCTTGGTTTGATATTTTGATATAGTAATTATAAAGTAAAAAACAATTTTAAAAGTTAGACTAAAATGGAAGAAGTACATTAGTCATACCTACTAAATCATTGTATGACATTCATTTTTCAATCTCATCCACCAAATATGCAAAGACTCATTGCAATGGGGCTTGTAAATTTCCCTCTTTCATGATATTATCTTTATAAAATACTTGAAAGATGTTACTTTATAAACATTTTTAACAAATGGTTCAAAATCCACTAAAACTCTTCAAATGGAAGATTTTAAAATGGATTAGGATTTTGTTTCTTAGTTTTTTTAGTGTGCAGTTATTTTTATAACTGACACAAATATCATTTCCACTAACAAAATAACATAATGCAAACAATTTTAAGTATTCAAGTAGCTTAACTGAAAAGCACGCATTTATATTTTAAAAAAATTTTCCTAAGATCTTCTTTCATGTCTTTTTTCCTAAGTTGCCGCCTGAATTAATTTAACATTTCATTTATTTGTCTAGGCAGATTCTCCTATTCCTTGTCCATTAGTCTCATCTGTATTCATGTATTATTTTGACTAGAAATCTCTCTCTCTGATTCTTTTTGGCTTTGTCGCTCTAATTCCAAAGCACTTTAAAATTAACATTCTAAAAATACGTTTTCCAAAAACCTTACAATAAATACCTTTTATTCACTGGAGAAAATATCAGCACATTTTCTCAATATTTGTTAACGTGTTGAAGTTTTCACTAGGTTTTCAAAAAGTAAATGCAAACAATAGCTATCATGTACTAGACTAAAGCACATAGCAAGTTATTACTTAAGTGAGAAGTGTAAGAGATATTTGAGAAGTTGTAAAGACACAGAGTAAGCAAGTGTCTTTATTCAAAGAGTATTCATGTATTATTTTTCATACATTCATTTTTCCATTTGAATGTATATAAACTGTATACATTTATAAAATATATTTTAATATTTTAAGTATATCTGTGTTTATATTTTTAATCCTTAGGATATCTCCTACTCAGAGAATACCTGAAAGCTAAGATTTTGTTGTGTTCCAATTATTTGTTATTCTCACACACACACAAAAAATGTCAACCCAGGGTGTGATTTTAGGCTAACTGTACTTTTCTCCCTCCAAGAAAATAGGGCTGTTCTTTTATTTAAGTGATCTGATACTTAATCTGTGAACCAATTTCAGTTTAACTCTATTCATTTAAATGCTAATGTAATTTTCAAATACTGTATGCACTACTTATACAGATATTTTAAATAAGGTAACTGATGAAGTTCTATTCATTGTTGATCTTAATTAATGCAAGACCCTGTAGTGATTGTGTCAAATGGTGTGGCCAACAGATTACTCTTATTTATGATAATCCTTTTTTCATACTTTATAAATGTCTTTTATCAATATGATTTTCTCAGCCTTTACTAGATATTAATCTTCTCACTGCTGAAAGAAATAGAAATGAGTAGATGCCTAATTATCCAAATATAATTAATTTGTGCTTGGGAATTGTATTGTATTGTTCTGAATGAGGGTACTGTTCTGAATGAGGGTAACCTAGGTTCACATTCTGCTATCACCACAATAGTATGGGAACACTGTACTGTGACAAGGATTTAGTAACTCAATGCCTTCACGGGATACCAAGGATTTGCCCTAATGATGGATTCTCACTGGTGCAAGTAACAAATCTGGCAGAGTACAGCACCCAGTAAGTGCTGAATAAATGGTTACTTTTGTTATTTTCAACATTATTTGTGATGGGTTTACACAAAGTGTGAGATTCTCCACAACATTAATCACATCAGAAGACCCAAGCAGAATCAGGGTTCCTAGTAATCCTTTTATCACTAACTCTGAAAGGTCAAAAATTAAAATGTAATTTTTTAAAATGGAAGATAAACTGTAAAACAGAATAATCAAGTGATTTATACAGCTAAATGGATTTAAGAGGTATGTCTTTTGACCTTTTTTATCCTATTTTCCCTAAGGCCTTCCCTGAGCTTAAGAGTCAGATCTTATGCATATTTGTACTCTTCAGTGATCTTAATATAATAGGTTACTTAAATAAAATGGTGATAATTCTAACGACATAAAGTTTGTTCTAAGATTGATTTGACCTCTGAAGAGGACTTTGGAATAAATCATTAAAACCATATAATAGTAAATTAAACACATTATCTCAAGATCACTCTTAATAGAATCCTTAGGAAATCTACCTAATATAAAAAAAGCAATTTAAGGCTTTTTCCCATCAGGAAAGTATTTGCTATCTAGGTAAAGTGGATGGTTGAAATATGGAAAACGAACAAACAAAATCTCTCATTGAAATACTTATTAGAATTCTAGAATTAGTTTGTTCTGTATCAAAGTAGAAAAAAAAAAAAAGGAGCCATAACACCACCAGCTTGAGAGTAATTCAATATTAGGTATTCAGTATAAACTAAAAGGGCTTTTTCAATTAAAACTAAAAGGGCTTTTAAAACAGGAGAGAGAACAATTTATCTCTTTAGTATACTAAATTTAGTCCTCAGAGTTGTTAAACACAACTGAAAAACAACACTTACACATCAAACACATTGGTACAATTTTCAGGTTTTGCTCATTTTGTGTGTGTGTGCATGTGTACATGTTACCTGTAACACCATTCCTTTCCTACTATAGATAACATATAGGTTTCTTTGGTTTTTAAACTAGATTGGCTACAGTGTGGTCCACTGCTGAAGAACTCCTCAGCAAGTAAGGACAAATCTGTTCATCCTGTGAGACAATGGCCAAAGTATTTATTCTCATTTCACAAAGATATATTAAATAAATGTATATGACCAGACTGATAAAACCCAACTTAATGAACTAAAAGTTCAGTAAGCCTTTTCTGAATTCCAGATCAATGTAGGTAATAGAAATATTAAGACATGCTGCTTCTAAGGTTGACTCTTTGGAATAACATTTGCGGATCTGTTTAGCTATTAAAGATATTACAAGATCTAAGAGAAAAGGGGATGATAAAATCTCTGACCTTTAGCCTTAATATTCTGAAATCTCAATGGAAAATGGTCAATACAAATTCTTGCTTCAGGAAACTATAACCTTGGAAGTTAATCTTTTAAATTATTAATTAAAGATCATTATAGGTTTATATTTGTTCTATGAACTGTTTTTTCCTGAAGAGTATACTGCCCATACTTCTGAGGCAACAGTAAATAATATCAGAATGAACAGTTGGGATGCTAAGAAGAACAAACACAGATGTTTATTGGAATATGGTTATATTTTTGCTATCACTACTGGTACTCTTTCCATTCATGATCTGCTATTCATATGCTTTACCAACATATTTTGTTCTAAAGAGATTTGTTCAATCAGTAGTGGTAGATAATAAAACTCTGGTATCTGGATTCCAAACACTTTACCCATTTCACCATAATTACAGAGCGTTCTTTTCTTGTCTTACATTATTTCTCTCTTTGTGCTTACTTCTTTATATCAACTTTCTCACTCAAAAACTCCCGATTCTTTTATTCAAGTCAGGCTATTTTATTACAGCAAAGGTCTATGTTCTTTTATGGTCCATGGTTTACATTTCTTGCAAAATCATACTCCAAAATATATGTCTATGAGAATTTTTTGGAGGTACTGGGATCAAGATATCTGAAACTTCCAAAAGATTACATATAACTGCTCTAGCAGGCCACATGATACAATCGCACACATTCAGGCAGTATTGAAATATCAGTAAATCTAGTAAAGGTGAATATGTATCCAGATTATACAATTTAGTATTTCTTGGCTATTTTCTTATTTCCTGACCCTAGGACATCCTGATTGGTCTCAAATACGTTAAGACCAGGAATTATAAAACTAGCTATATATACTTACAGTCTATATTATTACTTATCAGTCCTTTAACCTTTTCTTTTTTCTCACTATATAGCCCATCCCATGGATTAGGCTTACTTAAAACACTTTGTATACTTGTGTGAGACCATAACCTTTTTTTAGAAAAAGGTTTATTGAGATATATTCCACATATCATACAGTCATCCATTTACAGTATATAGTTCAGTGGTCTTTAGCATACTCAAAGGATTATATAACCATCACCACAATCCAATTTTAGAACTTTCCAACACTCCTAAAGGTAAACATTAGCAGTCATTCTTCCTCTTATTGAGAGGGCCCAGGCAACCGCAAATTTACTTTGTCTCCATGGATTGGCCTATTCTAGGCATTCACAAAACTGGAATCAAACAATATGTGGTCCTTTGTGACTGGCTTCTTTTCCTTAGCATAAGGTTTTTAAGGTTCATACATGTTGTAGCATTTATCAATATATCATTCTATTTTTTTCAAAAATGTTTTAGTGTGGTAAAAAAATATTTATATAAAACTTGCCATCTTACCCATTTTTAAGTGTACAGTTCAGTAGCATTAATAATTTTCACAATGTAGTAGCAACTGTTACCACTATCTATTTTCGTTACCCTAAAGAAATGATCATTCTTGATTCAGTGTTTGCTTGGTTGCTATAAATCTTTGTTTTCTGAAACAGAGTTCTGAAAAAGTTGGTTCTAAGAGTTTCTGTTTGTTTTGTAGTGTATCTGTGAAAGATGGGAGCTTGGAGCTTTAAAACTAGCTATTTTACTGCTTATTATTAATTTTATATCAATATGCTATATTACATAAAAAAAATGCCAAGGTAAACAGTGCATTATCTTTAGTGTGATCTCTACTTGTACCCAAAGATGATTTTTGATAGTAAGAAATCTGAATATTCTCCAATTTTTCCTTTATCCTACCCATAATTTCAGTATAGTTCTATTAATAAATACCCAAAATTTCCAAATACAAATATCTAGGTATGAATTTTATTGGTTTAAAACATGCTTCGAGGTTTTATTTAATAACTCTATATATTTATTTCATAATTTCATTGCCATCAATCTGAAACTGGTTCATGTGGGACGCTGAATTTAAAGATAAAAAGATAGTTTAAAAATACTTTTCAGCTATTTATTTTGCAGTTCTAAATTTTTCATTTGGTTTTTTAAAATAGTTTCTACTTTTCTGCTAAGATTTTGTATCTCTTCATTCATTATAAGCATATTTTCTTTCATTCCTGAGCCTGGTTGTAGTAGCTGCTTGAAAAATCTTTGTTAATTCCAATAGCTGAGTCATCTTGGAGTTACCATAAGTTGATTATCTTTTTTCTTAAGATGAATAATTTTGGACTCTATCCTGGACATGGTGAGTGATATGCTGAAGAGACACTAGACTTGGGTATATTATTCTGAAGAGTGATTTATTTTTACTTTAGTAAGCTGATGACTTGGGTTGACTCAATTCAATTCTATTAGCTGTGCTGCTTGCAGTTTACCCAGCACATTCATGGTTCAAAGGACAGCCAAAGATCCAGAAAGCTTATTTACAAAATCTGAGGTTCCCCTCTTTGGCTCTCTCCCTTCCAGGATTTCCCTCTTCACTTTAAAGCAGTTGTGGTTGCCTGAAACTCTGTTCTTTGGGCCAGAAAGTCTGAAAGTTTGAGTTGCCAGGTAGGCCAGTCTGGGGCCTACTCTCAGGCTAAAAGTTATAAAAATGAGATACTCAACAAGTGCTTTCTTCCAAATGCTGAAATCTGCTCGCTTTTTGTTATTCTGCTTTCAGATAATATGCTTTGTTTGGTCCAGAGTTTATAATTGTTATTGTAATAACAGAAGCTTCTGATCAAAGCTATTGAGGTATACTGAAATAGAGCTTCCCCTCAAAGCCGTATAAACACTTATCATTTTATTTATCAATAAAATTCAGTACCCCCTCTATGAATCTAGCATTTTAAACCATTCTATTCTTTGCTTTTGAATAAGCAATATAGAAAAAAATGAGTGAAAGAAGTTTGATTAAATGTATCATCTGTTATACAATTATAAACTAGGTTCTAGAAATGACAGTTGGTCAGGAAAAAATGTTCTGTATTTTACCCTGTTCTTATTTTTTGTTCCACTTTTAATTTTTTGGCCCCAAATGAGAACAGTCTTAGTGATTTTTATGATTCTAAAAATATGTACTTATTAAAAAGACAAAAATAATTCAAAGAACTGAAAATCACCAAAATTTTATCAGAGATAACTTATTTTAAACTTTTGTTAATGATCCTTACATAAAAATTTTCATACATAAATAAACATACACATATACACACAGATGCATACAAACGGGTGTTTTTAATTTCCTTTTTCAATTCAACACGTCATAAATAAGTTCAATACAATGGTTTTTTAATTCTACATAAGTCTGCATATTTTAATTTTAAAACACTACTAATAAACATTTATCCTGCTTTTGGTTTTTCAAGTCTATAAAAATTGTTTACCTTTTATAAATTTTTTGTGAGGCACTAAGGAAGATGAAGAGGTAATGGAAATGGAACAGACTTACTGGCAAGACATCTGGGTAACTAATCCATTTCTAGTTGACTTACTAGCTTTGTGTCCATAGGCAAATTCTTTAAATAACATATAATGAGTAGAAAATAGAAGAATTTCTGTCATAATTATATCACCTTCTCTCAAACATCAACGATAAACTTCTGAAAAAGTTTTGTATATGATGTGGCTTTTCCTTTGAATATTTTCCAGGCTGAATATCGGTTGAAAATTAACTGGGCCTGATAACATATATTAAGTAATTAATTTAATTCTACTTAAAAATCTTAACAAAACCCATCTGGAAACATTTTTATTCACTGATATTTAGCTTTATGTGGAATATAAAAGGTCTAGTTTCCAATAACTTTTATAGTAATTACTGTCACTATGGTTTAGTTTTCCATTAGCATATCAGTGGTAAAAAATCCTTAAGATGTTACAATATAATTTATATGTCCATTAGTAAAGAATAGAAGAGGAAATTCATTTTAGTAAGGTTACAGAAAGCATAGTATTCTGGTGGAATTTTAGCCAAGACTTCTGTGTCAAGATATTATGTAATAATTAGTAAGAGAAACAATAGAATACTGATCTATCTATAGGCAGCAAAAAATAGCAGAAAGACAGGTAGGCTTAAACTATCCTTTCAAAGACAGCCAAGAACTGTTCTCTTTACCAGATCAGATTGTTCTGACGTTGAGAGGAAAATTACCTACTCCACATTGTACAATGGTAATGTTAAGTTCTGAATTTTTTAAAAAGGGGACTAAGTAATCAGAAATCAAGTAGAGAGAAAACCTGTACCTGTTTGATATTTCTAATACTTGAAATACATATATTCTATCATTCCTCTGGGATGCTCTTACTCTAAGGAGAAGATGATATAGAAAAAGGGGCTCTCAATTAAGTGAATAGTTTCAGAAAAGAAAAGAGATAAAAACAATCAACAGTCAACAAACTAGCCAAAACCACAAAATTATTTGACTGGAGTGAATAAATGTTTCGTTATAGGATCTTACTTGTATGCCTTAAAGACCCCAACATTCATTATTCCCCCCAAATATGATTCTTCTTTTGAATTCTTTATCTTAAAGATTGACATGATCTTCCATGAAGTTGTCTAAACTAAAATCCTGGATTAATCTTCATTTTTATTCTATTTGGATCATGTCACATAGCTATCACTTACTGTGTGTTTACTATGTACCCAGTACTATGTTAAGTACTTTACAAACATTTTAGCCTCACAGGAATAACAGTAGGTTTTATAATCCAACAAAGGTATTTTAGGAAAACAAAGAGTGCTTAAGATAAACAATCAAATTAAGGTACAGAGCCTATTTTATTAA
This sequence comes from Eidolon dupreanum, assembly GCA_028627145.1. NCBI lineage: Eukaryota > Metazoa > Chordata > Mammalia > Chiroptera > Pteropodidae > Eidolon > Eidolon dupreanum. The sequence goes on from CM053509.1 coordinate 23,309,153, forward strand.
CCACTGAGCTGTATCTCTCATACTTTGCTGTTGCCAATGACATGAACCTTGCCTTTATCATTCTTCATCTAGATTGGTATAAAGCATCCTAAGTGTTTTGCCTCTCTATATTTCCTTCCAATTCATTTTGATAAGGACAGTAACTTCTCCGAAATAAATCTGAAAATGTCTTTGCTTCGAAATTTTTAGAAGCTTCCCTCAAGACATACAAATCATTTAATGTGACTCAACCTAACTTTCAGCCTCATCTGCAATTATTCTTATTAATACCTTGACTTTAGCCAAACTTGCACTTCTCAGAAACAGTTTTTATTCATCTTTGGTGTTTTCGTTCACATTATTTTTGCTTTAGAAGCCCTTCTCATTATATTCTCCATAAAGAATTCCTTGATTCTCTAGCCAGAGTTAGTCACTGTCTCTCCTCTGTGCTATAAAAAATTTTATATGTATATATAATATAGCAATTACATTTTATAATGAAATAAGATTGTCTCTTGCACTAGACATTGGACATCTTCAGGATAATTCATATATTTAACAAATATTTATTAACAGTAATTGAAAAAACTGACAAGCTGACACATTAAAATTAATAATTTCTACCTATTGCAGTACTTTTAAGAGTAAAAAGGGAAGCAACAGAAGGATAAATATGCAATACATGTATAAATGAATTCATACCCAGAATATGTAAATACCTACTAATAAATGTGAAAAAGATAGATAACCTAATATTTAAAAAGTGGAAGACACCTCAAAAGAAGAGAGCCAAATGGCCAATAAGTATATAAAAAGATGCTCATATCATTAGTCACCAGGGAAATAGAAATTAAAAACATATTTTGGTATCACTATGCTCTGATATGATTAAAATGGAAAAAGCCTGACTTGAAAATACTAAATGTTAGTGAGAATGTGAAGCAAACTGGAGTTCTCATAAAATCTTGATGAAAGTATAAATTCACACATCTACTTGGGAAAACCGTTTGAAGAATCTAGTAAAATTATTCATTTGCATACTCTATGACCCAGTATTTCTAGATTACATCTAGCCTGTCTATTAAGTAGATATCTAATGACTATGGATACACACGTGCACCAAAAGACATATTCAAGATTGTTTATTGTATGTAGCATTATTCATAATAGCTCCAAACTGAAAACTCAAATGTCCTTCAACAAAAGAATGGATAACTAAATTCTACAATTAATAAAACAAGAATCACAAACAATGATCCACTGATATAAAGTTCAAAACAGGTAAAGATAATTCATGGTAATAGAAATCAGGAGAGCAATTACTGCTGGGGAGTATGGAAGGTATAGTGATTGGCAGGAGGCACAGGGAAGTTTCAGGAATTCTGCTAATATTTTATTTATCGGAGTGGTAGTTACACAGATGTGTTCACTTGTGTGACAATTTATCAAGCTTTATACTTAGGATTTGTGTACTTTTCTATATATACAACTCATATATAATATACTTCAATAAAAAGTTTATTTTAGGAAACAGAACCCAAACAAAGCTATGAAATTGGATTAGATAACTAAGGGAGTTTAAACATACAAAAAAAAATGCTAAATAAATTATTATTGAATAAATAACTGGATGAATGAAAGATTTAAGAATGGCATTCCAATTAAGAAAAGGGGGTACTAGAAAGTAACACATACTAAAGCAAACAGTTCCTGAGTGGGTTTGACTCATGTAGAAAGACTGTGTGAATGATGTTTTATAGCTATGCTACTACTAAATCTCACTATTATAAAAGAATCCAGATGCTGGGTTTGAATCTGGCTACAGTACTACTTACTATGTGACCTTAGGCAAATCACTTAAATGTTCTTTGCTTCATTTTTCTTACCCATAAATAGGGATAATAACAACATCCACCTCATGTGTGTGTTTGCGAGAACTGAAATTAGTATTGTTAGAGCAATTACAACAGCGCCTTATACATCAAATATTAAACAAAACAGAATCTTGACAGAAAAAATTTATTTTGTTATTTTACTTTACTAAAGGTTAGTTAATTTAATCAATTGAAAAACTACTAGATGTAATAACAGCATTTGATAAATAGCAGTTAAAAGATTTATAGACAAAACAAACAGCTTTTTCAATACCCCAGCTATAATCATTTAAAAAATAAATACAGGGGTTCTGCTTTTGGGTAGAATGCAGTAGATCACAGCAGGTCAATACTCACATGATTGTAGTAGAAAAAAAATCAGATAATTATAAAAATTCTACTTTTAAAGACAATGAAGAACTACAGAAGCAAATTAGACAAAATAAAGTTCCAGAAATGAGTTAAACTGATAATTTCTAGCTTTTCCTATTTTTCACTGGAGGTATTTGCTGATTTGGGTCACAGGGCTGACCATTAGCTTTTCCAGGCATAGAATCTCTGCTGGGAGGAAAAGAAACCAAAAAACTTTGACATATTTAGAAACTGGAAACTTGATTACATTTAAACACATGGCTGTTTTCTCCTTGGAATAACTGTAGATTATGGTGTTGTCCACAGGGAAGACAGAGTGATATCTGCCAATTTGTGTGGATTGTGTTGGTTAGGCATGAGGCTAGAGGGCTAGGCTGGAACCTATACCTACAGAGCTCAATCTCATATTGTCATTCAGGAATGAGGAAATAAAAACTCACTATATTCTCAGTCCATCTCTAACCCAGGTCAATTCCTGATCGGACTGGAGTGATCAGTTTCTCATACTTTCTACCCATCAGTAGAAAGGGAGATACTCTATGATGGAAGATAAATCTTTATTACCAATATGGTTCTTTTACATACGAAATAAATTTATAGAAATTACTTGGCATGCAAGAAAATAGGCCCCAATATTAATATAAAAAAATAGATAAAAAACAGATGCATGAGGAATTTGCAGCCCAAAACTTTAAAGTAACTTCTGATTAATATAGTCAAGAAAATGGAAGATAAACAAAATAGATAAAATAATGGAGAATTTCACCAGGTAATTGGAATCTATAAAAAGTTAAATGACCATAATGGGATATAAAATTATAATATCTGAAATTCAGATCTAAATGGGTAGGTCTTATAGAATTAAAGAATGTAAATACAGGTCAAAAAAGCAGCAGAACACAGGAATGTTAAACTCAAAGACAAATCAACAAAAAAGTAAAAAACGATGTAGAGATAAAAATAGAAAGAATGAACAAAATAGGACAAAACAAGTATGTGAGACATACTCAAAAGGTCTAATATATGTATACTTAAATCTCTGAAAGAGAAGAAAAACAGAATGGGAAGAAGCAATAGTCACAAACAATGTTTAAAAAAATATCCCCAAATTGATGAAAGATATCAATAAAAATCAAGTATTACTATTAGAATGATAAAAGGTAACAAACACATGTTGTAATATATCTTGGGATAAATCACCAAAAACCCTGCAAGTAAAACAAAACACAATCATAATATATATATATATATATATATATATATATA
>CM053509.1:23313143-23451683 GCA_028627145.1 Eidolon dupreanum
ATATACTGCTTTGAAATATGTATATATACACACACGTCTATACATCTATATATATATAGATATATATACATATAGATAGACTGCTTTGAAATTTGTCTGTTAAATTCAACATCTAGAACCTCTCACAAGCAGCTTCTGTTGTCTGCTTTGATTCCTGAGAATGGTTCACACTCTCATATTCTTTGTGTATCTTGCTTGTAACATTTGCTGAAAACTAGACATCTAATATGTTATAGCAACTGGATACTGATTCCCTTTCCCTTCTTCAGGGCTTTGTTGTTGTTCGCTTACTTCTTTGTTTACTAAATTGGCTAGGCTACTTTAGTAAAGTCTATTTCCAACCAGTGTAAAAATTTTGATATTGCTCCCCAGAGGGTATAGCCAAGGGATACACAAACTCATCTTGGAATCAAAGTACAGTTCTTTTTGTCTCTTTTCTTTCCTAGATCTCTGTTACGCCATTTGCCTCTTTGTTAGCACACCTAGCTGTTATGCTCCACTAATTTTGAACAAATTGCTTCCCAGTCTGATCCAATTAAATTCAGGTGAAAAGTCCAGTATTCGAGGTTTGTTCTGATCCAGGGCGGACTCTTTTCAGCTGTCTCTTTCTCAGATTCTTTCTGATAAACTAGTTAATTTAGCTTCTTGCCCTTGCAGAACAATTATCAGCCTCTTCTCAATTGTTTACCACCACCAAAATCTCTATTGTTTTTCATAGTGACCTTAGGCTTGAATTCCTCACATTATTTCAAATAAGGCCATTCCTTTGGGAAGAGCTTCAGGGCAATACATTCTTACAGAGTGCCCTAAATAAAATCTTTAAGCCACTGTTTTAAGCTCTTTGTAGGGGTGGTAGCCTTTGGTCTTTTTGGCTTGCCTCTCCTAATGTGGACATTCTACCCATTAAGACAAGCTAAGGTGATCAGGCCCCTATTATTTTCAGACTGCTATTTCTAGGCTAGAGCTTCCATCCTGTGAATGAAGACTGTATGGAGGAAGGGAGTCCTTGACCTTTCAGCTGCACTTATTAGGAATTTAACCTCTACGAGAGAGAGCTGGAGGCATAATAAATGATGAAGGCCTGCCCATCTTGGAGAAATATTGTATCTCTTAATTGGGAGCTGAGGGGAGAGGGAGCCTTATACTTGAGACCACACGTACTCAGACTTACGTTTCCATCAAGCTGAGGAAAGGTAAGGGAGGGATCAGGTTATGGCTAAGTGCCAAAGACTCTCACTGTTTTATCTGATACTTAGATTTACTCGAATTAATGTTTCCTCATTTGTTGTGCTTAGGACAATATCTAAATACTTTACATGGTTGTTCCTTTATAATTTTTACCAAATATGGTTGATTCATTGGGGAATGGGTCCAAAAGAGTTCCTCATTCATGATTTGTAGAAGTATATTTGGCAATAATCCAATTTTTAAAAGTATCTTATACCTCTATTATGTTAAAATATATAGTCAACATTAAAATAAAACGATATAAAAAGATTTTGTTTATAGTAGGAAACAAAAAATAGGACATAACTAAAAATTAAAATTAAAAATAAATTTAAAAGATCTATATGAACAAGACTCAATGACTTTACATATATACTTACATTACATTCTAAAATGAATACTCACTATTGAAAAGATGTACAGGCGTGTGCCGAATAACATTTCAGTCAATGATGAACAATGTATGAGAAATTGTTCCCATAAGATTATAATAGAGTTAAAAAATTTCTAGTGCCTAGTGATGCAAAGCATGATGTATTACTAATGTGCTTGTGGTAATGTTGGTATAAAGAAACCTACTGCACGGCAGTTGCATAAAAGTACAACATATACAACTATGTACAACATATAATACTTAATAATAAACGACTATGTTATTGGCTTATATTTACTATACTATTCTTTTTAACAATATTTTAGAGTGTACTCTTTTTACTTATAAGAAAAGAAAAGTGTGCTGTAGAAAAGTATGTCATGGTATGTCGGCAGCAGCCTCATATATCTCCTATTTACTGTCTCTTGATTGCATCATTTTCTCTTGTGTTTTACTTAATTTCATGTTATTTTGTATAGTAACATGCCATAAAGTCTTGCAGTCTAGGAGCGATAGGCTATTTCATATACCTTAGGTCTGTAGTAGGTTATGCTATCTAAATTTGTGTAAGTACTCTCTATGATGTTTACAGGACAACAAAATCAGCTAAAATTAGACTTCTCAGAATGTATCCTTGCCATTAACTGGCACAGGACTGTATTTGCTTCCCAAAATTACTGTAAAGTTAATGAACTTTGATCTAAGTTTTTGTATAATTTTTTTTCAAAAATCCTACTTTGTCTCATTTTTTTAGCCCATTTTCTAATAAATATTTTTGTTATTGTTGAGTTTGAAAATTTTTAGTATCTTCTACATGGTAGCCCTTTGTTGGATATATAGTTTGCAAACAATTGTATCCAGTGTGCAGTTTGTTTTCACTTATTCAAATGTTCTTTTGCACAGCAGAATTTTAGAATTTTCATAAGTACCAATTTATAAAATGTTCCTTTTATAAATTGTGGTTTTAATGTTGAGTCTAAAAACTCTTTGCTTAAGCAAAGGTTCTGAACATTCTCCCTTTTATTCTCTAACAGTTTTATGTTTTATATTTAAGTCTATTATCCATTTAGAGTTAACTTTTGTATAAGATATAAGGTTTAGGTGAGATTCTTTTTTTCTTTCTCTCTCTCTTTTTTTTTTGGCTAATGGATGTCTAATTCTGCTGCCATCATTTGTTGAAAAGATTATCCACTGAATTGCTTTTGCAGCTTTATTAAAAAATCAGTTGAATATATCTGTGTGAGTCTACTTATAGGTTCCATGGATAGATGAGATGTGTCTATTTTTCTGCCAATACTACAATATCCTCATTGCTGTAACTAATAGTAAACCTTATTATTGGGTAGAACAAGTCTTTCCACTTTTTTTTTCCAATTGCTTTAGTTGTTCTAGGACATATGCCTTTCCATATACTTTTAGAATAAATTCATATAATTGTATATCTACAAAAAACTTTTTTTTTTTTGTTTTTTGTTTTTTAAATAAGAATTGCATAAGCCTGTATGTCAATTTGGGGAGAACTGACATCTTTACTATGTTGATGATTTAAATTCATGAACATTGTATATTTGTCCACTTCTTTAAGTGTCCTTTTATTTCTTAAGCATTTTGTAGTTTTCAGCATACAGATACATTTGTATTTTATAAAGTGCATATGTAATTTTTGTTGGAGTAATGGTAAATGGTATTGTTTTAAATTTCAGTTTCCAATTGTGAGTCTGTAAAAATGTAACTGGTTTTTTGGGGGGTATTGATCTTATATCCCCTAAATTAACTGAGTTGACTTATTAGTTGTAGGAATTTTTCTGTAGATACCTTTTTCCACATAGACACTCATGTGATTTGCAAAGAGGGAGTTTTATTACTTTCCAATCTTTGTGCCTTTTAATACTTTTTCTTGCATTATAGTGCTTACTTATACTTAAATTCTAGTATTCATCTGAATAAAAGTAGTGAGAGCAGACAATCTTGCTTTGTTCCTAATCTTAGGAGAAAAGCATTCATTCTTTTACCAGCAAATATGACGTTAGGTATAAGTTTTTTGTAGATGCTTTATATCAAGTTTGGGATGTTCTCCTCTATTCCTAGTTTGCTGAGAGTTTTTTTTAAATCATGAATGGGTTTTACAATTTGTTAAAGTTTTTCTGCATCAACTGATATAATCATATAATTTTTCTTCCTTAGTGTGCTAACATGGTTGATTACATGATGGTTTTTTCAATGTTGAACAAATTTTGCATACCTCAAATAAATCCTTACCGGCAGTGGTGTATAATTTTTTTTATACATTGTTGGATTTAATTTGGTAATTTTTAGTAGAGGATTTTAAGTTCATGAGAGATACTGATCTTTATTTTTTGTACTGTCTTTTTCTGATTTTGGTATCAGTGTAACACTAGCCTCGTAAATTAGTTTGGAAGTGTCTCCTCCTCTTCTATTTTCTGGAAAAGATTAAGTAAAATTGATGTTAATTCTTTACTCTTTCATAGAATTCTTCAGTAAAATCATCTGGGTATAGAGATTTCCTTTTTAGGAGCTTTTTCATTACAAATTTAATTTCTTTAATGGTTATAAGACTATATAGATTGTCATTTCATCTTGGTTAGTTTTAGTAATTTGACAGTTTTGAGAAACGTCTTTTTTTCTGTTATCCAACTTACAAGTATAAAGCTTTTCATAGTATTCTCTAATTTTCCTTTTACTGATGGAAGATCTATAGTAACAGTATTTGTTCAATCCAAATGATTGTGTCTTCTTTCCTTTGTTAGTCTAGTAAGAGGTTTATTAAGTTTTTAAAAAAAATATAGCTTTTTATTTCAATGATTTTTCCCTATTGATTTTCTGTTTTCAATTTCATTGATTTCAATTCATATTTCTTTCCTTCTTCTTTTTTACTATATTTGGCTCTTCTGGAAGAACCATCAACTATTGACCTGAGAATTATCCTCTCAAAATTACTGTTTTCATGGTATATTTATCCTTTTGCTTTCAACCTAACCGTGTCATTGTTTTTGAAACACTTTTTTTTGAGAATGACATATGTTGGATCATTTCTAAAAGTACAATCTATCAATTTGTCCTTTAATGGTATATTTAGATTAGATTATTTATATTTAAGGTAATTACTGATATGACATAAATATTTGTCATTTTTAAAATATTTTGTTTGTATCTTCTGTTTCTCATTCCTGTTTTTTCATGCCTTATATGGACTATTTGAATACTTTTCAGGATTTCATCTTATTTTATAGTATTTTTGTGTATATTGTTTTGTATATTTCTTTCAGTGGTTGCTCTGAGTATTACAATATACATATATAATTTATCACACTACTGGTATGGACATTTTATCATTTCAAGTGAAATACAGAACCTTTTTTTTAATTTAGGCACCTTTATTCTCCCACATTTTAAATATGACTGCTTTCATTATTTACTCTATATACATGTACACCACATCATATGGTGTCATAATTTTTGTTCCAACCTTCAAATGTGATTTAAGAAAATCAGAAAAAAAAGACAGTCTACTATATTTACCTATTCTGCTGTTCTTCTTTCCTTTCTGAAGTTTCAAGCCTTTTTTCTGTTATCATTTCCTTTCTCTTTACAGAATTTATTTAGCCATTCTTTCAGGGTAGGTTTTCTAGTGACAAATTCTTTCAGTTTTCTTTTGTCTGAGCATGTCCTTATTTCCCGTTCATTCCTGAAGAATAATTTCACTGGATATAGACTTTGTAGTTGACAGTTCTTTATTTCAGCACTTGAAAAATGTTGTGCCACTTCCTTCTGGTGCCCTTACCCTCCCCCACCCCCTCCCCCCAAGGTATGGTGCTAGCAAAAAATATATAAATAGATCAATGAAACAAAAGTTCAGGAAAAGACAGACTTATGTATGTGTATGTGTATGTCTAGGAATATAAAAATTTAGTATATGATAAATGAGGCAATTTACACCAGTGGTGGAAAAGTTGAGTTTTTCAATAAATTGGGAGCTAAACTGTAAATCATCCCATATATAAATGAAGATAACTTTATACCAATATAAATTACAGATAGAGTTATTATTTAAATACCTCTATTTAAAATAAATACACCCAAATTTGTAGTGTAATTTGGCATAACTTCCTTGGAAAACAGTTTGATTTCATCCAGAAAAGTTGAAAATACACATTACTTAAAGCCCAGGAATTCCTTTCCTCAGTATATTCCTTAGATAATCTCTTACACAGGATGCTTTTATGAGAATTTTACAGCATCATTTTTCATAACTCCAAATGGAAGCAAGATGAATGTCCATCAACAGTAGGGTTTCTCAGTAATTTGTGGCATGATGGAGTATTTTATGGCAAAAAAGAAAAAAAAAACAGAAAAAGGAATTTAGCTATAGATAACAACATGGATGAATCACGAACAAAAGAAGCAAAGCACAAATAATTGCACACAGTGTGATTCAATTGAAATAAAGTTAGAAGAGAAGCACAAATAAATTATAATATTTAGGAATGTGTACACAGGTGGTAAAACTAAATAAAAGCAAGGAACTTATAATGATAAAAACTCAAAATATTACATGGAAGAGATGATTGTGACTGGGTCAGGAATGTAGTCACTCTTTATCCCTTAAGCCTTTGACCAAGCATCACTATGAGGTGATTTATTGTAATCAATAAATGTATGTTTAATTCAAACTATGTATGAACTAAATAATGATTTCTGGTGCTAGTAACATTGTGGAAGATTACCAACTCTGACAAAAACTGAATTATGTTTCATCAATCAATCATATCTTTTTAACAGTGAAAATACACATGCATACTTATTTATACATGGTATATTATTGACAGTATATTTCTAATTTAAATTCAATAGTACTACTTAAATAATTTAAAATTACTCAGATATTAGCCAACTAAAATGAATAATTACAACCAGATGTTTTACATTTCTTCCAATCAAAACAAAAAGATTATAATATCTGATTTCAGCTGAAAATGTTGATGGTACCATCATATGCTGGTGAAATGCTTTATAACAGTTTTTCTTCCAACACTTTTGAATGCCAAGAATCAATTTCATATTTTTTATGCCTCAGGCCTCAAACTCTATGAAGCTGTTTCAGATATAATACCAGTAACTGATAGAAAAAAATCATATATTACATGTCATCCATGAATGTTTTTTCAAAAATCTCCTGTGGGATAACTCCTATAGCTCTAGAATTTCAAAAAAAACACAACAAAAAATCTACTCCTGTAGAGAAAAACGTCACTATTAAAAAATAGGCAACATTTCTGCTAATTAATTAAACTAATAAAAATAGTATACTAATCTGGTTCTAGGATGGACCTTCCCTAGAGCAATACTTTTTCTTTTCAGTCCACTATTATTACCTCATATAGCTTTTTTAGGCAATTCCATTCATTAGCATGGCTTCAAATAACTTGCATAATGACAAATCCCAATAATGATCAAAAGACAGAATTATCTTTTCTGAGGTCCAGGCTAATTTATCTAGTGACTTAGTGAATATTTGATTATCTGAGAGAGACCTCAAATTAATTAAGTCCAAAATGTACTGTTTTCCTCTCAAATTTATTCCTTTTCTTGTATTTCTTCTTTAACAATTAACACAATCTACTCAGTTTCCTGACAGAAACCTGAGTCAACCTTTCCATTTTCCCCTAAACATCCAATAAATCATCAGGCATTTTTTATTTTCTTTTCTTAAATAATATTTCTTGAATCTGAGCCTTTTCTTCAGTCTCACTGCCACTACTTTAGTTTAGCTTTAGATCATAAATGGATGTTGTATCTTGTCGAAAGCTTTTTCTGAATCTATTGATATGATCATATGATTCTTATTTTTTAATCATTTTGGCCTATATTCTTACAATCTGGTCTCCTTCATTATAGATAGAACCTGCTCTTCACTGAAATAATTTTTCTCACTCATTACAGAAAAAAATAAAAAACTGACCAAGCTCATTATGTTATTTTCTCTCTTAAAATCACATAATGGCATCCCATAGTTTTTAGTATCAAATTTAAATTTCTTAACATGGCATAAAAGGCCCACGGCCAGTACTATATCTCAATAGTATTTATTTTATACCCTGTGATTTGGTGCCATATTATCTTATATTGATGCTTCACAGGTGACAATACCACTGTATAGAACTCCAATTTGCTGAGTTTACCTCTTGGAAAGACTTTGCTGAGTATCTTTTTCAAATGGCCAAGTGCCCTTCCTATGTATTTCAAAGAATACTTTGTTTACCTTTATCACTTAACATATTATAATTGTAAATAAGGCAAAGTACCTTTAAGATAAATGGATTTCAACTCTATCCTTTATATAAATGCTGCTTAATAATATATACATTTATTGATTATTTAAGTTTCTACAGTTTAGTCTTTTTCTGACACTGTAATATGTATTTCAAGAAGTAATACTCATGTTATTCTGACCCTTTAACAACAATGGATTATAAATTTGGAAGTAATTATTGGACCTCAAACAATTAATTTTAATAAGTTTACCTTTATTAGTTCTCATTTTCTCTTTTGAAAAATGAGTGATCTAGATTAGATCTAAGGTTCCTCCCCCTAAACTATTTTATGAATTTATATAAAGTTGGAGTACATCTCTTGATACTGTTATTCTTAACTGCTAAAATATAATCAGGGCATTAATTCCTGATGTTGACTACCATAACACCTGACATACTGAAACTAATAATATATTACATAATAAAAATCAATGAACTTAACTGATTTAAAAATAATGTAAACAAACTAAAAAATTATTTACTAAGATTTGAATTTATTGAACTTGATTTTGAAAAATGAGTCAAATCAGCTTAATGATTTGTTGAGATTTTTTCATGTCATTTTTAACTAATTATTGTTTATCCTTGACTATTTCTATCTGATTGTTAAATTTCATTTATAAAATAGGTAGTAACTTCAGGTCTTGTTACATTGTAAATTGCTTCTGCACATGGGGCACATGTTATGTTAGAAGACTAATAGTCCATAGGATTTAGTAAAATGTTAGAGACAGAAGACTGTAGTAACACTGTAATTTTCAAAAAGGTCAATTTTTCATTTATTGTACTGTAAATTTTAAATTGATATTGGCAAACTGTTTTCAAAGGAACAAAAAAATATTTACTAGAAGACTGACATTATTTATAATTGGTGAAAGGTTACAGGGAAAAGAAATTAAAACAAGATAAAGAGATAATCCATGATGCATACTAATACTTAAACACAGTGTTTTCTTACGCAGATTTTCAATGAATTTCACAGGAAAGGGTTCTTTTATGATTCTCCTAATATTTTTCTTAGAAATGCATTGATAATGGTAGATGAAATCTGATGGTGATTATCTGATATACATACAAATAATATATACATACATTTAAATTCAAATAGGATAAGTGGGAATTAAATGCTGTCCTAATACAGGCAAAGATTCAATAGCATAAAGAAAAAGCAATTCTTTCCCCACCTTCCCTCCAAGATACTAAGTTTCTGTAGAGGTGAAAAATGCCATACTATACCTTGATTTCTTCTATTTCATCTGGTACTATCTTGTATGCTGATATAGTTCCACCCAATCTGAAATTAGAAGAAAATATTCTCAATACCAGCAATAGTGTGTAAAAAACATGAACTATTTCTAACAGTAGCATCAGAGTGCCATCATAATTGTCCATTGCCAACTGCAATTATCATGGAGGAAAAACATCCATTTTGTGATTAAGTTTTCAATATAGTAGTTTAAAAGAGATAGATAAGGAATAACTACTGAAAGAGGAAATAGTAAGTTAGATTTTTAACCATAACTAAACTTTCTTTATTGATGGTTTTAAGGACACTAAAACTGCAAAATTTATTGATGGATTTCATCACAACTAAGATATATCAAGAACAATAACAGACATGGTGTTTGCTTTTTCTGGGGTAGTTTTTATAACACACTTTACTTTTTTGAGTAGTTTTAGCTTTACAGAAAATTTGAGCAGAAAGTAAAGCAATTCATTAGCAGATGAAGTTAATTTTAATAATATAGCTTATTTAACCCAAAATATTCGCAATGTTATTTTACCGTGTAAGCAGTGTTTCGAAAAAATTTTTTTATACTAGGTATTTGAAATATGGCTATATTTTACACTTAACGTACATCTCTATTAGTTCCTTTACTTATTAACTCTTTCATTTACTTAAAGTGAAAACTATGAGGATCCACTGCCCCCCATAGTTTTCTTTGTTAACACCTTACATTCGTGTGGTACATTTCACAACTGATTTTGCTTCATTTATAATATAATTTAAACAAAGATTCAGAGAGATGTGTGTGCCCAGCACTGTCCAAGGGAAGGAGATGAATGTTTGAGGGTTACAAATTTAATGCCTGAGATATGATCTTTGCCTTGAGGCAGTTATGTCATTACATGTCATGTTCATCTGTTTGAAATAATTTTTTTTAGAAAGCAGCTAAGATTTATGTAACACCATTTGCCAGGCACATCATATATTATCTAATGTAACTCTTGTAACTCTCTCCAATGTAAAAATGAGGAAATTGAGACAAAGAGTTATTCAGTAATTTTTTCAAGTAAATGAAAGAGTAAGTAAAGGAGCTAACTGAGATGTACATTAAGTATAAAATATAGCCAGATTTCAAATACTTAGTATAAAAGAAATTTTAAAACACTGCTTACGTGCTAAAATAACATTGTGAATATATTGAGTTAAATAAATCATATTATAAAAATTAACTTCATCTGCTTTTTCATTTTTAAAATGTGCTACTAAAAATTTAAAAATGAATATATGGCTTGCAGCATTTGTGGCTGCTATGATATCTCTATAACACATGTGCTCTAGGTTCTTAAATTCTAAGATACCTACCTACCATTGCTCCAATTCAGTGCTTAAAAAGGAGCGTTCTGATTACTTATTTGACTTTATAAGTACTCAATATCAGAAAAGAAAGTATCATAAATAAGACACATATTCTAGATACTTTAGGACATCTTTTGTCTCAAATATAAATTAATAAATGACATTCTGGTTTCCATTAAAAATAGATTAATCCCATTAAAAATAACTTAACTTACCCAAATTATCATTATTAAAAACTTTGCATTTGAACTCTTTAATGTTACCATTTATTCTTGCTAATAAAACTAGTGTTCAGATATTGATTTGAGAATTATTTCCTAGATTTAAAAAGTGTCATGATTGAATGATAAAAACACTAATGAAATTTAACTTAACTCATACTATATGAGGCACATAAGTGATATAACAAATAGTAAAGATAGTAAAATAGTAAAAAAAGCAGCACTAGATGTTACTAAAATGAAAAATTATAAATTTATGTAAGGGGTTTAAAGTAGACATTTAAAAAACATTTTCATTGTTGATTATTAAAGCTATTCAATTAGGAGTTGAGAGTATTGGGATATTGGTAAAGATATTAGAACAAAAAGTCTAATGAAAACTTGAGAACTTCAATTTATAGCTTTGCAAATAATGAGTTCATCATTTTATTCACTGAGTTCATATTATGTAATGGGTACAATCCAGAGAATGAGGATGCAAAGAAATCATGGTATTATAACAAAGAAGATGAGTAAACGAATATCTGTAATATAATGCACTAAAATATTACAATAGAACTAGGTAGACGTTGAAAGTTTGGAATTACTTCAAAATAAAAAAGTTTTTAAAGCACTTGTCATTGTAAAATGTACTGGTTATAATATAAGCAGTCTATAACACCTTATTACATAGATTACAGAATTTGTTTCAAATTGTCAGGACAATAATGATTCAAAGATGCCATGGTGATAACAGTTGACTTCTAAAAGAAAAATAAAAATGAAGTGGCTATGATAAACTTCAATTCTATTTCAACAAACAACTAAAATCTTTTGATTAATGTTAACTAACACTACTTCAAATATTGCCTTTCCTGGAATCTCAAACCTAGAGAAGGTAGGTTTCCAGATCAATGTTGCTACATCAACTTCAAACCAGTGATAATGGTTTTGACTATTAAAGAGGCTGGTAAAATATATGACAACATATTCTTACTTGGATTAAAATGGGCATTTGACACACAAACATTATGCATGTAAATAGTATATGGATAAAATAGTAGGATAATCATAATCAAGTGGCTAAAAACACAGGGAACTTGGTATTATACTTAACACAGAAATGAGATTAAAGCTGATAGAAACATTTGGAAAAAAATCCAATAATAAGAAACAATCTAGAAGTAATTAAAGAAAACAACTCAGTCATAAGAAACTTAGTTTTTTAAAAAGTTCAGAATAAGCTTACTTCAATCTACCCTTTTTCTATTCCATGAATACAAACAAATTAATTATAACTACGAAATACTAATTTTGACCTTTAAACTTATTTCTGAAAATGACATTTCTATTTTCATGTGAAAATTGTGAAAAACAGCTAGATTTAAAATAGCCATAAATCTATCATACTATTAGCATTCCATAGTTACTGTACTTAGGTAGATTCATTCCAAATTTCATGTTCTTTCCATTACAACACACTGTCTTCATTGTAGAATACACTTGAGGCAGAGTTCTATTTAGTCTGGTTAATATATAAAAATGGTATTACATTGGCAGTGACAGCGGTAGGAGCAGTAGCAATACTACTCCTAGTAGTATATTGAGTATTTACTATATGCCAAGCATTATGTCAGGCTTTGTTTTCCTCACTTAACTCTCATAACCTATAATAAAGATTATGAAAAAAATGAGACCAATAGTTTTTCAAAGGTCTCACAACTAAGAGCAGCAGAGCTGGGCTTAAGAACTCAGTTCCAAAAATTGATAAGCAGTTTCCAGAACTCAGATGGAAATTCAAGGTACACAGAATAGTCAATCTTGAAAAGAAGAAAACTGGAGGATTCCTACTTCCTGATTTCAAGTTACCACAAAGCTACAATAAACAAGACAATATGGCAAAAAGATAGACATAAAGCAACAGAGTGCAACTGAAAGTCCAGGAATAAATGTCACATTTATGGTCAACTGGTTTTTGTTTCCCTTTTGATTTTATTGTGGTATATGTATTTAACAATTTTGCATTTTAACCATTTTTAAGTGTACAATTAATTATACAATGACATTGCATTCACAATGATGTGACACCACCATAACTATCCATTTCCAAAACATATCCATCTTAAAATGTATAATTCCAACACCCAGTTTTTATTTCAGAATCAGAATAGAGTATTATTTTTTTAACTGAGCCAAGGATGAAGTAGCTAAAGTTTAGAGGCTGTGTTGCACCAACAACATGTATTTTTAAATACTAGAATCTTAATTCAGTTTGGCCAGGTGCTCACATTATAAGAGGAACTTAGTGACCTAAGACCAACAAAGGAAACTATAGATTCAAGTCTCTTGTCTCATATTCATTCCAGAGAATGAACACATTGAGTAGAATGCCTACTAAACATCCCAAAATATTTAAAATAACTCTTTACTTTTATTCTGAAATTATGGTTTGATATACGTAAAACTTTTGAATATGCTAGGTTACATGGTGGAGTAGAATTAAAGTTGCAGATGGAATTAAGGCTGCTGATCAGCTGATCTTACAATAGGGAGTTTATTCTGGGTTATCTTGGTGTTCCTCATGTTCTTACAGTGATCTTTGCAAGTGAAAGAGAGAATCAGAGCAAAGGCAGTGTGAAAACTAGGCCTGCCAGGTGTTGCTTGCTTTGAAGATGAAGAATGTGTGTGGAGAGTCTGGGGAAGTGAGAGAAGTGGAAGGCGGGTATGAACCTGGGAAAGACAGTAGTGACTAGAAGCTGGAAAAAGCAAGGAAACAGATTCTCCTCCTTGAGCCTCCAGAAAGGAATGCAGCCCTGCCCAAATCTTTATCTTGGCCTAAGATCCTGTAAGAGATTTCTGAACTAAAGAATTACAGATAACAACTTTTTGTTTAAGCTATTAAGTTAGTTATGGTAGCCATAGAAAACTAATACAGAAGTAAATACAATGTCTAAAATCCATGCAGCAAAGAACACAGTATGAGATAAATACGTAAATATCAGAAGAACTAAAAGAAAATGGTTGCTTCTAGAAGCAGCCGGAAAAACAGCTGGATTTTATTGTTGTTATGAGCTATTTTAGCATCATTTGACTTTTTAGAACATGTGAATGCATTACTTCAATGAAAAATAAGAACTGAGTTAAAGGAAAACAACATAAACTAAGGAGATTATTTATATGGTGAAAAAATCTGATTGTTCTAATGTTTGTCAGGAATGAGAGAAGATTCAGCTAAGCTGAGCTG
Source organism: Eidolon dupreanum (assembly GCA_028627145.1). Classification (NCBI taxonomy): domain Eukaryota; kingdom Metazoa; phylum Chordata; class Mammalia; order Chiroptera; family Pteropodidae; genus Eidolon; species Eidolon dupreanum. The sequence goes on from CM053509.1 coordinate 23,327,104, forward strand.
TAGCTGACCTTTTCATTGTTTTTATTTTTATCATTAACCAGCAATTATCTTTCAAACCTTTCTGTTCTCCTCACCTCAAACATATCTATTCTTCCTTCTCAAAGGTCCCACAACTAAGAGCAGCAGAGCTGGGCTTAGGAACTCTAACAGTATAGAATAAACAATAGGATTAATGGGAAGAAAAGGTTTGCTAATCAGGACTTTTCAGCAGTAAAATATTTTTACTTCCAAGTTGATTGCAGAGAGGTTAGTAGAACTCGTAATATTTGCATTACCCCTTATTATTGATTGGAAACTTACAAGTAGAGGAATGTGTGGCTGGAGAACATCCAACCTTCAGGTCCATGAAATGAGCTCAAATTCTGGTAAAAATTTGAATGAGGAGTAAGGATACAAAGATGCTGTGATTTTTTTAGAGAAAGAGCATAGTAAACACAAGATGCTTGCAGTGAAAACTGCTAGGAAAATGATCATTCCAAGACAAATGATCTCTTTTCTCTACATACTTTTAATATGCCGTGGTTATCCCAATTCATTTGTTATGTTACCACATATACTGCCTTCTTTTGGTTATTGTTTTGATGTGTGTGTGTACTATTTTCACATGCATTATAAATTACTTAGGAAATAGAAACAGTTCTTATTTTTTTTTAAAAAGAGATTCCACTCAGTGATTAGTATTCTTATATGCATATATAAGGCACTTTATATATAACTGTTTAATAAATATTATGGAGATTTTTTTTATTGAGAAAGACAAACAATTAAGGATGTACCTTGTTCATTCCCTTCTTCTGATTTCTATCTATTCCCATGTTTTCCCTGTTTCCTACTAAGTGGTTTATCCAGGCTTCCTGCCAAAGCTAATTCAACAATCTGACAATTTACCTTAGATATTATCGGCTACTAAAGTTATAAATTTGAATAGCACTGAAGGAGCATATCCCTATAGCATTCTTTTTACTCCAGAAACGTGAATTTTTAATAGCATAGAAATTCAATACAACACTAAAAGAGAACCAAAGGCACTCTCAATAAGATTTTAATTTTAACTGCCTTATCTATATACTTATGCTCTATTGAAAAAAAATCTGCTAAAACCACCAGAGTGACTCTCAACTGGCAGCAATTTTGCTCCCAAGGGACATCTGGCAATGTCTGAACACATTTTTAATAGTTACAGCTTAGATGGTGCTACTCAGGCATTTAGGTGCAAGAAGCCAGAGATGCTGTTTAACAACCTACAATGCACAGGAAGGCCTCCCACAACAGTTATCTGGCCCAAAATGTCAATAATGCTGAGACTGAGAAACCCTACATTAGGGTTAAGCACCCAGTAACCTCTCCTCACACTGGTGAGGAGAGACTCTTTAGTCTATTGAATCAAATGCTAAAGTCTTCCAGAAACATCCTCATAGACATGCTCAGAAATAAGTTTTACCAGCTATCTGGGAAACCCCTTAGGCCAATCAAGTTGACACATAAAAATGAACCATCACAGGAAGATTGGTATGGAAGCAGGATTGGAGTGTGAGGAAGAGAGTGTTGACAAAAACATCAGAAAAAGTATAACTGTAATAATACATGTATGCGATAATGGGGGTTTGATTTAGAAGAAAGAATAGAGAAAAGCAAGGAACATTAAGGAAGAACAGTTACGACTTTAAAAAAAATAAAGAGTAAACGTTCTGTATTTAATAGTTTTTAAAAAGTTTGGAATGAATATTTCAAATATTTGTCTACAAAATACCCAGCAGAAAATCAAAAAACCTTAACTTGATTATTAATAGTGAGTTACAAGACTTTAGTAAATTGCTTAATCTGCCTGAGCCAGTTTTTATTATAAAATAAGCAAAATCATGACCAACCTATCTACCTCATTCATACCTTTGTTGACAGAAGCAAATTAAACAATATATATGAATATACCTTACATGGATAAAAAAAGGGTGCTGTAGTAAAACATAAATGACTATCTACAGGTCGTGGTGAGTAGTCACACCCAGGAACATAACTTCTTTAGTAAAAGGTTTATCTTTGCTTTAAGCAAGCTCTGTCCATTGTTACTGTGTATCTAAGTTTATATACTTTGAAATGCCTCTTTTCAGACCCCTCCTTCTAAAGCAGACCACCCTCAAGAGAGTACATAATTTTAACAATTCTGTAGGCCAAATCCTCACGTTGCTTTCTCCCATCTTCAAGTAATCTTACTTACGTTCCCTCCTTAATTCCAAAAGTATAAAAGAAACTATTATTCTCAGGAATATTTAAGATCTTGCTCCCCAGCATGTGTCTGTCATCAGTTTGGCTCAAATAATCTCTTACAAGAATTCTCTAAAAGTTTAGATGATTCTTCTGAGAACACTTATAAAGTCTAAACACAACAGAAACATTATTATTGCTTTTTAAAGGAAGAAAAGGTTGAACAGTATCTGATCATCTTATAATTACAATAAATATGGCTTATTAAGATATTTTAAAATGAGTAAAAATATATAATTTTTTAAAATTTAAAATGATTAGATACAAAAATCCTAACTCCAGGTTTTTGTATAAAATTTTGTTTTGCTTAGCTATATTTTATTTTCTCTATTTTGTTAGGCCATTATATGAATTTCTGAATGCATAAATAACCTTCAATTACATGTATTTCCTTATATATTTATACAAAACATGGCATAGAAATATTATAGTAAAGAAAGAAGAGCACTGATTTAGAAGGTGTCTGCTGAGTTTTATTTCTAACTATTATATGAATTTAGATTATTTCCTAAACAGTTGAAAACACCCTAGATGTCTAAAAAACGTGATTAGTTATCTAAATTATGATATGTTTGGTAATATATTCAAAAATCAAAAAATTTTTGAACACATTTAGTAAAATGAGAAAATGGGATAATAGTAAAAGAAAAAAGAAAATAATGAAGTTATTTAATAATTCTATGTGCAATATTATGCTAAGAAATTTGAAAAAGCTAAAGGAAATGAGAGGTTCTTTGAAAATATGATAAAAATTGATACAGGATGAGGTTTAAAAGTTATTTTTAAAGGCCAGAAACAAAAAAGAGATTAAAAGGCTGGCAAATCCAGTTCTAAAAAGGCATCATGAACAGAAACAAGATGGTTTTTGAGTTTGTAGCTCTAGATTTTATTACATATCAACCTGAGTGTACAATTTCTGAGGACAGAAAACCATAAATTATCTCTTTATGTCTTCCACAGAACCTAATACAATTCCTAGAAAACAAGTGCTTAATAAATATTTGTTGGTTTATTTATTTTTGAATGATCTTAGGGAGATTTTAAAGCAAATTTGTGTTAAAAGAATTGTGGGCCTAATGTCCAAAATAACCATATAGCTTACACATTTAAAGCATTAAAACATTTACTTCTAAATTCTATTTTGATAGGACTTATTCCCATGTTTGCTAGAAAATAAACGCTACTCATTTGGTTACAGGCTTATACTCTTAATCTAATGATGTGAGAAAGAAATAGTGTAGTTACAATTCACTGTGGTAAGTATTAGTAAACAAATATGCTCTTGATTAAAATTAGGCAATTTTCAAAGAGTATCAACACATTATAGCAAATGAACTTACTACACAATGGGAATGATAAAGCTTTCTAGGAAGTCCCATAGTGAGAATATAGTAGTAAAAAATATCGTTTCCTTCGCTTATTTCCTGCTGATGGTCTACAAAATTCCCTTTTTACTTTACTACAAATGGTGTTAGAGCAGTGAGCATCTATATGCAAATAAATGAACTATGATCTAAACTTCACGCCTTACACAAAATTAACTTATATTGATCTTAGACCTAAATATAAAATTGTAAAATTCTGTAACAAAATACATTAAAAAATCTTTGTCACCTAGAGTTAGGCAAAGAGTTCATCAAAATTGAGAACTTTCGCTCTGAAGGAGACACTGTTAAGAAAATGGAAAGACAAACTACAAATTGGGTGGAAAAAAAATTGATAAACCACATATTCAACAAAAGGCTTGTATATATCTTTACAAAGAATATATAAATCTCTCAAAACAACACTAAGAAAGCACACACCCCAATTAAAAATGAACAAAAGGTTTGAATAAACACTTGACCAAAGATTATATACAGATGGCAAATAAGAACATGAACAAATTCAATATCATTAGCCAATAAGGAAGTGAAATTAAAACCATGATAAGATACTACTGTATACCTGTCAGAATGACCAAAATAAAATATACTGACAATACCAAGTGTTGGATGTGCCGCTTCTAGAACTCTCATATATTGGTGGTGGGAACAAAAAACAGTACATCAATTTAGGAAAACAATTTGGCAATTTCTTAAAAGTTAAACATAACACTAGTTAACAGGAAAACTTGTACATGAATGTTTATAGCAGTTTTATTCATAATCTTTTAAAACTAGGTGTATTTCACAGGAAAACAAAGGTTTCAGATATTTGTTTAAAAAACAAAACCCCAAAACTGTTAAAACTAAAAGATCTGGGAACATAGTTCACACCATAAAACAGGACAACACTATCTGATAATGAATAGTAACTTCTCTACGTTTAGAGCATGCCACAATTCTGCCACACCTCCAATACGGTAAATGCATATGCATTGACATCTGGCTCATTTCACTTCTGTATACTTGCCTGGTCTCTTATGGTAGAATTATCAAAAAATTGTGATCCTCATACCACAGTGTTGAATTTATTGCTGGACAGTGGCTGCACTTAGCCAGGGACTACATTTTTCAGTTCCTTGGATCTAGATATGGCCACAGGACTAGTTCTCACTAACTGAATGTCAGCAGAGTAATCTCCTGAATTTCTGGCTGGAGTTTTAAAGTGGACTTTTCTCTCCTTTTGCCATCTGAAAGCAAAAGTCTCCAAGGTCTTAAGGGATGAGAAAGCCACAGATAAAGACACAAGATCTGCCCCTAGACATCGGAAATATTCACAATAGACTGTTACATGAAAAATAAATAAAACTTGTGTTAAAATCATTGAAATTTGGGGTTTATTTGTATAGAATTTAGTTATTCTAAATTTGTGCTGTCAAAAATAGGGTAGCCATTAGCTACATGTGGTTATTTAAATTTATTAAAATATTTTGGTTCCTCGGTTACATTTTAAGTACTCAATAGGTACATATAATTAGTAGCTACAGTATTAAACAGTGCAGATAGAATATTCCCATCTTCATAGGGAGATCTATTGCGTAGAGCCACTCTGATACACTCCTACAGGCATTTGAGTTTGTCACTCCTGATTTTGAACCTGAAGTAAATAGAAACATAATAATCTTGTCAATTTTAAATAAAATTATTCAGGAGGGATTAATATAAATACTAATAACATTTGCGTGACAGTTATAGGTTAAGAAATAATTTTTGAATACATTATGTAATTTGGATCTCCTAAACCAACTTTTTGAGGCTGGCAAAATCTTTCTTATTGTAGAGGTAAAATTTAGAATACATATTTGACATAAAAATATCAAGAAAAATATTTATTACTGAGGCTAACTTATAATATTCAAAACAAATAAGTATGGGTAGGAAAGACAACGTGTTTGTTACTATTCTTATTTGTTCCCATTTCAACAGGTATTAATGATTTTCATAATTTTTGTTATACCAAAATAAAAAAAAAAACCCCACTTCAGAGTGGAAATAAAAGTTTGAAACTCCCTTTAAATCAGTTTTGGCATCTGTAGACTGAAGACATATTTGTGGTTTTGGAGGAAAAAGTGCTTTGTTTAGCTGAGATTTTTTCCCATGAGTAAATAAATGGATATTAACTTCCCAGAAAAACAACAAACTACCTGATGATCTCTAGATAATTAAAAGTGATAATTTGTTAGGTTTTAAAACTCTCAAATAACCTCATTTTCTTGCCTTTTGTGGACAAATTCACCTTGGAGTTCTAATGATTTTTCTAAATGTTTGCTTATATTCACAATCTGACTCAAAGAAGTTGCAGACTATTTCTTGTTCATTTTACTCATTATCACTGTCACCACTGATGCACATAAACACTGTTCAAGCATTTATAATTATAATACTTGAACACTTAGAATCATCAGGAATGCAACAATGGAGTGAGATAAATCTTTTCTTCCTACAGAGACTCATACCTGTGGTTAAATGACAAAGACAGTAAATACCTAATAAGGGGAATTCTAGGATTTCCATGAAAAAGTTTGTGTCACTGACTCATACTATAACTGACACAGGAAAGTTACTTTGCCTTCCAAATTAGTGACTCTTTGAAATTATGAATACATGGGTTTTCCTAAACTATCTAAGAAATTATGTCTTTTTCTTTCCATAGTCCAGTGGGAAACTAAATGCTGACCAAAAGGATGGTTATTTTGAAAGCAGTATAAGAACCTGATGATATTCTCCTTTATTTTTACTTTTACTAACAGTTTCAATATATTACCTAGAAAAAAAGTTTTCCTTTTCATGTACATTCAATAATTCCATTCTTCTAAATGTAAATGTGGCATATTTGGCTTATCTTCAATACTTTATACTTAAAAGAAAATTATACAATATGCTTGGGATTCAGTGACATGAGGTAGCAAGAAGCTGATGACTTTTGACAAAGTCAGAACTTATAAGCTCAGTAAGAAAATGGTGAGAAATAGACACAGAACATGATAAATTAAAAATAATGATATCTTTAAAGAGCTTACTTTCCTCTGTAGAATTAACCATACCCTCCATCTATATTTTGCTATGGTGCCAAATATTCTGCTGCTAACTCGACACCATTTTCCTTCTGGGTGTTTCCCTGCAAATTACTCATTTGGAATTGGAGGCAGTCATGATCGTCCCTTTACAATTCGTGAAATTGCGTCAACTTCCTGACTCACTAAATATTAGCAGTAAAACTAAGGTCTAGTAGCGCAGGCCATACCTGATCTCTATTCCTTTAGCTTTTTGAGAAATTTTGTAAGCTGTTAATTTCCTGCAATAAATCTCTCCTAGCTTGAAAAAGCTAAAGTGATTCCTGTTTTCCTGACTGAATCCTGGCTGACCTAATCAAAAGCAAGAAAAACTAACACCTAGCTACTTTTCTCCAAAGTGGTTAAAAAAAAAAAAAAAAAGAGTAGAGGCGATAAAAGGGGAAATTACACAAATGAAAAAGAAAACTTAATGTAGAAAACAAAAAATAAATTTCTATACTTAAAACCATAAGAAATTTCTGACAGTTATTAATATTCTTTTGAAAACACTATTTTAAAAAGCATAGTGTTTAAGTAACTGACTCTGAACACTTAAATTATGTAAGATAACAGATATACTTTTATAATAACAATGGATTTTCTTCTCATTAATTAAAAATCTCTCCTTTTACTAGTTGTCATCAATGAAACAAAAACCTGTGAAGAAATTATTCAGTAATGTTACTTTCTCATGTCTAGTCTCTTTTACTGTTTTAAAAAAGAATAATGGTAGTCATCTGCTACAACTGCAAAAATAAACCTGCATCACCTCCATCATGTCCAGCTGTCCTTATTGGAAAGGAAAAGGAGCCTATTGTCAACTGACAGCATTCCTGTAATATGAAAATCCACATTTTCTCTTATTTCCTTATAATAAATAAAAAAATAAAAAATCACTATCTGCTCTTAGGTCAGATTTTAAAGAATTGTTTTAAATTTCTAGTTCAAGATACTAAAATATAATTCATTTCTGAGGGTTTGGCTTTAAGCAATTGTCTTTACACATGGTTTTATAGATATTTAATTGCCTAGCAAGTGAAACTAAAGGATGGTCACTTGTTACAAAAAAGAAATAAGTAACAGGTTTTTAATTGAGAAATATACAATGAGCAAAACACAAAGATTAAAAAGAGCAAGCAATGAAAACTCATGTTAGCAATTTTAAGGGTAATCAGTGGCATACAAAGTGATGGTTTTTGGTTCCAAGAAGTTTATAATCTTGATGGAAAAGCAAAATATAAAAAATATATATAACACATATATGTATGTGTATATATAAATATTATACATAATAAATGGAAAGATAGCATGTGTTCATGTATTGGGAGACTTAATATTGTTAAAATGTCCAAAGCAATCTACAGATTCAAAACAATCCTATCAAAACACCAATGGCATATTTAACAGAAACAGAAAAAACAATACTAAAATTCATATGGAACCACAAAAGACCTCAAATAAAGCAATCTCAGGAAAGAACAAAGCTGTAGGCATCACATTTCCTAACTTGAAAATATATTACAAAGCTACAGTAATTAAAGTAGTATGATGCTGGGATAAAAACAGACATAGATCAACTGACCTGCATAGAGACTCCAAGAATAAATCAATGTATGTAGTCAACTGATCTTCAACAAGGGAGCCAAGAATACAAAATGGGAAAGGATAGTCTCTTCGACAAATAATGTAGGGAAAACTGAATATCTACGTGCAAAAGATTGAAATTAGATCCCTGCCTTTCAGTATAAATAAAACAAAAAGCCCAAATCAAAATAGTTAAATACTTAAAAGTAAGACCTGAAACTGTAAATCTCCTAGAAGAAAACATAGGGGTTGACCCTGGTCTTGGCAATAATTTCTTGGATTTGACACCAGAAGTACAAGCAACAAAATCAAAATAGACAAGAGGGACTACTTCAAACAAAAAAGATTCTGCATAGCAAAGAAAAAACTCAGAGTGAAAAGGTAGCCTAGAGAAAGGGTGAAAATATCTGCAAACCATCTATCAGATAAGAAGTTAACATTCAAAATATTTAAGAATCTCCTATAATTCATTAACAAAATAATAATAATGATAATAATCCAATTAAAAAATAGGCAAAAGATACGAATAGACTTTCCTCAAAGATGACATACGAGTGGCCACCAGGTATATGAAACAGCACTCATCTTTATTAACGATGTTCCACATCACTAATCATCAGAGAAATGCAGATCAAAACCACAATGAAGTATCACTGCATAGTGGTTGGGAGGGCCATTGTCAGAAAACAAGAGATAGCTAGTGTTAGCTAGAATGTGGAGAACAGGGAACCGTTATAGTGTTGATGGAACTGTACAATGGTGTGGCCACTCTGGAAAATAGTATGGAGGTACCTTAAAATATTTAAAAAAAACTACAATATTATCAGCAATCCTGCTTCTGGGTGTACATCTTAAAAGACTTGAAATCAGGATCCCTAAGAGATATCTGCACCATGTTCACTGTAGCATTATTCACAATGGCCAAGATTTGGAAATAACCCTAATGTCCATCGACAGATTAATTGATAAAGATAATGTGCTACATACAGACAATGTAATATTATTCATCCTTAAAAGTGACAGAGTTCCTGCTATTTGCAACAACATGGATGAACCAGACCTTATATTAAGTGAAATAAGACAGTCTCAATAAGGCAAATACTGCATAATTCCGCTTATATGAGGTATATAAAACAGTTACTGTTAAAGAAGCAGAGACTAGAATGGTGGCTGCCAGAGGCTGGGAGACGGGCAAACGAGAAACTGTTTTTCAATGGGTATAAAGTTTCTATTATGCAAGATGAATAAGTTCTAGAGATCTACTGTACAGTATAATACCTACAGTTAACAATATGGTATTGTGCATTTTAAATTATGTTAAGAGGACGGATTTCATGTTAAGTGTTCCTTACCAAAGAACAACAGCAACACAAAATAAGGCAAGGAAATTTTTGAAGGTGATAGACATATTTAGTACCTAGATTATGGTGATGGTATCATGTATGTATGTATGCAAAAACCCAAACACATCAAGATGTATACATTAAATGTATATAATTTACTGTATATCAATTATACCTTAATAAAGCGAAAAGATATCCCATAGCTTACTTCATAATATTCTATTTTTATCAAGTGGACAACACATCTAAAATATATCATGGACAATATCAAATCTAAGAACCAATAAAAAAATAAAATTGTTAGAGCAAATTCAATTGAAAAATCATAAAAATCACAAAACCAATCTGGTTACAGTTTTCTCCCATCATGTAGAAAAATTAACTTGTTTTTAACAAATTATTATTTTACATTTCGGTCACTTTTTGGAAAAAAAAAAGTACATGCACATGGTAAAAACCTTTCAAAGTTAGGAAAGCATAGTGAAACATTTCCGCCCCCCACCATGACATACCAGTTTCCTATATCTCTCTATGCATATAAATGTCATTGCATATGTAGATATAGAAATAGACATCCCTTTTTTATACAAGTATTCACTCTTCTGCATGCTTTATTAGTCATTAAGAAAAGATGTACATTATTCTTTCAAAAAAGGTGAACTTACATAATAAATATTTCTTGTTTTTAGAGATTCTATCAGTTCAAATAAAATACATTGCTGTTTTGTTTTCATATTGCCATGGCTTTTCCTAGATTCCCCAAGCCCATCTCACCCACACCCATTCTAAGCTAAGATACCTTGCTCTACTAGTTTTTTCATCTCCTTTCACTTCTTGTATTATTGCTGATTCCATTGTTTTTAAAGAAATAATAGAAAATTTAATGAACTGAACACTAGTATTTGTAGGACAAGCAAGAAAATAATTTAGGTGATTCAAAGACCACTATTTGTTATTTCTTCATTAACTGCCATGGATTTCTATTTCTGCTTTGTAAAATTAATTTAGGAATACAGCTGCTGTTTTCTTTTATGTGATTCAAATTTAAATGAACACAATCTAAATTTATAAAATTTAATGCTCATTGTCAAATATGACTACATGAAAAATAATCAAAAGTACTCATTTACTTATTTGTATATCTTAAGGATAATTATACATACCTTAATTTTGAAACCATTCCTTAGTCAATGAAGAACTGGGTATGTGATAAAAGATAATGTAAGAATCCAAGAGATAGTAAAAACAAATGATCCAAGTCCAGGATCTGTCATTTATAATCCTTTGGACAAATAATCTAAACTCCACAATGCTTGCTTGTAAAACAGAATAATACCATCATCTACCTCACAGGATTACTGTGATGACAAATAATAAAAAAGTGTTAAGGTATTGTATAAACTTTAAATAAGCACTAAGTAACTGTTAGCTGTTAAAATATTGCTATATATGCAATGAACATTCATGTTACATGCATGCTAAATCTACAAGCTCTCCAAAATATTTTTGAATTTGAAGTTAAATATTCAAATTCATGAATATTTTTAACAAATATTTTTGAGCAAATACTATCATGTACCAGACAATGTGTTGGGATTAGGGTTAAAGAAAAAAATAAGACAATAACTGAATTCATGTAATTTATAATAAAAGGAGGGAGACATTTAGCAGATAACTGCATAAATATTAATTATAATTGTGATGCATTGGTAGGAGAAAGTCCTGAAAGTCAGAACCTGAGGTAAACTCTGGCACGTGTTACCTCATATCTCTCTTATTAACCAGCTGAAATATTTTTGGGGTGCCATTCCAGGAGGCCTCCTCTTTAACTATTCTTTTCCTTTTACCCATTTTAGAGACTAACAACGCACCATTTCTAGAACTCCAAGTCAACAGATGTATTATCTTTTCTATGCATTTTATATGTTGCTGGCTTGTTTTTACTATTTTAAATGTTTCCATCTCTCTTTAAGAGTGACATTGGCCTGTAATTAATCTCTGTGTACTTCTCTTGTCTGGTGTTGGCTTTAGTATCAAGGTTTTACTGGTATAGAGTTATGAATTTGGGACTGTTTTCTTTCTTTATTTCCTTCCTCTCTCCTTCCCTCCTTTCCAACTATCCTTTCTTTTAATTCTTTAAAGATTTTATATAAGATTAGAATGATTCATTCTGTGAAGAGAGGATGTCTAAACTTTATGTTAAAAGAAATAAATCCACATTCTGTGAAGTAAAAAGACAAATTCATCAAAGACCTAAATCAACGTAATTATGAAAAAGAGAGGCATGGATAGATAGATAGGATGGTGTGAGTTAATTCCTCACCTCTTATAGCAAGAAGTTCATAAATATACTATAAATTTGAGAGATTTAGAAATAAAGGACTAGGGCTGTCATTTTTATTTTATTTATTTATTTACTTTGTTTTTATTTTTATTTTTAAGCATTTATTTATTTTTAATGATGACATTGGTTAGTGAAATCTGATGTTTCAGCTGCACATTTTAATAGTAAGGCATATATATATTTACATTGTGTTCATTTCCCATAATTGGATTTCTCTCTGTTACCACATATTTAAGCCCCTTTATCCCATCTACCTCCTCCCTTTTTCTCCCCTCTACCTTCTAGTAACCACTAGTCTATTGTCCATGTCCATGAGATTCTGTTTGTTTGTCCTATTCATTTGTTGCTTTTAGGTATATATCCCACATATAAGTGATATCATGTGATTTTCAACTTTCTGTCTGGCTTATTTCGCTTAGTATGATTATCTCAAGGTCCATCCATGTTGTTGCAAATGGCAGTATTTCATTTCTTCTTATGGCTGAGTAATATTCCATTGTGTATATGTACCACAGCTTCTTTAGCCAATCATCTATCATAGGACACTTCAGTGTTTTCTATGTCCTGGTCACTGTGAATAATGCTGCTATGAACATCAGTGTGCAAATATCTTTTCGGATACGGGTTTTCAAGTCTTTAGGGTAAATACCCAGTAGAGGGATTGCTGTATCATACGGTAAATCAATTCTTAGTTTTTTGAGGAACCTCCATACAGTTTTCCATAGTGGCTGTACCAATTTGCGCTCTAACCAGCAGTGTATGAGGGTTCCTTTTTCTCCATATCCTCTCCAACATTTGTTATTACTTGTACGACTGTCATTTTTAATTATGAAAATATGAGAACAACTAAAATCAGAAATAGTTAAAAATGACTGTCTTTAGGGAACTGGTATAGGACTGGATAGGGGAAGTGTAGCATCTTTTATTTAATGTTCTTCTATATTAATTATTTTACTACTTTGCTAAGAAAAAAGAAAAAAAATAAAGATTTCTTAGTTGCAGAAATTTTATAAATCTGTCACTAGGTGGTAGTTTCAGCAGAAATCTAGACTTGAAGGTAAAACCAGTGTGTCAGTACCAGCATTTCTTAAACTTTAACATGTGAATTCTGATGGGGTAGATCTGGCGCGGGATCTGAAATACTCAACATCACTAACCGTCAGAGAAATGCAAATCAAAACCACAATAATATACCACCTCACACCTGTCAGAATGGCTATTATCAAAAAGACAATAAATAACCAGTGTTGGCAACGATGTGGAGAAAAGGGAACCCTCATGCATTGTTCTTGGAAATGTAAACTAGTGCAGCCATCACAGAAAACAGTATGGAGATTCCTCAAAAAATTAAGAATAGAAATACCATATGACCCTGCAATTCCACTTCTGGGTATTTGTCTAAAGAAAACAAAAACAATAATTTGAAAAGATAAATCTACCCCCATATTCACTGTAGCATTGTTCAAAATAGCCAAGTTATGGAAGGAACCTAGGTGTCCATTGATAGATGAATGGATAAAGAAGATGTGGTATATATAAATACACACACACACACAATAGAATATCACTCAGCCATAAAAAAGAATAACAACTTGCTATTTGTAACAAACAACATGAATGTACCTAGAGAGTATTTGCTATGTGAAATCTAAAAAGAAAAACAAAACAAATCAACAAATAAAACAGAAAGAGACTCATAGATACAGGAAACAAAGAGGTGGTTACCAGAGTGGGGAGGGGAGAGGAAGGGGGGTGGTGAGTGAAATAGGTAAAAGAAATTAGGGGGTACAAACTTCCAGTTATAAAATACGTAAATCATGGGGATGTACAGTATAGGGAATATAGTCAATAATATTGTAATAACTTTATATGGTGACAGATGGTAACCAGACTGTGATCATTTTATAATGTATATAAATATCAAATCACTATGATATATACCTAAAATATTGTATGCCAATTATATTTCAATAAAAAAGAAACATACTGCATAGAAGAGACACCTTTAGAAAGTCAAACGGTAAATGACAAACTTAAAAATACTATGCCAACACAATACTAGGTAAAGGATTAATTTCCAATGCTGAAACAGTTCTTGTTAATCAATAAGGAAAAACAAACTCAATGAAAAAATAGGCAAAGGTCAGGAGAGGAAATAAAAATGGCTTTTAAATATATAAAATGATTATCAGTGTCACTCCTATTAATAGCAATGCAAACTAAGACAAGGGAAACATCTCTGGTCAACAAAGAACACACCTTTCCTAAGAGTGCACTAAGAAGGATGTGGGTAAACAGTATATTGCCACTGAGACTGTAAATTGTATAGATAGGGGAAATCTGTTGATGGCTTTTAAATGTAAATGAATCTTTAATTCTGTCCTTGTTAATTTATAATTTATTCTCTATTTGCATATGCATGCAAAGACACATAGGTAGATATTATGAGGTTTTGCCTATAAAAACAAAGAACTGGAAACAATTTCAATGTCCATCACTAAGAAACTCATTTATTCAATTTTAATACTTTTTATGTGGAATGGCATGTAACTATTGTAAAAAATTATGGCAGTTCTAAAAATGAAAATATAGAATACTATCTAAAAAGTGCAGAACATATATAGCACGCTAGCATTTTTTAAAAATGGTTAATATTAATTTTAATAATGTATTTTTAACTCAATAAAACCAAAATATTAACACTTCAACAAGTAATAAATATAAATAATTATGAGATTTTTACATTCATTTTTTCATGTAAATCTTCAAAATCTGATGTGTATTTTATACTTACATCCCAATCTGGACTAGCCACTTTCCAACTGCTCACTATCAACATGTGCCTACAATACTGAACTGTGTAGATCTAGATCAATCTTTTTCAAATATTTTTGATTGGGCTCCCATCTGTAAAAATTTTCAGCATGCACTCCCAGTTTATGTATGTGTATTTATCTATAAATTATATTCATACATTATCACTAGGTACTATTTCAAGATAAAAAGACATATACTTAAGGTGAAGTAGTTCATTGTTCAAGAAAGTGGCTATAAATCCTTATTAAAACTTTTTTGGGGAACCTTTGGTTAGATTCTATTTTGAATGCTTTAAAAAATCTTATGTTATGACTGCAAAAATGGTCCTGCTAAAAGGATAAGTCTACACTCTGTCGTTTTCTTGTTTGTATTATTAGTATTATCTATAATTTTGGTATATTTGCAGGAATCTTTTAAAGTTTCTTGCATATTTTATAAGAGTTAGTGTAATCAGAACTATATAATAGAATGTATAAATCCACTTAATCTGTGTATCTACAAACTAAAAGCAAGGGCACATCTTCTGTATCCATTCATCTATCAATAGGTACTTAGATTGCTTCCATATCTTGACAACCCCTTTATAGCACGAAACTTCCTTTCCCTTGGGATATACCTCACCAAACTACACATGCAAACCACTGACAATATCTACATTAAACATTGGTAAAGCATATATTGTTGTGGGATGCTGAAGGGAAAATAGAGATTAAAAATTAACCAAAAGTATGAGTTAAAACAATTAAAAAAACAAAGCACTCTCTACATAAGAGAACTTATTCATGGCCCACAGATAAGGAAGGGTAAGCTCTTCTGGTGTGTTCACAAGGCACGAACAATTGAAGTAATGTTCAGGGTTCTTCCAATGTGAAGACGGTGGGGTGTATCAGTGAAAGTAACTGGTTGCAAACAAATAAACAAACAAGAACAAAATAACACAAACTCTTAACTCCAGATTTATTAAGGAAAAAAAATGGGAGGAATAAACTTAAGAAGTAGAAGCTTAGACCAAATGAAGGCCAGAAAATCAGGCTTAAAAGGTAAGTGGAAACAAAACCAACCCCAAAGGTGACAGGAAAAATAATCATAGTTTAGTAGTAAAGCATGGCTTGAACTATCATACATTTTTTCACACATCATGCATGGCTGCTGGATATTATCACCATTGCTTCCATAAATGAAGCCTGGGAGACTTGATAGTAAAAAAACCACATTAAATTTCTACAGTAAGAGTTATATAGACTCAAGGACATACTCAATCCTATCCCATTGAAATAGAATACACAATGCACACACTTGTCTAGTATTTCTAGTAATTCTCATTCATGGCACCTCATTTCCTTGTGGCTTTTCATATTCATTGGGAAATAATTTGTGGTATTTATTTGAATTTTAGGATAAAATAGATTCATCAGAGAATTTGCATTATTTTCTGTCATGTGCTCAGAATCACTATCAGTCATAGACTATTTTTAACTAAATGCATACATTTGAAGATTTTTGTATAGCCCAGGTGATATGAATTTAAATTGCAAACTCATTCTAAGATCAGTTTGTGGTTATGACTTCTCAGGAACTTTTCTTAAACCTCTGTTTTGTCCAGCTCTAATGCATCTTTCTTTCCAGTTTCCAGTCCTCTGGAAATGAGTATGTGTGTGAGATGCCAGTTGGGGGTGGAGGGCTAAAGGGCTGGATTGGGGAACTTGAAGGGTAACTAACTTCTCTCTTAATGTTTAGAGGAATACCATCCAAAAAAGGAAATATGAAATGAACATTCAATAAAACATGTATTCATAAAATGGCAAGTTGAAGATGTTAAGTTCCTGGAGTTGTAACGACAATATCGAAATGATTTGAATAGGGTAAGGGGGAGCAAACTTTCCCTTTAACATCCCAACAGAAACTTTTTTAGTTAATTAAGACAATGATTTTAAACATAAATTCACCTAATAGAACTCTAGATGTAAATATATTTGTTGTAAATTTATTGAGTAAAGACATTTTATTTGTTTATTTAATTGGATTAGGAATTAGATATTTTTAATAAAATAATTTGACTTGGATATGGAAGGTCCTTTCTATAAGAAGATTTAAAACTGTTTTTTAATGAGGGCAATATAATGTTTTGCAAATAAGCTTTCTGCATAACTTTTGCTCAAAGAAGAAACTAAAAAATTAGGAGTCAATAACGCAAAGGTTTTCAAGTATTTCCATTTTCAGATTTCAGTCTAAAATACTTATGGGTATTTAGCAGAGCAGATGGCTTCAAGGGATAAATATTTGTAGCTTAACATTTTAAATAGAAACTATACCCTTTATAATAGAATAACTTTATAATAGAATGACTTCTGTGACAACAGACTGTTCTTATGTAACTATTTTGAGGTATGAAGAAAATGTTTTAGTTGAACACTTTAAATAAAATAGAGTTTTGAATTAATAGCGCTTCAATTCTAACTTGAGTTTTGTTACTCTTTTGGAGTAGTATTTAAACATAAATATAGAATACCTAACAACTTATATCACTACTAACTCGGTATACTTTTTCAAAATCTGCTATAGTCTTATAAGAGTCAGCTACATTTTTGAGGCAAATTTCACTGTTTCAAATGTTCCTTGGAGAATCAGAAGTTACTTGGCTCTGGCCAGGACAGTCAGAGTTCTAATTTTACTACCTGAGTAAAGAAACAACAAATTCGCATAGAAGAGTTTGACTCCAGTGAGCACAGATTCCTGTAAGGTGTTCCAGAAAACTCAAATGTATTGTCTTTTTGTACTATGGCAAACCAAGATACTTGGTTAAATCTCCATCCAGTATACCAAATCTGAAAATGTTGAGTGAGCATGTGTGTGTATATGTGCATATGCATGTATGTATTTTTTTTTAAACTAAACTGGTTGGAAATTAAAAAATTTATGAAAGACCATAAATAAAAAGGCAGAAATCCAGAAAAGTAAAGAATTCTGGGGCCAGTATTTGCTGGATGCTGGTGCGATCTGCTAATGTATGGCCTAGAGTCTGGGTATTCAAGGGCCTCATTCTTAAGCGTTAGGAATTTGGAGTTCAATCTGAACATGAAGTCCTATCATATAAAATCTGAATATAGTCAAGAATCTCCAAACCACAAAATATGAAAAACAAGCAAATAAACAAAAACCCCAACAGGGAGTTGACAGAGATACATGCCCATCTGTCTTGGATCTGGAAATAAAAAAAGATTAAAAAAAAAAAAAAGAAAAAAGAAAAAAACGTTCCCCTGAGAATTAATAACCACAAACTCACTCACACTTATGAAGATTTATGGCCTGAATTCATACCACCCCAAAATTTAAAGTGGTTCCAGATTGGTACTATCTCCATGTGCATGGGAGAATCACATTTCTCATAAAGAAATGAATTCTACATATTCCAAAGTCATCAAACAAATTAAAAACACACTACCACAAGAAATATATAAACAAACTATAGAATCTGACCTGAAAATACTATAAGTATTAGAATTATTAGATAAGGAACATTAATACACTTAACATGCCTAGACAAAGTATTAAACATAAGAAAACTACAGAGATTTGAAAATAACCAATGAGATATCAATGAACGAAATATATAATAATATTTTAGAACTGGCGGAAAAAACTAAGGAGACTGCCAGAGATCAGACAGAGTTGAAAAGAGAATTCATACTGGAAGACAGTTCTCAAGAAATAACAGACAATGAAGCAAAAAGTCAAAATATAGAAAATAAAAAACAAAGGTTAAGAGATATGGAGAGGGGTCGAG
The DNA here is from genome assembly GCA_028627145.1 of Eidolon dupreanum. Taxonomy (NCBI): domain Eukaryota; kingdom Metazoa; phylum Chordata; class Mammalia; order Chiroptera; family Pteropodidae; genus Eidolon; species Eidolon dupreanum. Next base: position 23,345,715 of record CM053509.1, read on the forward strand.
AAATCTCAAAGTACTGTAGTAGTTACAGAAGGACATAAAAGAGAACAAGTAATGAAAGGCCTTTTATGGATTCCAGAAATGACTTACTGCTCTGGAAGCACAAAGGCACGAACACATTCAAAATGAAAAATTCACAGTAAAAAGCTAACTCTGTAGTGCTTGACTTCTATGCACTATTAAATTGTAGATGATCAAACTTAACTATGTGTACACTAAAACAATCTTCACTGATTGTCTATTATAAAAATAAGACTACTAAATACACCAAAAAATCTAATAATCCATCAAATGATATAAAAAAATCTAGCATGTATAATGGGGACTAAAAATTAACATAAAAATCTAAATTTTAGTGTTTATTTCCAATCCTAAAATTTACAAGATAGTAGATCCTCTACCCAATTAACTTCTCTAAGTCGGAAATCATACCTTAAGTATTACCTCAAGAAGCCTTCATTACAGGGTTCCCATAACAGGAAAATCATTTGTCCTACTTCATGAAAATAGTGCAAACTTTGGAACTATATTTAAATACTAGCTACCTATTTAGCTGTGTAGCCTTGAGCAAAATGATTAATTTCTTTGACCTTCTGTTCCTTGCTTATAATATGTGAATAATATCACTTATATCTCAGGACTGCTGAAGTACTGAATGATATTTAAAAATAATGCCTGTAGTGTAGGACAACTATTTACTAAGCATCTGCTCTTATCATTCTGCAATGACCTTTTGAAGCCCCTAGGGTGCATTACTTCATCCATAGTTCAGAATGCCTTATATACCTCAATCTCCCTTTGTATCTCTGAACCTTGTGGGCATGTGGGGTCTTTAACTCTCTCATGTATGTGGGGTTCCCATACATATGTGTTAAAGTTAGTATTTTCTCTTGCTAAAAATAAAAAATAATCATGCCTATAACATAGTAGACACCAAGCAAGCTTCCACAGTACTCTACATGCTGATTATTATAAACAGAAATGTCTTCTAGAGTGGTTACCAAAGACAAGATCTCCAGAAAAAAGCCATCAGAAATGACTAAAATGAGAAGTGAAATTCTGGCTATACAACAGGTTCCCAAAACTTTCTTGGTTCAAGCTGCTCTGAGTTTCTCAATGTTTTTCATGGCATTCCCAAGTCAAAAGGCTATAGTTCTGTTTATTAAATAGTTAGGTTCGAACGACTTAATATGTTTTTATGTCCTAACAACTCAGTAGCTATTTAAAAACAAAATAAAAAAAAATAATGTTTTAATTTCTTTAATAACCACTGCAACTTACTAATGGGATAGGTGCACCTGTTGAGCTATGCACATATTCTAAAACCTTGAACATTGGACACATTGGGCACTTTTGCCCTCATTTCCTGTTCTCCACTGATTTTCCTGTTAACCACTGGCATTTATCACAGTAACTTCTGGTATCATCACAAGGACATGACGTTATCAAGGGTACAATCTGATATTAAAACTGTGAACCACCCTGAGCCAGTACTTTGTGTGGTGGATGAAAGATGGAGCTAAGTTTACCTCAATTTTTTTTAATTTTCCTATTTTCAATTATAGTTGACATTCAATACTACTTTAGTTAAAGGTATGCAGCACAGTTGTTAGGCATTTATAACTTATGAAGGGATTCCACCAATAAGTCTAATACACACCCAGCATCATACATAGTTATTATATTATTGACTATATTCTCTATGCTGTACTTCACATCCCTGTAGCTATTTTGTAATTGCCAATTTGTACTTCTTAATCCCATCACTTTTCGTTCAGTCCCTTAACCTCCCTGCCACCCAAATTTGGAAACCATCTGTTTGTTCTTTGTATTTGTAAGTTTGTTTCTGTTTTGATTGTTAATTTATTGTTTTTTGGATTCCAAAAATAAGTGAAATCATATGGTATTTGTCTTTCTATGACTTATTTCACTTAGCATATTACCCATCCATGTTGTTGCAAATAGTAAGATTTCACTCTTTTTATGACTGATTAGTATTTCATGATATATGTGTGCCACAACTTCTTTAATCATCTATCAATGGACACTTGGGTTGCTTCCATATTTTGGCTATTAAACATGACATATCTTCCTTTGTCTCTTGTTATACCCTTTGTTTTAAAGTCTGTCTTTTCTGATACAAGTATTGCTACCCCAGCTTTGTTTTAATTTCCATTTTCATAAAATATCTTTTTCCATCCCTTTCAGTCTGTGTGTGTCTTTCAATCTCAAGTGGGTCTCTTGTAGGCAGCATATGTATGGATCTTGTTTTCTTCTCTATTCAGCCACCCTATCATTTAATTTGAGCATTTAATCCATTTACATTTAAAGTAATTACTAATAGAAATAGTTAATGCCATTTTATTATTCATATTTTTAATCTTTTTTTTTCCCATCCTCTTAAAGAAATCTCTTTAACATTTCTTGTTATACTGGTTAGGTGGTAATGAAATCCTTTAGCCTTTTCTTGTCTAGAAAGCTCTATCTCTCCTTCACTTCTAAATGACAGCCTTGCTAGGTAGAGTAATCTTGCTGGTAGGTCCTTACTTGTCATCACTTTTAATACTTCGTACCAATCGTCTCTCAACTGCAAAGTTTCTGTTGAGAAATCAGCTGGAAGTCTTATGGGAGCTCCCTTGTAGGTAACTACTTTTCTCTCGCTGCTTTGAAGTCTCTTTTTGTCTTTAACCTCTGGCATTTTAATTATAATGTGTCTTGGTGTGGGCCAATTTGGTTTGTCTTATTTGGAACTCTGTGCATCCTGGACTTGTATGTCTATTTCCCTTGCTAGGTTAGGGAAGTTTTCAGTCATTATTTCTTTAAGAAGGTTTTTAATACCTTGCTTTCTCTCTTTTCCTTTTGGTACTCCTATGATGTGAATGCTGTTTACCTGATGTGGTTCCAGAGGTCCCTTAAACCAGGAGTTCCCAACCCCTGGGCCACGGATCAGTACAGGTCTATGGCCTGTTAGGAACAGGGCTGCACAGGAGAAGGTGAGCAGCCGGTGAGCAAGCATAGTTTCATCTGTATTTGCAGCCACTCCTCAGCACCAGCATCACCACCTCAGCTCTACCTCAGATCATCAGTCATTAGATTCTGATAGGAGCACCAGTCCCTGATGCCAAAAAGATTGGAGATTGCTGTCTTAAGGTATACTCCTTTAAAAATGTTTTTTCTTTTTGCTGTTCCCATTGGGTGTTTTCTGCTACCTTGTCTTCAAAATTGCTGATTCAGTTCTCTGCTTTATCTAATCTGCTGTTAATTCTATCCAGTCTTCATTTTAGTTAATGTAGTCTTCATTTCTGTTACCGTAGTCTTCATTTCTGACTGTTTCTTTCTTTTGGTTTCCTTCTCTTTGTGTAAGTTCTGAGTTCATGAATTCTTCCCATAAGTTCATTGAGCATCCTTATAACCAGTGTTTTGAACTCCAAATCTGGAGATTGCTTGCTTCCATTTTGTTCTTTTTCTGGAGTTTTGTCCTGTTCTTTCATCCGATATGTTTGTTTGTTTGTTTCCTCATTTAGGCTCCTTCCAGCATTTGTTTCTATGTATTAGACAGATCTGCTACATCTCCCAGTCTTGGCAGGATGGCCTCATGTATCAGGTGTCCTGTGAGGCCCAGTGGTGCAAACTCCCTGGCCACCCATATCAGGTGTTCCATGGGTATCCCTTTTGTGGGTTGTGTGAGCCCTCCTACTGTAGTTAAGTCTTGATTGTTGTGGGTCCCTCAACATTTTTAATTACCCCAAACAGTGCCCCTAAGAGTTTGCTATAGTGGCAAACTAAGGCACCTTGCTGCAGAGTTTGGAAAATGTGGGTGACTTCTTATAGAAAATAACTACTAAACCTAGTTGATTTTCATAAATTCTGATGAGTTTCATTCAAATTCTACACGTCACTCAATTACCTGCCACATTTACAGTGCATGCCAATGATATTTACTGTCCTTTAACTAGGCTAGACAACTTAACTAAAACAATGCTGAATATAGTAAATATTGAATTCAAATATTCAGTGAATTGAATTAGCAATAAATTTAGACCTGTGAATGTATATCAACTCTTACCTTCTACTTTATTCCGCTGAAAATTAAATTTTACTTTATTCCTTTTCAGCTATAATCCAAAATACTTACCAACTTAAACTGTCAGCACAGATTACAATTTTCAGAAATCATCAGTTATCAATATCATTAATTTACTTAGATGCTGTATTACTGTTTTCTGTGGTTATGATCCCACATTATAGTTCAAACTTTATAGAGAAGACTGGGGGAAGTACCCAGGTGAAAAATATATTTATTAAACACCTAAGTGACAAATATTCTTCTGGCTAAAACAACTATAAATAAAATGAAACTGCAGTTTTGACAGAACTTAGTTAAGGAAATAAAAATTAAATAATAAAGCAAATAACTTAATAGGATAACTTCAGGTCAATGATGTAAAGTTACAGTGATAGACCACTTTAGGCAACTTTATTTAAGAAAGTCTAACTGACATGAGTTAACATCATGAGACAGGCATATAAAGAGGTAAAGGACAGGAATAAGGGAAAGGCACTAAAGTAGAAAAGGGCCTAGAAGAAAAAAGGTAGTCAGCAAAACTTGTGTGAAGAGAGTGAGGGAAAAAATGGTAATGAAGTAAGATTTGAGAGAAAGTCAGGAACCAGAATACAGTGAAAATAGCAGTCTTTAACAGATTGGATTTTATTCTAACTGTTACAGAAATCTTGTAAAAGGTTTTAAGATGAAAAAAGTCATGATCTGATTTACAAAAGATTTCTATGGCTGCTGTAGAGAGAATGAATTAAGAGGAATGACGGAAGTGGAAACAGATATTTAGAAGTACTGCAAAAGTTAAAAGTTAAGAGATGATGTTGGCTTAAACCATTATGGTGGTAGAAAAGATGAAATAAACACATTTGATACTATTTTGGAGGAAGAACTGATAGGATTTGATAATGGATCAGAACGGGTGGTGGTGGTAGTGGTGGTGAAGAAAAGGGACCAAACGAGAATGTTTCCTAGTTTTGGGAATTGAGTAACTAGTTAGATGATTGTTACCTTTACTGAAATTAGGTAGAATGATGGAGAAAGATTTGTAGAATAACCAGGGAGGACTGAATATGTAACTGTCTTTCAATAACCTATCAAAACAACTAAAAAATGTAAATCCATTTGAAAATTATTTAATATATGCTTTTATGTTTTTTAAAACACATTCTTTGTTGTTTATAAGGATGATGCTAAATTACCTTTGGTAATACTGTCCAAAGTATCTTCTCTTCCATGTATGAGAATTTACAGATTTTTTTCAATCTTAACAAAGTTTATCCATAATTCTGATATAGTTACTTCAGTCTGCAGTTATATAAAAGTTAGTTATTATTTGATTAATATGTGTTTTATCCACTAGTTTTTAAGGTCCAAGAAACCATGTTAATTTTTCATTACTAAAGTGCTAAAAATTTTTAGCGAATGCGTAAATTAGTGAATATCTAGAGATACAAAGTCGATATTCAGTAGATTTACAATAATACAATAAAGAGAGTAGCATAAGGAAGAGGCTTTAATAACTGAGTAAAAATTAAAACTTATAACATAAAATCACCTATTTATTTGTATCATATAAATTACTTCTCATCTTACCTGGGGGTGGAGGGTGGTAGGTGGTAGGGTAAATTTATGAATTCTACCAAGAATGCTAGCTCTCTGATCCTGGAAACATCTAATCAACTGTATTTACTGAGTATTCAAAAAAAAAATGCAAGACGTTTAAAATTAAATTAGTAAACATTTTCAAGGAACTTATAATTAATTGATATATAATCTTATTATTAAGTACATATTAATCAGTACTATCTAGTACAACTTAGCTAAAATATATTTTGTCCTACAGATCAAAAACTATTTTTGAAATTAGTTTTTAAAAACTACTTATGGCTATTTTAACATTCCTTTTCTTCTGTCATTTAAGCTTTGTGGCCTTTCATGTCTTCCAAATAAGCACTGACATGCTAACTTTTTTGGTCCACCTACACATCATCCTCCCTCCAATATTTTATTTTAAAAACAATATCAGAAATCCTAATTCTAAGATGGAGTAACAGATAATGGATTTATCCTACTGCCCAAAATGACTAAAAAAGGCAGATAAAATATATAAAATTAAGGTATTCAAAGAATAGAACTCAGGTAGTGAAGGGCAGTGATCCCAAGAGAGATGGGAAACAAATAGATGAGCCATATAATTATCTTCATTTTAAAGTCTCGAGGGAATTTTCAGGTGGCTGGCACAGAAGGAGGAACCCAGGTAAAGTCCAGCAGACTCTGGGTTGAGGAGACTGAGTATAAGAGAACCATTAGGCACAAGCCTAAAACCTATAAATCCCTATTAAATCCATCTTACCAAGTCACCACAGTAACTCTGGGATACATTCTCCCTTGCTGCAGCAATCAACGTTATATTGTTCACAAGATTATTGATTTTAAAAGTTATTTTTTAAAAAATTAACTAAGCCAGAAATGGATATAGCACATGATAGTCCGGGTGATTGCTAGCTTGTGGGCTTTGATAAATGAAATTTTCAGAAGAAAGTTGAAGAGTTTTTCACTGCTTTATACAATCTTGGTGGGATACCAGACGAGAATTACAGTGTATATGAGAAAATTTTCTACCATGCTCTGTTGTTCCATACAAAAAAAAAGGTAACTGTCACTTTTCTAATAGCCCATAGACTTAATGTCCATGAAAGACATAATCTCTATTTTCCATACATTAAATCTTTTCACCATTGGTAGATGGATCTTAAATACCAATTTAATCATATTATACTCATACTCAAATTCTCATGTGAGGTTAATATACAAGAAAATGCAAAGATTTTAAGTGTTGTGTTTGATGAGTTTTAACAATTTTATATACTTGTGAAAATGCCATCCAAACAAGACATAGAGTATTTCCGTCACCCCAGAAAGTTTCCACATGACTCCAGTAAACTTTCTCTCCCTAGGCAATTATTTTCAGATTCGTACCACCATAAATTAGATTACATGATCTTTGGATTATATAATTTACTCAACTTGTTTTGTTTTTTAAGGTGAGATTATAACTTTATATACACAAACCAGATATGTGTTCATATTTTTTAACAGATAGGTCAATAAATAGTTTCTAGTACGTGAGTAAGTAGGGATTTTCTCTTAGCTATATGTATTTCTCTTCTGTTCACATGGCTTTTCTAACTTTTATTAAATATTTGCCCTGATAAGAGGAAATATGCTATATAAATGCAAACTAGTAATAATATAAAATCACATCATTAATCAGCTTTCCAACTATCTATTCTCCAGCCAAGTAATAATTAAGGGATTCCATAATATCTCTGGAAGAAGACTGCTCAGCAAGTGCAATTAAATATAGAGAAATATACAAAAGGATTCATTACTGGGTGGATCTGCTTATCACTGATAGCAAAAAAGGTACTAGATCTTCATCAGAACTCAGCTTTGTAACACCACCATCTTCTAATTAGAATTTATTGTGAATTTAATTAAGTTTTTGCCTTTTATAAATTTCAAAATACTTCTATTTCTGCGGTATGCTTCTACTGACATCATCCTGAGAGTCTGAAGTGTTAATTATTCTAGATTTTTCTGGAATTAAGCTAAAAAGAAAGTACTGTAGTACATGTTTAAGAATAGTGTATTTTTATTAATTGAACAGAGAGTAAATAAAGCTTATTTGATTTATATTCCAAAGAAGTGTTTACTTTGTGGCACTCTTTGATAATTTATGCTTTCTAATTTTAAAAAGCTTTAGCAGTAGCTGTTACTTGCATGTATTTCAGTTGAAATAGTATCAGTTTTTATTTCATCTCTTTTGATCCCAGAACCCAGAAGAAACTTATCTAGTGCTGATGACAATAATAGCAATCACTATGCTAAGGACCAGATTTATCATGATTGTACATTTTAAATGTCAAGGTATAGTAACAATTCTGATTGTGAGTTGTGAGAAAGATTTTATTGATCTATTCAGCACCATGTATGAATGGCATGACCATCTCGTGAGTCTGAAATATTTTCTTTTAAAAAACCTGAAGCAAAAGTTTATTCTAACTTATAAACACTGGATTCAATATTCTATATTTTTTAAAAATGTAGAAAGAGGACAATTAAAACTATCTGTCCTTTCCACACTTAAAAACATTATTGACAAGGATATACTGCCAAATTATGAAGCATATTGTTTTCCAGTGAAGTCAAGAAACAGGAGAGAAAAAGAAGATGAGAACTAAATAAAGATTTAGCTTATATCAAATCTCCAGAATCTTAACTACATATACCTGAAACCTGACAGTTGTACAACATTTAAGCTTGCTAGGTGTATTAGACAGCTCATGCTGCCATGACAAAATACCATAGATTAGGTGGCTTAAACAAGAGAAACTTTTTTTCACAGTTCTGGAGACTGGTAGTCTGAAGTCAGGGTACCAACATAGTGAGTTTTGGTGAGTTTCCTTCCTGGCTTGCATGGAGACCTTCTTGTTGTGTCTTCACATGGTGGCACCCTGATCATAAACTTCTAACTTCAATACTGAAGAATGAATAGGTTAAACCAATCAGCACATTCCAAAGTGATCATTTCAGGTATACCACCTAAACCAGCCAATACAATCATATTGAATCTATGATCTTTCATTGGAAACTAAGAGGTATTGGAGCTTTCTTCTGATATCAATAGCCTGGAGTTGCTGTTAACTTTGTTAGCCTGAAAGAGGGCAGAGTTGAGAGAAGTATAAAAATTAATTAAATAAATAAGTCGATCAATCAACTGATCATTAAAAACAAAAACAACACAATTGGAACTTTGATTAAATCACACTTGAAGCCTAACTACCTATAAATTTGTTCAATTTTGTAAACTAACATATTCCTTTTATTGTTTAAGCCAATTTGAGTAGCATTTTCTGTTGCTTCCTAAATGATAAAAACAACTTAGTAGATTAACTTTCTCTTACAGTGATAATCTAGAAAAAACTTAAGACTCAAATAGCAGAAAGAGTAAGCAAAAGCAACCTGGTTGACAAAAAAATGGAAACTTTTTTTTATCACGCAATATCCTATTTTCTGTTACTATTTGCCATCAAAGTTTTAATTTAAGTGATATTCATCTACTAAAAAATATCAGCAAGGGGTGAGAGTACCAAATTTAAACTTACTGGCTGTATTTTGGTTTATGGTGTGTGTGTGTGTGTGTGTGTGTGTGTGTAAGTAATGTCATATCCTTAATTAATACCTGTCAGCTCTCTTTTCATATGCCACCACATGAGTAGAAAGCAATTACTAACCCTTACCGTAACATTCTAGAATTAGGTTGATACTGCATTTTTTCTTTGAGATTCAGAGGAGTCCCTAAAGTCAGCGCTCTACTCAACAAATAAACTAAAAAGAACCCAACTCCTCTGAGTTTGCAGGAAAGTGGTTTACAATAAAACTTGTAAAATTTTGCTTTATTTTGGGAGATACTATACAATATAAAAAAAAGCTGAGTCTAAAAGGATTTTAGACTTTGAATTTAATCCATATGTGGTACAAATAGTTTATATTGGGTTCACATATATATTTCCCCCATTTTAATTACTACTAGAACAACTATTTTAAATTGAATTAGAGAGGATTTTATAAATTTGACCTCAAAGACAAGGGAAGTAAAAGCAAAAATAAATGAATGAGACAACAGTAAACCAAAAAGTTCTGCACAGTAAAAGAAATCATCAACAAAACAAAAAGATGACCAACTGAATGGGAGAAGATATTTGCAAAGGATACTTCTGATAAGGGGATAATAGCCAAAACATATAAAGAACTCATAAAACTCAACAACAAAACAACAAACAATCTAAATTTTAAAAAAATGGGCAGAAGATCTGAACGGATACTTCTCCCAAGATGTAAAAATGGCTAAAAAATATGGGAAAAGATGCTCAATTTTACTAGCTATTAGGAAAATGTAAATCAAAAACACAACAAGATACCACCCTACACCTGCTTGAATAGCTGTTATCAACGTGACAAAAAATAAGTGCTGGAGAGGCTATGAAGAAAAAGAAATCTGCATATACTGTTGGTGGGACTGTGAACTGGTACATCCACTATGGAAAACGGTATGGGGGTTCCTCAAAAAATTAAGAATTTTTGAATGACCCAGAAAACCTTCTTCTGGCTATCTACCCCAAAATTTTGAAAACATTTATCTGTAAACATATATGCACCTAGATATTATTCATGGTGGCCACAATACGGAAACAACCAAAACGTCCTTTGACAGATGACTGAATAAAGATGTGGTACATATATACAATGGAATACTACTCAGCCATAAGAAAACATGAAATACTGCCATTTGCGACAACATAGATGGATCTTAAGAATATCATGCTAAGCGAAATAAGTCAAATGGAAAAAGTCAAGAACCATATGATTTCACTCATAAGTGGGATACAAAACTGAAAGCAAATAAACAAAAAAGACAAACAAATAGAAAATCATAGTCACAGGCAATAGTATGGTGGTTGCAGGAGGGAAAAGGGAGTAGGGGAGAGGTAGAAGAGGGTAAAGGGGGTCAAATATATGGTGACAGAGGAGATTTGACTTTGGGTGGTAAAAACACAAAGCAACTTATGAATGATGCACTTGAAACTTATGTAATTTCATTAACCAATGTCATCCTGATAAATTTAATAAAATTTATTTTAAAAACAAACTTGAACATAATCCTTTCATTCTTTGTTCACTTGCCTAGTTATATTTTTACACAATTGCAAGTGTAGTATGCATAAAAATATGAAGTATGCTTTTTATTTTTCTATATGTTTTGCTATAATATTGTATATTTATAATTATAAATTTTGATTGCTATATCATGATCCATTGAACAGATAAATAAAATTTAGATATCTACCTATATTTAGATATTGCCATATCTGATGTCAAAATTTTAGATATAAAGAATAAATTAACATAACTATTTGGATCATTTCCTTAGGATAATGATCAAAAATGGAATTAAATCAAATCATAAAACATTTTTATAACTCTTCATAGAAATACAAAATTTTTTCCACAGTTGCACAATTTACATGGCAACTAGCAATAGCCAATGCATCAATTTTTACAATAGTGCAACTGTTACATTGTCTGAAACTCAAAGAAAATTTCTAAAAATATGTCTTATAACAAGTTTACCTGTGATGCATTTTAAAAGTATATCTTTCTTGGTTATACCCCCATTTTAATAAATCAGAATCTCTCAGCTATGACCTACAAATATACAATTTAATAAACTGTTAACGATTTGGACAATAAAATTTGCCCAATAAAGTTTGAAAACTATTCTATTAAAGTATCTCTAGCATTTTCTCAGATTATCTTAAAAACCCAAATTATAAAAATAATGATTGGTTGTTAGACTCTACTGAATGCTTTTCACTTAGCAGAATCTGTTCTAAGAGGTTTTACTTGTATTACCTCACTTAAGCCTTACAATAATTCTATGTGATAGGTAAGATTATTATCCTAATTTTACAAAAGTGGAAGCTGAGGCCCAGCGGTTAAGAAGTGGTTAGTGAAAAACATACTATTTTAATACAGGCTGTCAAGCTTGGATCTGACATTTTCCCAGATATTACTCCACCATAAATCATTCATTCCTTGAACAGATGTTCTATCTGAGGGTAATAAAGCAGACCTGATTAAGATGGCTATAGAAAAAAATAAAGCCGTATAAAAAGGGGAGAAAAGAAAATATTGGGAGTATAAAATAAAGGGGGCATATGTGGAGAAATAATACCTGTCAAGCACCTCAAAAAGAAATTTTATACATACAGTGCTATTTTTATATTCATACGTATATGCAAATGACACATTGTGACCTGGCTAACTAGCAGCTTCTGATATGTGATGATGCATAGACTAAGATTAGATCCACTTTAACAAAGCTCAAATAATATGTAAAGAGTTTTGGAAGAGACATCTCAGATTCCAAACCTTGAATATATTCTGGGATTTATAAACAAAGAGGAACAACTTATTATATGACTAAGAAGTGGAATCTATGTGGCATGTATTTATATTTGTATTAGTAATTCTAGTATTTTAACAACTTAATATAAAGTTATCAATAACTTTTGAAATATGAATACCTCAGAACCCAGCGTGATTTATAGGAGTAGTATGTAAAGCATATACAATTACATTAATAATTTCCATACTTTTCTGATCTAGTCCATTTCATGAACAGGACTGTTGGTTAATGATCCTTATAATGACAACTCCAAACAAGCCTTTCCTGTTCAAACATTTTCCTCCCTTTGTTATTCAAGTCCCTTCTTCAAACACAGTTTCCCATTACCTTCCTTTATAAACCTAATGCTTTGGACATTCATTACTCCCTAAACAATTCCCTTTTTTTTAATAGCCACAACTGTGCTCCTGTAATCTAGTTTATCTCTGGATATTGATGACTCAAATACTCTCTCCCTACTGAAGCCTCTGGTCAAAGGAAATGTACACTCTGAATTACTCTATACTTCTTTTTGAAATTACTAAGTGTGAGGGACTGTCAAGCAATTAAGAAAAAGACTGAATATGGAAGATAAGGTTCCTCTTCCCTGAGTGCTTTCAATCTGGTAAAGAGTTCTAATCCTGTTTTACAGTGTTGTTTTCTTTTATATTTTAAAGAATGGTTGTCTAGAAAAGTTTGCTAATTTTTCAGTAATCTAAAAACGAAGAAACACAATTTAGACCAGAGGCCTTAACAAGAACTTTACTGTTACAATGAAGTTTTATATATTACCTTCCTGGACAAATGAGCTAAGAAACAAGCATATTAAAGTGATGGTCTTATGACACATTATAATACTATATTGTGTTCTTTTTAATATGTTTGGATCCATTTTATAAATTATATTTTCAATATTATGTACAAGGAATTTATTAAGAGTTCTTCACATATTCACTAATTTAAAAGTTTAATATTCTATTAAAATCATTAGGAAAGCTTATTCAATATAAATAGTGGTGACAGGAATTTTCCTACTAAATTCTACTGGAAGAAAAACAAATGGTCATCTAGTTTACTAGCAAGAACAGGCCCATACTATTACATGAAAACTATCTATTTAGGCCTATTTATTTATCATTTAAAAAATATAAAATAACATTCTAGTTTTCTTATGAATAATAAAGAATAGGTAAATCCAGGAAAATCTGGCAATCGCTAAGATTTAGGTAAATGGGTCCAGAATATACCATGGTGGCATAAAAATTATTTTGAGCTGAAGGCATTTGAGTTCCTGAAATAACTTCTCTGCCTAAAAGGAAAGCTTCCAAAAAAGGCTCAAAAGACCTCAATTGTCATAAATTCCCTTCTGGGGAACAACTCTAACCTTCTCAGAGGAAAAAGAGGCAGTACACTGAAACAGACATTGTCACAAAACAATCCTGTCTACCATCTATTCTCCTAAGGGTCAGTTGGTCTTTCCAGAAAGTTATCTGTTATCCCATAAATCATCTTCCTCCTCCCATTCTAAAAAAGTCTTTTGTTTCCCCTAACTGATCTTCTCCCTTTCATCTATTAAGGTAGTATATAAACCCACAAATTCTAACACCTGTTTGAGTTACTTTTTGTGAACTCAGGTACATACATATATAATTAAAGCTGTTTTTTTCTCTAACTAATCTCTCTTTGTCAGTTTAATTCACAGGTCTCCAAGTAGTAAATTAAGAGGGTAGAAGGAAAGTTTTCCTCCCTGACACAGTAAATTACAGCTATAGATTTAAAACTATTTATGTTTTCTTCTCATGTTTTGTTACATATTTAAAGTTTTAAAAATGTAAAATATTTATTTCTTTTAAAAGGAGTTATTCCCTCTTATAAATTAATGCCCAAGAAAATGATGACTAGCTCTGAATGTGGCTCAATTCTTGTGAACTCAGGCAGGAGGTATTATACTAACAGAATTAAAAAAAAAACAAAAAAGAATTTTCAGATATATAATGAGGTAACATTATACCTACTGTATGACCTCCCAAAATATTTCCAAAACTAGAAATTGAACACCATTACAGGCTTATCTCTCTTTTGTCTCTCTTTAACTCTACTAATCCTTATTGTTGTAAGGCAAAAAATAAAAGTAGAAAGACAGGTAAGAAGGGTGAACTTAGTCTGTTGGCATACTGTTTTCTAAAGAAAACTATAAAGAAAAGAACAAAATAGCTTAAGCCTTTTAAGAACTATTTTGTAAGCAACTTAAGTGCCATATAATGTTACTGAGTACTTTTATAAATGAATCATCTAAAGTTGAGTGCATGTTTTCAAAATCAGTTGTAAATCTTTAATCAAAGCCTCAAATGACTGCAGTACCAAATCTTCAATTTTGAAATTTTTAGCAAATTGCAATCACTGAAAACAAAGATTGTAAATAGGAAATGTTGAAATTCATCCTTTCAAAAACAAAGCAGGAACCAGATAACGTAAAGAATAAAAGCTCATACAGGATATAAGATTTAATTCTGAAATTGTATAGTTGTACTTTATAATACCTTGACCTGTGAGGAAAGCCTTTTTGACATAGCTCCCAATTTCAAATGAAATTAATATATTTATACTTTGCACAGAATTGAATAAAACCAAGAAAGCCTACAATTTTGCAATACCTTCCTATGGTGAAACATTCCAAAGAATCAATAGACATAAGTTAACTTTAAAGAGTTTAATCAACTAAAAATATTTGTCAAAGGAAGAAATTTTGAATAAGACAAAAAGACACCATCTGTGAACATACTTAGGCTAAAATATTTAAACATTTCAATACTTTTCAAAGAAGATTATAGGCAATTTATTTTAAAAATTTATAGGAGACTATTTTAAACTTAAACTTTTTAATAAAACATCAGTGACACAATATTACAGATTGATATGGCTAAAAAAGTGCTTAAGACATGAATATGTACAAAATTTATTATTCTGCTTTAGTCAACTTTTATTATAATAAGATAATATAAATAAAATTTTTAGCTGTCATTTTAAAGCACATGCTTATTTTTTATTTTTAAGACATGGTTTTATTTTTGAAAATAGTTTTTCAGTAGACTGGTTTTATAGGTTCACCAATATAAATCCAATTTCTTAGTCAATAATATTTCAAAACATACGTAATTTTGTTTTAATGTCCCTTTTCTTTCTTAAACATGAAGTTGTTAGAAATGACGAATTATATGTTTAGCCTACTGATAAATTGCCTGACACTCACTTTACCCCAGCTCACTAACAAATTGGACAGAGATAGAGTCCAAAACTACACTTCTGGAGATTATGGTAAACAGAACAAAACTGGCTTAAGACTGAATAAAGTGTAGTATTCCAAGAATCAACACTATGAGATTTTTAAGATGAACTGCAGGAAAAACCAGAATTCTGAGAAAGGATTCAATTATGATCTTATTAACACTAAAAAAATACATTTAATTACATATTCTCTAAGTCACAAACTACTTTAAAGAATACCTCCTATAGTCCCATACTGCATATGTGAAAAATATAACATGAGCATAAACATTTTTATTACATCAATATTTGAGCAGCAAAGATCAACAGAGGACTGATTAACTGAATTATGGCACAGCCATAGAACAAAATGCAATGCAGCTATTTTAAAAAAGATAGATCTCTTTATGCTGATAATGAAAGATCTTTGAAATGTAATATTAAATAAAAAGAACATTATGCAGAAGTATATACATTTATATAAGTATTTTTACTCCAATACACATTGTGTAAATATACATATACATATATACATAATTATAAATATATATGTATATGCATGTATCTATACATTCACATTTATGCGTGTGTGAGTGCATGTGCATGTGTGATGGTGGGCAGAGCCTTTCTGTGCATGTGCATGCGTGCATGATACCTTCTGATAGCTTCATGAGCATATATTACATACCATCAAAAAACTGAAATACAAATATTTGAGAAAAAATAAAGATATTTAAGTGGACATCTGTTTTATTCTAGGATAAGTAATTAAATGCAAGAATAATAGAATTATAAATTTAGAAAAAGAAGCAAAAAACTTCAAGACAGCAAAAATCCAGGAGAGTTGTCCAAGAGCAATAATTTGTTAAGTATAAAAATATATATACTTAAGATCATAATGGAAAAATGCAATCAAACAGTAAGATCCAATATGCCTACATGTATTACTTTCAGAATATCCCCCCACAAATCTAAATTACAAATATACTTCTTTCACTGATTTTTTTTTAACACCTATAGCACCTGATATTCTTAGGTGGTTTCCCATCCAAGTACTAACCAGGCCCGACACTGCTTAGCTTCCAAGATTAGATGAGATCGTGCACGTTCATGGTGGCATGGCCGTAGACATTCTTTTACTGATATTTAATTTTAAAATTATTTTATTTCTCACCCTGTCTGGAAGTTTAATATTTGTGGCAAAAAAAAAAAAAAAAATAGTTGAATTACAGTAACTAAGTGTCTCTCTCTTTGAAAGCTTAGTTACATTAAACCACTTCATTCTCTTACTTCCTCCTCTAAAAACAAATAGGGTATTTTGCAGTTTTCCATTTCATTGATAGTCAGAATTTTTCTGAATTCTTTTCAGAAGAAATGTTTCACGAGTAGTTACAGATTTGGTGTATCTGTGGGAAGAGGTGAGTTCAGGACTCTCTTATGCCAACATCTTTGACCAAAATCCAGAAACTTTAAGGGACATTTATCAGGACCCAGACCTCAGAGTGCTGAATACCTATGCAATTGTCCAAGATTGTGACATGGGAGCTTGCTGAACTCACCACCTTTCATGAACATACTGAATCTACAGCTACACCTGGAGCAACTCCTTCTGTAAGAAATCCAGAAAGTAGCTGAATGAATCCTACACATTGAGTAAACAAGGAAATACCACAGACCACACCACAGACATCAAAATGGGTTTCAGGACACCCTCAACTAACAGAAGCTACTAGAAACAAAGGCAGTAGCTTGGACAATCACAAAAGTTTGAGAGAAAACCAAAAGCTTGCACTGGCCTTACTGAAAAAGTTCATTTCCTACACAAGACCACTCTAGTAAACTGGGAAAGGTAGCTATTTTATCTATTGCATTGAAACTAACACAGAGAGTCAAGAAAAATGGAGACACAAAAGAATATTATTCAAAAACATAAGAAGGCATGGCTCCACAGTGTGGTGGTAGCACATCTGCTTTACACGCAGAAGGTCCTGGGTTCACGCCCCAGGTGGAGCCACAGACCATACCCTGGGTGTGCCAGGCTCCCCAGGTGTGCTGGGGGTGCCAGGCCCTAGGTGCATGCCATGAGCATGTGGTAGGAGATGCCTCACCTTCAGAGATCCAGTTCTTAAAGGGAAATGGCAACATCCATAGGTCAGGGGTGGAAGTGGGGGGATGGGGGAGAGAATTAAAGGGGGGGGGAGAACAACATAAAATTCCAGAAAAAGACTAATAAAATGGAGATAAATGATGTACCTAATAAAAAGTTCAAAAGTGTGGTTATAAAGATACTCACTGAGGTCAGGAGAACACTGCATGAACAAAGTGAGAATTTCGACAGAGATAGAAAATATATATATAAAAAAAATACCAAGCAGATCAGAGTTGAAAAATACAAAAGCTGAACCGAAAACCTCTACAGAAGGGTTAATAGCACTTTAGATCAAGAGGAAGAAAAGGCAAGTGCACTTGAAGACCAGGCAGTGGAATTCATCCAAATGGAAGAGCAAAAAGAATGAAAAAGATTGAAGACAGCTTAAGGGACTTATGGGACATCATCAAGTGTACCATATATGCATAACAGGGCCTCAGAAAGAGAAGAGAGAGAGAAAGGGAAAGAAAGCTTAATCAATGAAATGATGGCTGAAAACCTCCCTAACCTTAGTAAAGAAAAAAACATCCTGACCAGGAAGCCCAAAGAGTTCTAAATAAAATGATTCCAAAGAGACCTACACCAAGACACATTATAATTAAATAGTCAAAAGTTAAAGACAAGGATAGAATCTTAAAAACAGCAAGAGAAAAAAATGTTGTTGTATACAGGAAACCCCAAAAGATTATCAGCAGACTTGTAAGCAGAAACTTTGCAGGTCATTAGGGAGTGACACAATGTACTCAAAATGCTGAAGAAAATAACCACCAACCAACAATACTCTACCAAGCAAAACTTGAGATTCAGAATTGAAGGAGAAATGAAGAGTTTTCCAGACAAGCAAAAGCTGAAGGAGGTTCATCACCACTAGACTGTCTTTACAAAAAATGTTAAAGGGACTTAAAGCTTAGAATCACTGTGGAAAACAGTATGGCAGTTCCTCAAAAACTTAAACATAGAATTACTATAGGATTCAGCATTTTCATTTCTAGGTACATATACAAAGTTTTTAAACCAATGTTCATAACAGCATCTTTCACAATAGCTAAAATATATAAGTAACCCAAGTGTACATTGACAGATGAACTGAAAAACGAAATGTAGTACATGGATACAATGAAATAGTCAGCCCTAAAAAAAAGTTTTGGCATATGCTACAACATGGATGAACTTTGAAGACATTGTTTTAAATGAAATAAGCCAGTCACAAAAGAATATTATATAATTTTACTTATATGAGGTTTCTGAAGTAGTCAAATTCATAGAGATACAAAGTAGAATGCTAGTTGCCAGGAGCAATTCCTGAGAACTGTAGAGGAGCACAGAATGGGAGCTAGTGTTTAATGGGTACAGAGCTTCATTTGGAGAAGATGAAAACATTCTGGAGATGATAGTGGAGATAAACTGCACAATATGAATGTACTTAATATCATTGAAGTATACACTAAAAAATTGTATATTCGATGTTACATATATTTTATCACGATTTAAAAAATTAGGGGAAAAAGAGGGATCGACCACTTCAGAAAATATTTTGGTACTTCCTTAAATTAGTAAAGGAAGTTACCATAGGATCAAGCAATTCCACAACTTGCTATACATCAAAGAGAAAATGAAACATACTGCCATACAAAAACTTTGCAAGGATATTCATAGCAACATTAGTCGTAATAGCAAAAGGTGGGAAAACTCAAATGCCTGTTAACCGATGAATGGATAACCAAAATATGGTCTATCCATACAATGGAATACTATTTGGCAATAAAAAAAATAATAAAGTATTAATATATGCTACAACATGGATGAACTGTGAAAATACTATGCTCAGTGAAAGAACCTAGTCACAAAAGAAGATATTTCGAATGATTTTATTTATGCTACATATCCAAAATAGGCAAATATATAGACACTGAGTAGTTTAATGATTGCCTAGGAGAGGGAAGATGGGAGAAAAAGGGGAGTTGCTGTTAATGGTTCAGGGTTTCTTTCTGGGGAGATGAAAATATTCTTAAATTGACAGTAGTGATAATTATGCAATTCTGCAAATATACTAAAAACCACTGAAGTATACGAATGGGTAAATTGTAATGGTATGTGACTTACATCTCAACAAAAAATAAAAATTTTTAATTTTTAAAAAGATCCCTCTAAAGGAGGGTAACATCTGATCAGTCTCCCTATGTGCCCCTGCATCCCCAAAAGAAGTTAAATTCAGAAAGATTTAGAAGAAGTATACCAAGCATAATTTGAGCAAGTTTCACTTTTCTTGGCGACAGCCAGGTCAAATCTAAAACACTGTGTTCAGCTCTTGCCATTATACTTTAAGGGAAGCACTAACAAACTACAGCTTATTCGGGGTGGCTTTCTTAAATCCAATTATCTTGACTAAGTCATTGGTCTGAATAAATCAATGAAATAACTAAATTAAAAAGTTATAAATAAATAAATAGCATATATAATAAATGATCTATTGTTACCCTTTTTGGAATGTAATATACTTTACTGGGATAGACAATTAAGCTTTGAATTACATCTTTTTAGCAATACCTGATACTTTCGCACGTCACCGTCCTTTACAGAGGTATCCTGGAAGCAAAAAGAGTAACCTGAATTCCATTTTATTATACTGTCACAAAAATTATGACAAAGACCATGCCTACTTTATTCACCATTATTTTCTATGTCTTACCATATTAAATGACATACAGTAGGTACTCAAATATACATAGTTATTTTCCCCTAAATTCATAGCTTAATGATAGAGAAAAAAATTTTTTTAAACTAAGTATTTTAAAGTATCCTAGTGGATTTCATCTATTTATGCTAAAAAAAAATGTCAAGACAATATTAGTTGCTCCCAACCTAAGTGAACTATAAGAATTTACATTCAATGCCAGGTAATTAAGTGAATTCTGACCAGCATACAAATGTCACATTACCCTATACCCTGAAATTCACATGTTTTTCTAGCCTGACTATGTTCTTAGTTATTTATAAAAGAGGGAGAAATAAAATAGAACTTCACAGAGAAAAAAGAAAAATATTATCTTCTTATTTTTTAAATTACTGCTTTTTAAGAAACAAGTTAATTAAGCACTGAATTACCCAAATTTTGTTTTTCCTCTACCAAAATTATGCTATGAACGATTTTCTCAAAGTGAACTACTCAGAAAACACACTCAACTTTAAAAATGCTTTGAGGGATCTTCCTTGATTTCATTAAGAAAGAATGGAATCCTTTCTTGGCTATATCTGTTCTCAGTATTCTGAGTAGCAAGTACCTATAAATCAGAACCATAGGGATTAGTGAGGTCATTCATCATTTCCTTTTGCTCCTGAAGTTAGGTCTCTCATTACCTCATGCACACTTACAAAGATGCTGAGGCTTCAGAGGGAATCAGTGTTGATCAAAGTTTAAATATAGCCATTAGGTCTCCAGAGAGTAAATTTCTGTATTGAACACCAACAAAGACCAAATGTTAGAATCAGAATGATGTAAACAGTGGGGAAAGGCAGGTTTTGCCAATATATATTCACTATACATTGAGTCTATTATCCCCTTACTCTCTCCATTACCCATTCATTTAGTCACCAAATCACACATTCGTACCATTATTCATCTATTTAAGGAATATTTCTGGTGGGTCTACTATGTATTAAAATACTGTAGTGGGTAATAGTGATATAACATTAGAAATGAACACAATCTCTGCCCTTAAGGAGGCTATATTCCACTGAGGAATATAGACAGCATACATGATAACAATGATAACATAGGTAAAGGCTATGACAGGTGCTTAGATAACACATAGGAGTAGCACATGGGAGATCATAGAGGATTCCAGGAGAAAAAAACCCAAGCCCAACCAGCCTTCTTTCCTAAATAGATTACCCTAGATTTAAAAATTAGGCTTCTTTCTCAACTTAACTTGCATTTAATTTATCTCAGAGGGCAAAAATATTAGGGTAGCTTTTATTTACTACACTTTCTAGGCAAGAGTATAAAGAAGCAGCAGAAAGAGCTGGCTTCCTTGAAACTGCTGCCCAATAGTCTAGTATTATGGAAATTTTCCCAGCAGAATAGAGATATTTTAATTGTCCATAATCTCTCAAAAATAGTATTTTGTAATTTTTATATTCTCAAAACATCTAGAAAAGAAATAAATGGTGTTCTCTAGCTTTTGTCTTTTTCTTCCTAATTTGGGCTGTGTTATAAGCAGATGTGTTTTAGGAAGTGCATTAAGTTAGCATACTTAGCAAACTTCTTTACCTGCCTGTTTGATTATCTTCCCAACCCACAACCAACATATGATAGATAGCTGAGTCATAAACAGGACTTAATACTCATTCCGTTGAGGCTTTTATTTTTATGGGGGTTATATCTCACTTTCAGTCCCACTTTTAGTCTCTGTAGTTCCACTCCTCAGATACCAACATAAAACAAAATCAAAGGAAATAAAAATTTTATTTTATCTTCTCTTAATAAAGTGAGGAAAATATATACATATATATATTTATGGTGTGAGAACAAGTAAATGATCAAAAATCATACACCTATAGGCCATACAGAAAAAGTATTTTCAAACTTTTAATGTCAGTGCCTAGGTGGTCAGTACTAAGATATAGTCATCACATTTTTAATAAACTAAGTAACACAAATTAAAACCTGCAAGTGAAGTCAAGTCATTATGCTGTACACTTTAAACTGAGGCTGGAAATGGAAAGAAAATAATGCCTGGTTGTTGGGTGGCCATCACTATGAAGTTTTGTGACCCTACATAAATCACAACTTAGTTAAAACTTTAGCTTTTACATTTCTAAATTGATAAGATTAAATTGATTGAATATGACTCCCATTGTAGAAAATTTCAAAAGTATTGTGACAAACAGACCCTAAGGTGATCCCCAATAATTCCCACATTCTGGTGTTCACCTTTGTTTAATCCCCTCCCCTTGAGTGTAGGTGGAACCTGTGACTTGCTTCTAACCAAAAAGTGACAGTATGTTACTCCCATGAATAGGTGACACTATATGGCAAAGATGATAGACCTGTGAATAGAAACTAGCCGAGACCTAGCAAAAAAAACAGCATATTCAGCCATTCAATCATAGGATATGAATTCTGCCAACAACCTGAATTAGTCTGGAGCAATTCTTCTCCAGTCAAGCCTCCAGATAAAAATGAAACTCAGCCAACGTCTAGATTGCAATCTTGGATGACTCTGAGCAGAGGATACAGTCAAACTGCACCCAAAATCCTCACTCATGGAAACTGTAAAATAATAAATGTTTGCTGCTTTAAGACAGTAAGTTTGTGGTGATCTGTTGCACAACATCATAAAACTAATAGAAGCAAAAAGCAAAATCATTCATTTGTTCACTCTAACCATCAATGTCAGATGTGTCAGTGTGTTTTAGATTAATGAAAAACATGAATATCAAAATTTTACTTTAATCATTAGTTTCAACCTCCTAGATCCTCATTCACCTTCTGCTAAACTGAGTTTATAAACAGCATAACATACTCATGGAGTTCCCCTTTTTCTCTTAATGAATCTCTCTCTCTTTCTCCCCCTCCCTTCCCCTCCCACCCTCCTTACCCTCCTTCCTCCCTCCCTCTGTTCTTCCTTCCTTGCTTCCTTCCTTCCTTCCCCTTTCTCCCTCCCTTTGTCAGTCCCTCCCTCCCTCTTTCCATCCCTTTTTCTTTTTTTAACAAAAGCTTCATTTCAAGGATCACCTCTTTTTGAAATACTTCATCAGTGTTCCCATTAAACTTTTATATGCCTCTCTATAATAATATTCTTCAGTTATTATAATGGAATGGTAAATGAGAATCTTTGACTCCTTTCCCTCTTTTGATTTATAGTGATGAAGTTCCTCTTTTTTAGAAAGAAGTATGAAAAACAGAAATAACCTGTTTTTATTCCACCTGCTGTCTAGCCAGTTGAGATTAAAGTAATAAATTCATCTGAGTCATTTTACATTTATGTGTGTGTATTACATAAATAGTCAAATAATTTCAGCAAAAAAGGGAACAATTATTATCAACTAATTGAACTATGTAGTCCTTTAAAGTTATTAGAGATATTACTACTAATGCCTATTTAATTCAGATACTATGCCCAGGCACAAAATGTTACATGGCAAAGTAATAATACTTCTGAAGTGTATTAATTCTCTCAAATTAACAACTGAGAATCAGTACAGTAGACATCTCTTAGCTTTATCATTCTTTTTCCTGGGACTACCTTCTCCCTCATTTAATTAGGGTATCCCACTATTTTGGCCACAGTGATTGGCTGAGATGTGGGCACATGAACAGATTAACAAAATCATAACTCTTCCAAGGGATTTTACATTTTAGAAATGGAAGTGAAGAGAGACCATGGAGCTAGAGGAAGGAAATTAGAGTAAGTCAGCAGCCATTTTCCTAGTTTCATGGAAAAGCCTAAAGATGATGGCACAGGGTGAGAGAAACAAACCCAGTTGCACGAATTCCCTAATTCTATTCTTTGAGGTTGCTATACCTGACCTGGTTTCTGAAGTTCTTTCTTGATTCCATGAGAAGTAATCCTTAATAACATAAGCCAATCGAGTTTCATTTTGATTTTTAAGCTACTTTGAATTAGGTTTCCGTACCCTGAAAATGAAAGAATCAACTAATCAAAAATGATACATTACTTATTTCATTAAAAAATTCTAATAATGGATTGGTCATTTATACACCTCAGGTGGACAACTCAGATACTATCCTTGATTGTACAAACTATGTCTATTAAAACTAATTGTGGAAGAAATTAAGATGAGCACTACTATTGCTTTTCATTAGATAAATTCTAAAACAAATCCTCAAAAGAATTATACATAGATTCTCAGGAATGTATGAAATGATGGAAATGAGGAAAGTCTTCTAAAAGCAAAGTAAAATTTAAAGTCTTTGGATATGTAGTTCTGACACAGAACACAGTACCTTTAATAACATAGCACCAGCCTAGATTAAGCTGTATTGTTCCAATACACACTTTATGTACCAATTTATATAAACTAAAAAGAAATCTGATTAAAAATGACACAAACTAAGAGATATATAAACAAGAAAGCTTTGTTAGCTACTTTACATTTCGCAGAACTATTGGCAACAGAGCAAAATGAATGATCAGTAATGTTTAAAATGCTGCCATTGGAAAAATGCATTTCCACGTCAAAATTTATTTACAAAGAAACAAAAAACAATATTAAAAAAACCTCTCCAATTTTGTTCAATAAATGTTAAAGGTCTCAAAGATACTCTAAATTGAAATAGAATAAACAGATCATTAAAAATTAACTAAATTATCTACCTAAAAATGCAATATGAGAATGTACAGCTCTATGGAAAATAACCACTTCAAAAACTACTGTTTATCCTCTGCTGACTGGCATTTTTAAGAAATTCAATTCACCATAGCAACCTGTCTTAACACCAGCAGATAAGTACAGGCTATATTTAGATATGATTGCTTTCCAGAAGGCAACCCTGCCTTCCTTCATATTTAATGCCATGATCCAAAGAACCAAAATATCATTCAATCAGATTGTAGTGTGAATGACAATTATATTCAAAAGGATAAGGCTATATTTCAGAACCATGAAAAAAGGGTAAAATTTGTAAAGAAGTACATAAAGGTAAATAAAATATGATGTCTAAGAAATTTACAATCAGATAAAAATATTTCGTCCAATTTTATCTTTGTTCTTAAAATTGAAATGCTGTTATCAAGCACTAGTAATCTATAATATCAAAATACATTTCAACTAGCAAGTTGTTGTTTTTTAATTAGTAAGCTGCATTTTCAATCTGGCATCTTTTAATTCAAAAATATTTTTTTTTACCCTGAATCCTTTATAGATGAGGTATAACAAGAGAAGTAGTAACACAAAGCAAGTAATGCAATGTAAAATAAGGAAGATCAATGAATTACAATGCTGTTGTTACAAAATTACTATGGACCTATTTGTATATTATAATCTTCATAATGACAGTGAAAAAAATTTCTATTTTACTAAATAACATAATTTTACACAGTTTACACAGTCACAATATACCAAAGTACAATAATAATCAAACACAGACAATACCTCTTATTTTTATTTACTTTGTAGATGAATTGCATCAAAACAATTACTAAAGACAAGATGTGAAGAAGTGAAATTCAATTAAAAATGCCAAGAATATATCACCTCACACTCACTGGGATGATTATTATAAAAAAGAAAAAAAAAACACGAAAAAAGTATGGCAGTTCTTCAAAAAATTAAAAATAGAATTACTAAATAATAAAGTAATTCCATTTCTGAGTATATAAACAAAAGAATTGAAAGCAGGGTCTCAAAGAGACATTTGGACGCATATTCATAGTGTCATTATTCACAACAGTCAAAAGGTAGAAGCAACCTAGTGTCTATTGATTGATGAATGGATAAACAAAATATGGTGTGTGCATATGTATATATATATGATGGAATATTATGCAGCCTTAAAAAGGGAGGGAATTCTGACACATTCAACAACACAGATGAATTTCCTTGAGTCTTTCATGCTAAGTGTATTAAGCCAGTAACAAAAAGATAAATACTGTACTACTCCACTTATATGAGATTCCTAGAGTAGTCAAAATCATAGAAACAGAACAGTGGTTACCAGAGGCTGAGGAGAGGAGAAAATGGGGAGTTAACTGTTTAATGGGTATAGAGTTGCAGTTCTACAGGATGAAAACATTCTAAGGATTGGTTGCATAACAGTGTGTATATACTTAATACTACTGAATTGTACATTTAAAATTAATCAAGATGGTAAATTTTATGTTATGCTTATTTTACAATTTAAAAAAATACCAAGAACATTGATAAGAAGAAATATTTCCTTATTCATAATGTAATTTATCCAGAATTTTGAATAAAGAGTTCTTCTATTGAATCATTTTTTATAAAGGTTTTAACTTGGTAATATCTTTTTCAACATCTTGACATCACTGAAACAACTGAAAATGCACTTCAAGTACCAGAGAGAAAAACAACAAAGACTGACATACTTATCATGTTGTACAAAATTCTCAAAGAATATAAACTTTTCCTAGTTGACTATAAGGAAAATTACTAATATCCTGCATTATAAATTATATTTTTAGTATTCTGAGATGGCCAATTCTTCCATGAATTAAACGATTCTTCCTCTGATTTACATAACGCACATCCAGAATGGTCCTAAATTTTTAAGAGTTTTTGCAAATTAAATAAAACGAGACATACCTACCTATACCTCTCCCCTCCACACACAACAGCATCAACACAATGAACTGTATGAATAGGCATTCAATTTCTGTTAGTCTTTTTACCATGTTATTTTTCCTCTTTTGATTCTTAAATAGCTTTTAATAATTTGTATAAGTGAATTTGTGTTCAAATAATTATTTATGTTAAGCAGTTTATAATCAATAAGAAATCTAAAGCAGAAATATGGAAAGATGTTTTATCTTTCATCTTCAGCAGAGTCAATGGAGATCATGAGAATTAACTCTTTAAGAATACAACTAAAGACAACAAAATAAATGTTATACATAGTACCTCTTTTGCATGTAAGTCATCATCTCTCCAGAAGAAACAGCATAAGCGATTTTTTAAACTTAAATAGCATGTATACCTCCACTTAAAGAGAACAAAAATTAATTATGTCATGCTAAAAATAACTTCTTAAAAATATGAAAATTATGTATCACATTAGATAAGTTTCTAATTTGATAACATAAAGTTAAATTTGACAACACTTTTCAATATGCCATTGAGAGATCACCACTAAAGCATGAGGTCTTAAAACACAACTAAAATGGAGAAATTAGACATATGACAGAGAAAATCAATCTTAAAATATTTATAATCATAAATAGAAGATAAGCTATTACAACAGTTAAACTATTTCAAAATTTAACATGCATGAAAATTACTAATTCAAACAAACTCCTAGGCACATTCATCAACAAAGAGTAAATGTCAAGTTCCTATACTTGGTCTTACACTTAACACCTATAGAATTGTGATAGAAAAAACTATTCTCAGAGCACCCTCAAAAAAGAGAGAGCTTCTTATGTACCTCTTCACCTCGGCCTTGCCATAAGTCACATTCTGCTCTCATTATTACAAAAGATCAAAAGTTAGTAGCTAGACAAGAAAGTCTTGCTTAAGGATCCACAACTTCCTTTTCTTCCATGGCACCCTCCATCATCATGCTCACACAATATAGCTCACTCTGTTCACTTCAGCCAAACAATTAGTTTTACTACAATGAAAGCAAAATCTTGGGGTGCATATTATACACAAATTAAATAAATTACAGAGGGTCTATCACATTATTCCAGTAGATTGACACAAATTTAGGGTATTAATTAGTCACTTTTGGTTTGGCTTTTACATTCTGCTGCTCTGAAGCAGTAAATTCCTCAAACTTCACTCATACTCATACACACACACATGCGAGTGTGCACACTCTCTCTCCTTCCCTCTCTCCCTCCAGTTTCATTTCTGTACTTTGCCCAAAGAAATTCAGTACCTGCTCATTTATCTCAAGACATGCTACATGTTGCTCTAAGTGTCAATATTGACTAGATGGTCTTGTTTCTCCTTAGTTTGTTTTTTCCTTTTCTCTTTATTCTGTCTCCCTTTCTTTCTATGAGCATTAGTGATTGAAATACTCATTTTTTTTTTTTACATATCAACTCTTTGGAGTATCAGCAGCTCAAGTAGGTGAATCATAATACAAATCTGTCAGGCATATTAGCACATAAAACATTCATTCAATATTCTAATAATATTTTATTTAGGACATTTATTAAAATAGAGGGGATGCAATTTTTAGCAACTCTTACACTAGTCTGGAGTACTCATCAAATGTCAGTGATTTTTTTAAGGAGGGGATTTTTGTAAAAACATTACTTCTGACTATTTCCTACTCAAGTGTTGACACATAAACAATTCAACTCCATATAAAACCATACAGTGTACACAAATCGGTGAACAAATAGTAAAAACTTATGTCAAGAGTCTAGGACAGAAAAGAGGTAGCTGGCTTTAAAAAAATTATTACCTATGTAGTATGTACTACATAAATATTGCTATAGAACGGTAACTCAAAAGATTTCCCATCATAACAACTGAAAAAGCACACTGTTTTGTCCACACTGGGCATTTCTTTCTCTAAAGAATTTTACAAACTAAAACTCTCTAAAATATGAGAGTCATTAATAGTACATTTTCACAATTCTTAATAAAGAAAAAATTCTTCCTGAATCCAAGTAGCAAGGGCAAAAACAAATTCTCATTAAATTCATACATTCTAGACTAATGCCAAGAGAATGATGATAAATTAAGATAGTACCTGGCTACTTTAAAGTAGAAGACATAAAAGATTGTAATAAACAGATAAATAATCCTACTGCATCAAAAATATACCTTACAAGTAATACAATCATGGAATTATTTAATTTATTTTATTCAAATGGGTGAAATCTTTAAAAAAAGGATAGTTCCCTCCCATATTCATAAGAAAAACAGAACTCTTCCTGCAAATAAATGTTATTCAATATTCATTTACTATGAATATTTACATTCACATAGATTAATTATATTCTTCATTAGATATTTACAGAACTGAAAGGACAACTGTCAGTCTTCACTAGAGTAAAAATCATGAAGAAAGAATATTGACAATCCCTTTATGTGAGGAAAAGAGAGATTAAGTAAAGAAAAAAAGTGAGAGTTGGTTCTGCAAACTCATTTCTGACCTCATTATATTATAAACTTCAATATTCAATCATTTTCAACATTCTGCGTCTTGTGACTATTTTTTAAACGAATGGAACATCATTAAGGAGTCAATAAATTTCAGATTCAACAAATTTTTGCTTTTTATTCCTCACAATATTCTTAATGAATTACTTATAAAAGTTATGGGAGTATAGATTACATGTAGTGAAGACTGATTTCCTGTTAAAATATATTGTACTGAATGCACTGAACATCATCAAAGAAAGCACCTGCCAGTACTCAATTTTCTTTTCTCCGCTGCCCAGGGTTAACTAGTCTTGATTTTTTTTTTTTTTTAATAACAGGTGATCTTCCTGGGAGGCTATGTTCATATAAAAGATAGTATGCATAATTTCTAGTAAACATACAATTGCAAAAATTTATTAGTTCATGAAATAGAAAGTGACATAGTAAAGTAAATGCTTATAGTGAATGGGATTGACTCATGAGCAAGAATTGCAACCTATAAAATGCTTCAAAAATTTTGTGCTACATACAGCTTTCTAATGTAAAATATCAGAAATATACTCAACATATTCAAATATAGTTATTATAAATAATTATTTCATATTTGTAATTATACTTACAAATAATTATTAGGACTTATTCAAAAAAAGCTTATGATGTGAACACATTTGATCTCACCTTCCAAGCAAAGAAACTACTAAACCTCTGCCCTGCTTAGTATCTACTGCCACATTGGCAAGATATCATCAGCCATTAGCTCTGTTCCTCGAAAGTCAATCATTAATCATAACACACTCTCTTATTCTAAAATCTGTATTTCTAAAAAGTAACTGTTCCATAACTTCACTTCTGTTTAAACTGTCATGTGCTTCATTACACTAACACAAATTATTAGAAAAGAAGAAATTGCTCAATCTTAAATCAGTTCTCAGTTACAACTCTTGTGAAAAAAATCACACCAATCATAAAGTTTTAAATTATATTTAGTACTAAAAACCAAATACTCACAAAGAAGGATCTTGTACGAGATCTTTGAGATTTATCCCACTGCGATCTTCTGCAAGATTCCTGAAGCAACTATCACTCACTAAATAAGAAAAGGGGAAAAAAAAAGAAAATTAATTTATGTTTATACTTCATTTAAATTACTGCTGACCAAAAGGAATTTTGAAATTAAAACTGGCTCTCTAGATACACTTTTTCCCACATTATACTGATCAATACTGGGCTAGGACGATTTAGAAACAAATATAAAAATTCAACAATAAGTCAATAATCTAAGCGAAGGTCTAAATTGTGTTCTCACTTTTACAAGACTAATTTACCAGCACATAGTGCCAAGTCACACTAGAAAAAAAGATAAATTATCCCCCAAAATCATATTTTTAAAGATACTGAAGGGCAATGGAAGGAAAATGAATAAACCAAGAGAAAAGTGATATCTCTTTTTAGGTAAGCTGAACCTCTTGATTGTTTTAATTTCTGGGAGGATTCACCATTTAGACACAAGTTAAGAATCAGAAAGTGAGACACTACCAAGAAAAAGAGAAACTAGCATAGCTCTTGATGGTTCATGGGCTGGTATAATAGACTGGAATCTTATAGAAGTCCCAAAACACAGCTTTCTCCTGGGATATTTGCTGAGGTTTGAGACTACACAAGTGAATTGGGGGATAAGGAGAAGTTGGGCTAGAAGGCAAATGTATTCTGTAGTGTTATGGTGATTAAGAGCCAAAGTCACACTACAACAGGTGGTACCTCCCACTTTCAGTGTAGAATTTCAAAAGGTGACCCCTCAAGACATTCGCTCTCACCCAAAAGTACAGCACCCTGAGAGGGGGGATGAGAAAAAGGAGGCAGAACACAAAAGGTAGGGGAAAATCTCCCACAGTTTCACAGTTCAGAAGTACAAAGCCACACCAAAGAGAGGCACCTGCAACACAACAGGTCTTGCTCTTAAGACATTTAAAACCAGAGGTATACTAGGTATATCTAAAGCTGTCACTCAAATCATCCAGTTCAATTCATGGTTGACACCTCAATTCAGCACTTCACATTTCTAATATTGGAAAGAAAATAACATTTACATCAATCTATGATCCTTTAATAAACAGCATTTGGTATACAAAAACAATTACAAAGCATAGTAAACGGCATAAAATGTGACCAATAATTAAGAGAAAAAGCAAGATCTATATGCCAACCCATAAATGATACAGATTTAGAAGATAAAGACTTTAAGAAAACTTTTTAACATAAAGTTGAAGATGTAGAAAAATATTCATAGTAGATGAAAAGAAGAAAATTTCAACAGAGAATTTAAACTTATAAAAAAGAATCAAAGTCATTTTAGAACTGAAAAATGCAATATTTGAAATTGAAAAATCAGTGAGTGTGTTTTATAGCTGACTTAACACAGTGAAACACCATATTAGTGAACTTGAAGAGATGAGCAGAAAATATCTAACTAAAACAAGGAGAGAAAAAAAAACAAATGAAAAGAACAGAGCATAAGACACATGTGGGAATCAGACTGCCCAATGTAACTGCAATTGAGAAGAGGACAGAGAGAATGAGGAAGCAATTTTTTCAGAAAAAAAATCTAAGAATATTCACCAACTGATATAATAACTCATGACTCAGGTAGTATAACCAACTCAACACTGGAAAAAATGAAAGAAAATCACACCCAGCAGTCAAATGGCTGAAAATCACAGATAAAAAGAAAATCTTAAAAACAGCTAGGGGAGAAAAAAAATACATTGCTATCAAAGAAAAACAAAACTTACAGTTCAGTATTCAACATAAACTATGGAATCTAGAAGACAATGGAACGATATGTTTAAAATGCTGGGTGGGAAGTGGGTGAGTACTGAGAACTCAAAACTCTGTATCTTGATAAAATATTAATCCCAAAATTAAATGCAAAATAAGACTGTGTTTTTATATTTGTTTGCATAAATATTAAGTGACTATTTTCTATTTCAACTTAACAGTTTCATTATAGACATTATATATCGTAGAATGTCATTTATAATCTACATGAGAAGAAAGAAGAATATAACACTCCTTGTTTCTTTCAAAGATCCATTACCTAATTCTTGTTGGATTTTATATTACTTTTTCTGACAGAGAGTCCCTCAAAATTATAAGCTTTAAGCTCCCCAGATCTGGGTTTGCCCCTAATATAATTAATACACACAAACAATGATGCATTAAAAACATCTGAAGTTGAAAACAAGCTTGGATTCTTTTTTAATTCTGAAAAGATAACCCCTCCTTTTTTTTTTTTTTTTGCAATGATTGGAGTGATATTAACATATAATTTTTATTCCATAATCAACAGACATTGATCTCAACCTGCTGATTTGAGAAAAATTTTCTGCTTTTCATAATTTTAACATTAATGATTTTCATTACACAATTTTCTGAGTAGGGCCAAATAACGTTGGCATATTTCAAGAAAATTTGTTTTCCAGCTTAGCTGAACTAAAACGAAAGTATAATACATTATATCATAAAATTTGTTCTCATAAAGTTTCTTGCCCAATTTGGCAAATATAAGAGCTTACTTATAAACTTCAAGAGCCTGAAAGTTTTGGAGGCTTAATTAAAATGGAATAAACCCTTGAACCTTTAAAGGCGTGCTAGTCAGCTATCTGTGAAATGAGTTTTGCTAAAGAAGACATTTTTCTAAAATTCATGTCCCATCCAAATTTTAAGTTAAAAAGCGAGTAAGAAATCTAAATAAAAAGTTTCTTAACAAAAATTCTGAAACTTTGGTTGCCTAATATATTGTTTTTAGTTAAGTGTCTTTACCAGTGCAACAAATTTTGTTTTTGAATTATAACTAAGATATGGTATACTTTACTTAGCTAGTGAACATACTTTCTCATGTGCAAATCACACGAAAAAGATCAGTTTTGGACATCATATTTTTTTTTTTTGTTTTCAACCTCAGCATACTGCCAACTAAAGGAATTACTATGCTCTTTGTTCCGGTGATTAATAAAATTTCTTCAACATGTCATTACAAAACTCAAAACAGAAGAAATTACAATAGAAATATGTGGTCAAACTTTATGGTACTAACATGAAAATTACAAAGTTGTACATCAATCTGGTTTATCCTGATATAATTAGCTTGGAGGAGAACAAAGAAAAATTAATTAGAAATATTTGTAAAATGGATTTTTTAGTAGATGTCTTATCCAATCACATACATTTTTTTCCTGTAAATGCTCATCTTTCAGATCTATAATCAAGATAATAATTTACATTCATTATGTGCTAAGCATTTCATATCATTATCTTACTTGATCTTCACAATCATCCCATGATATGCCTACTATTTGCATCCCCATTTTGTAGATTAGGAAACTGAAGCAAGAAAAAATTAAGCATCCTGCTAGAGATCATAATAACTAATAAAAAGCAGTACTGGGAAAATCCAGAATCTATGACTCCAAAGCCTACACTCTTAACCACTATGCCATACTGACTATAACTCTCATCAATTTCTCATATATTCCAGATTCTCATGTAGAATATGAGAAACTTTCCATAACTTTAAAACAAATACAAGTTAGAGAATTAAAATTAATTATGAGATAATAAATGTCACTCAAAGTATTACTTTTTTAAAAATTACAATTTTTAAAAATTGATTGAAATATTAGGGATTGTTTAGGTAAGTGGTTAGTTAACTGTGATTCATATCTCATGGGTTTATATCTCCTGGGTATCTCAGATCAATGACAGCCTTTTTCCTTTTCAGCTAAAGAGTTCTATTTCTATTTTATAGATTGCTACAAAAATTAGATTTGAAGGACTTTTACCAAATAAATTTTTATAGAAGTTGAAATGCACACATACACATATATACACACCTGAAAACAGTATTAGTTCTACTCTCCATTATTTTATACATGAGAATCACAATTTGTCAATGGTCAAGGAGAGTCAGCATTTAAACTCAATATAAACTTAGAAATATTGATAAAATAGATCCTTAGCAGGGTTCTTAGCTAATCATAAGTACCCTTTTCTGTATATATTAATCTTTCTGGTCCATAATCAAGGTAATAGGTGTCATTCATTACGTGCTCAGCACTTCATGTTCATTTTCTCACTTATAATAAGTATAATATAGTATTATATATATTCGGGACGATCTTTGATAAAATCTTTATAATGTATTTTCTAAGTTCTATTATTATAGATTATTCCATGTGATTCTTAGGAACTACGTTATCAAAGACCTAGCCATCTCTTTCTCACTTCTAGGATGACATTTATATTCTACCTTGCTTTGATCAAGGATTTCCATGAAGGACAGAGAATTCCTATCCTCAAAAATTCATGTTTAAAATATAGCATTGGAGGAATTCAGTATTTATAAAATTGATTTTACTGTCCTATGTTTAAGAACATGAAAAAACACTTTGAAAACTGCTAAGAAGACAGTAAAAACAAATTCAATTCAAAACTCCATTCTGTAATTTCTAAATATCCAGTGAAAATTCTAAAGAAATGGCCCTGTGAAAACAATTGATAATTAAAATTAAATTATAATTTGATACTATAGACAGATTCCAATTAATTCATTCCAAGTTTGACTAGACAAACCGGGCAATAGTTTATAGAAAATGTCAGCATGCAGTAATTTAAAAAATACCGCCGAAAAAATTTAGCAGGTGGCAATTTGTTTTATTTTATTCTGAAAATATATCAGATAGCTTAATTAATACCTGATATAAGAAAAAGTAGACTCACTCAATTCTTAGTTTCATTTTTCAAGATAAATCTATTTTTTTGTTGTTATTTAGGTGAAATTCACATAACAATATTAACCATTTTTAAGTACACAATTCAGTGACATTTAGTACATTCACAATGCGATGCAACCACTATCTCTATCTATTTTTAAAACACTTTTATCATCCCAAGAGAAAACCTGGTACCCACTAAGCCAATGAGTCCTCATTCTTCCCTTCCCCCAACCCCTGGCATCCACCAATCTGCCTTCTGTCTTTATGAACAATTCCAGACATTTCATACAAATAGAAGCATACAATATGTGACTTTTTGTGTTTGGATTCTTTTATTTAGCATAATGTTTTCAAAGTTCATTCATTTTGTAGCAAGTATCAGTACTTCCTCTTTATGACTGAATAATATTTCATTGTATGTATGTGCATGACTGTTTTTTCCTTTTGACTACTGTGAATTAGTGCTGAATGAGCATGTTATGTACAAGTATTTGTTTGAGTTCCTGTTTTCAGTTATTTGGGGCATATACCCAGAAATGGAATTGCTGGATTATATGGTAATTCCAAGTTTAACTTTTTGAGGAATTGCCAAATTGTTTTCCAAAGCAGTTGCAATATTTTACATTCTACCAGCAATGTACCGGGGTTCCATTTCCCCACATACATAGTTTTTATTGTCTGGCTTTTTAAATTTAGTCATAATAGTAGAGTGTAAAGTATTATCTAATTATGGTTTTAATTACATTTCCCTAATGACAAATGCTGTTAAGCATCTATTTATGAGCCTCTTGGCCATTTGTGTATCTTTGGAGAAATGTCAATTCAAGTCCTTTGCACACTTTTTAATTGAGTTGTCAATCTTTCTGTTGTTGAGTTGTAAGACATCTTTATATACTCTGGGTACTAGACCCTTATCAGGCAAATGATTTGCAAATATTTTCTCTCAATCTGTGAGCTGTGTTTATGCTCTCTTGACAGTATCCTTTAATGTGTAAGTTTTTCATTTTGATGAAATTCAATTTGTCTGTTTTCTTTGGTAGCTTGTGCTTTTGGTGTCATATTTAAGAAATCATTGTCAAATCCAAGGTCACAAGGAATTTCCCATGTTTTCTTGTAACAATTTCATAGTTTTAATTCTTATATTTAGGTCTTTTATACATTTTGAGTAGATGTAGATATCTAGTTGTTCTAGCATCATTTATTTAAGAAGTTGTTCTTTACTCCATTGAGTGGTTTTGGTACTCTTTTGAAAAATCAACTAACCATGAATATATAGGCTATTTCTGGACTCAGTTCTGTTCCATTGATCTATATGCCTATCCTTATGCTAATGTCACACTGTTTTGACTCCTGTGACTTTATAGGACATTTTAAAATTGGAAACTGTGATCTCCAAATTTGTTATTCCTTTTCAAGATATTTTTTGGCTATTCAGCATCCTTTGCAATTCCATATGAATATTAATATTCTTATCCATTTTCACACCAAATTTTGGTCTCCATTTTAAGCAGATTAACTTTAAGACACTTTTTTCTGTTACCATTTATCATTCCTCAGATAACACTTTATATTTTTTCCATGCCTAAGTCCTACCATTCTACCTCCTAGAAGAAAAGTTTCCTAAAGTCTTCTAAAAAGGATGTAAATTAAGTAGAAAGAACTATTACTGATCAACTGAATAAGGTACCTGGACAATAAAAGAAGGTAAACTGTCATAATGAAAATTTGTTCATTTTCTTAATCTATTCCAACCTAAAATAATAAGCTGATGCTTATATGCAAAATTCATACCCTGACAGTCATTTCACAACTACCAACGGTGTTTTAATTTTAAGTAATTTCTAGCTCTCATGAGATTTGTGTGCTGTCAAAAGGTAACACAGACTCATTGGACAAAAGTTAAAACAAGAAGAGAAATCCCCTTTCCCAATAAACTTGCAGTGATATATCTTTTGAATTTAAATTACAGTTCCAGTAGCATTTTTGGATCTAACGAAAGTCCAAAGAAAATTTTCATATTTTAAAATCCGTTTAACTCTGCAACTGAGGAGCTTCCACCTTATCTTCAATTGGAAGTGATTATTCATCAATGTAATGGCATGCTAAAAGGCAAGAAAACCTAATAAAATTCTAAAAACATATTCCAAATAATTAATGTACTCAATTAAAATTATATCCTCATGGAATGATATCAGTATTTGAAATAACTATCTGTGTGAAAAGACATTTGCAAAGATAAAATACTCCATAAAAATCACCATTGATAGATGAACATTTGTAATTACTTTTGATGACAGGAAATAGTAACTATAAACTCCAGTTATCCTCCAGTGCCATTCTTTAAATTGGTAAACATGTATTACAAATACTGCACTCAATTATTACTATTATATTTAGATTTCATAAATGTAAACAATTGGAAATCTGGGTGCTTTTTTGTTGTTGTTATTGTAGCACACAAATAATATTCTCAATTTTGCCTTCTGGCCTGGAAAATCTAAAATATTTTTTTTTTGTCCTTTTATGGGAAAGTTTACTGACCCCTGGTTTACAGGAACACAGTAAGATTACTATGTACTACAGAGAGCTAGTTGATGTAATTCCTGGTACATGCAGTAGTAAAACACATGCTCACAACTTTGCACAGAAGGTGCTAACTGATATATGCTCTTCTCTATTCCTTCATCTCTCTGTCCAAAACCCATATCAAAACTCAAGTTATTGAGAAAATTTCCAAATACCTCCATCCATCCCCATATAGGTTATCCTTTGAATCCTAAATAATGAGGGATCAGTGAAGACTCAGTAGGGACACAGAACTACATTACATGCCCACCCCCAGCAGTACCATGCAGGCCCCACCTCAAGTACCAAGGAGGCCAAATGGAGAACTTGACTTCTATCCTAACCTGGCAGTAAAGAGGCGGAGCCTGCCTCCCTTTACTTGCCTGAGCATTATACTTAATGGTGAAAAGTTTAAAACTTTCCTTTTAAATTGGGAATGAGACACAAATATCCACTATTTTATCACTTCTATTTAAAAATGAACTGCTGGTGTCAGGCAGTAAAATAAGGCAAAAAAAAGGCAAAGAATGTACAGATAAACTATTAGAATAAGTGCATTTAGCAAGGATGAAGGATACAAAGTCAATACAAATAATTAACTGCAACAAGTAATTAGAAATGAAGATTTAAAAAATGATACCACTTACCAAGGCATCAAAAGATATCGCATAACCAGTAATACATCTAATGAAAGACATGCAAAATCTCCACATTGAAAATTATGTACTTTTATTCAAAAACTGAAATACCTATGTAAATGGAGGAATACATCAAATTCATGGATTGGAAAGCTCTATGTAAAGATGTACCTTTGTTCATTTACATGGGAATTGAGGATAGTAAACAGAAATTTTATATACAGTAGGTTTTAAAGTGGGATTCAGGTAGTAGTACTATTTTATATAGTGGTCAAGAGCACAAGAGTCAGTTAAACCTGGGTTTGAAAATGTGTTCTACTATTTCCTACTCGTTTGATCTGGGACAAGTTACTTAACCTCAAGGAAACTTGATTTCCAAACATAATTGTTTGTTGGGAGACATTAATTATGAAAAGTTCATTTTATTGTCCAAGGTCTCAAAACTTGTGAGTGGAAGAGCTGAGCTTTGAATCTAGGCAATCTGGCTCCAAAGTTTGTGCACTTAACAAGCCTATAATAGTACCTCTTAAAAATATTAGTTTAGCAAATATGAAGGTGAATTATGAGCTGTCATCAAAAAGTTTCTAGTTTGGAAAGGAAGGAGAGATAAAACATGAACCAATAATTATAGCAAGTAAAAATCAAATAAGCAGTACTAAAATTAAGGACTGAAAATGCGAACTGTTATTAAGTACATGAAGCAACTGGAATTCTTACACATTGCTGGTGAAAATTAAAAATGATAAAACTACTTTGGAAAAAGATTAGGCAATATCTTACAAAATTAAAGACACTATTCGACCCAGGAATGCTACTTATAAATATTTATCCAAGACAATTGAAAACTTACGTAAATCTTCATTACTCAAAGAATCTACCTTTGTAAATTCAACTGTTCACTAAAATTCATTTGTAACTTAATAATCAATATTCACAGCACTTTCACAATAATTTGTGGACATGAGCAGAATGAAGAAAAATTTGAGTTGCCTGATATGTACATTCGCAGCTGAAGCTGAAACACTCTGCTTTGTTTAACTTTCATACTGTAAATGAGTCCTTGTTGTGGTTTCTTTAGTGTCATGTTTTTTGTGTTATTGTGCTTGTTGGTGATATCGCTGTTTGGAATGCTCCCCCTAGCATAGTGCTGAAGTGCTATCTAGTCTAAGGGCAGATAGCTATGATGTGCCTTGAAGAGAAAATATGAGTGCTAGATAAGCTTCATTCAGTCATGAGTTATAGTGCTGTTGGACATGAATTAAATGTTAATGAATCAATAATATATATTAAATAAGGTATCTTTAAACAAAAATACACACAGAAGCTTATATATTGGTAAGTTGACAAAAATACTGTGACGTCTATTTCCCCTAAAAAAAATGGTAGAGTATTAACTAATTTAATGTTCACAGTGACTTTATAGAACATAACCGCTGCAAATAATGAGAATCAACCATATTCACAAAAAGACATATGCAAATATCCATAGCAGCTGTACTCAAAATAGTCCCAAACTGAAAATGTCCCAAATGTCCTTTAACTGAATCGATAAATAAATTATGGAATAGTCACACAAAGGGTCAGTACTCAACAATACAACGGAATAACAGGAGATAAAAAACAGAAACATATCCTGAAAGAAATCTTGAACAAAAGTATCCATTTATATGAAAAGGATAACAAAGGTATAACAAATATAAGGCGAAAAAAAGTAAACAGTGCTTGCCTCAGGGAAGGAGGACTGACTAAAAAGGGGCACGAGAAAACTTTCTGGAGAGATGGAAAATTTCTACATTATGAAAGGGAAAGAGGTTTCATGTGTGCACTTAATTTTCAACATTGTACAGCTAACATTTGTGAATTTTAATGTATGTAAAGTTTACCTCAAAGAATTAACAACAATTGAATGGAAGGTGGAAAATTGGGGGATATATAAGTGAAACAAGAATATCACAATGATAACTGCTATGCCTGGGTGATGGGCACATGGGGTTATATCACACTATTCACTTTGCATATTCCTTAAATTTTCCAAAATGAAAAGTTAAAAAAATAATGAGAGGAATTGCAAGCATGCAGAGGAACTGCAGGAGAAAAAAATGAGCTTTCTAAAGAACTTAAAATGGTAACATGGTCGAAGGCCTTCATGGAACAGTCATGAGAAATGGGGACATTTGGTAGGTTTGGCATGCAAAGGCAAGGAAAGGCCACTTCATAAAAAAGAAAACAGTGTAAAAAAAACAGAAAAGTATTACTGGTGTTGGGCTATTTAGGGAACAGCTGGGCTTAAGTATAAGGTCAAGAAAAAAAGAATAATGGGAGATAAACCTGAAAAAGTAGATGGACGATGAGGTCAGAAAAAAAGCCTGAAATGTTAGGCCAAAGAAAACACATTAGGCAACAGGGAATCATTCTGTACATTCAAGTTTGGGAATGCAGGATCAGAGCTAAACTTTAGACACTTTAACAGTAATACAAAGAATAATATAGAAGCACTACAATGTCCTTGTAAGAAATAATAATGTTCTAACAAGCTAAGGGTAGGGAGATTACGGAACCAAGGACACAGGGATGTGAGTTGGTAATTGATGGCTAAGATTTTCAAAAGAGCAAATATCAAGCTATATAGCTTTGAAGATGTTTAAGCACTGAGATTCTTCTCCTTAGCACAATATAATACTAAGAATACTAACCTACTGAAAACAGAATATGTTGAAGTCTAATGCCAACTTCTTCAAGATTTACAACTGAAGTGTTAATTTACAACTAGAGTGTCGATCCAATTAATGTTGGAATTTCACTTTGAATGTTGTTTTAAAAATAACCTTGTTATGGAACTACTATAAAAGCATAAGGATTCCACATTTGCCACAAAGTACTCCAAATAGCAGTGAATATATTTCTATGCTTTGCTGTCTTTACAGAAATGTTTAAAACAGAAAGGATTTATAGATGTTAAGGGCATCTTACCATTAAATTTCTTTATTAGAGTTCCACCACCAATGGGCAGTGTTTCTCTTTATTTCATAATAAGAAATTCATGCATTCATGTTAAAACACTGCCACGTTCCTCTTCCAATTAAATTTCCTGATATTACAAGAACAGAGGAAATTAAAAAGAGACAGTAATTGAAAAATGGTCAGAGAATCCTGAAAGCTGAAAACTAAAGAGGCTGACCCTCCACAACCACTTCGCTATTCCAAAAAGACTAGAATCAACACTGATGTAAAAAATGAGTGTATTCTCAATTAGTTGATTTCTTCCATCCTCACAAGCACATTTAATGAAATTTTATTGATTTTTCAAGGCTTAGTTTAAATACTATCATCTATATAAAGACCTTCCATGGTCTCTGAAATAATCTTTCCTCTGAACATCTATTATATTTTTTATTGTATTACCCTTATGCTACTTAACAAAAAATAATCTTGAATTCAGTTATTTAAGCAAAACACTTTATTAATCCTTTTAGACAGAAAGGGCCCCTAAAGGCAGATTTTATGTCTTGGTATCAGTCATATTGCTTTAGCAATATCCTAAGTTCATCACTCACAGATTGTATAACACTGGGCAAGCTACTTAACATCTTTGTTGCACAGTGCATCATCTACAATAATAATACCCACCTCACAGGATTGATGAATGAATTAATGAGTGAATGAGTGAATGAATACATACATATTAAATACATAGAAGAACGATCGCTCCTTATTCACAGATTCAGTATCTGCACATTCGAGTTTGAGAATGCAGGATCAGAGCTAACTTTAGACATTTTAACAATAATATAAAGAATAGTATAGAAGCACTATGATGTCCTTGTAAGTAATAATGCTCTAACAGGGTAACGATAGGGAGATTAGGGAGCCAAGGACACAGGGATTTGAGTTGGTAATTGATGGCTAAGATTTTCAAAAGAGCAAATATCAAGCTATATAGTTTGATATACTCTCTAAAAGTTATTTATAACCCCAACATCAATACTCACAGCACTTTTGGAATCACTTGCAAACATTTCAGAGTGAAGGGAAGCTTGAGTCCCATGATTCACATGATCTCAGCTGAGGCTGAACAAGGTGATGTACTACTGCCTATGTCAGCTCTCATACTGTAAACAAGTATCCTTTTCGCAGTTTACTTAGTGCCACGTTTTTTGCAATTTGTGCTTTTTGTTGATTTCACTGTTTAGCATGGCCCCCCCAGAGTAGTACTGAAGTGCTGTTTAGTGTTCCAGAGTGCAAAAAGGTTGTGAAATGCTTTAAGGACAATATACGTGTGTTATATAAGCTTCATTCAGGAATGAGTCACAGTGCTGATGAATATGAGTTCAATTTTAATGAACAGACTATATATGGTGTCATTAAACAGAAACACACATAAAATAAGGTTATGTATTAATAAGGTGACCAAAATGTTGTGACCAGAGGCTCTCAGGACCCTTCCCCTGTAATTGCTCTAGAAGAAATAGTTCAGTATTTACTAATTCAATATATGCACCATCTTTATAGTATGCTATTACTGCAAGAAATAAGAATCAACTGTACTTAGAATACGGACAAATACATAGTGAGGGCTCAGTAACTCTTAATTACCAATAATATTTTATTGTTATTTAACACATGGTAGACACTCAAACTTCTGTTGAATTACTGCCTGAATAAAATAAAAATAAGAACTACATGGAAAAAGAAAATCTTCAAAGTAGTTTTATAAAACAGGTGTAATGTTGACCCCCGAACTTAACAAAACTTCACAAAAAACTATAGATCACTCACACTTATAAAAAATAATGTAAAAATCTTAAGATACTATTTAAAAGAACCCAAACATTAAAATAATTTATGAAAAAGTGGTGTATATTCTAGAAATTCATTAATAAAATTCATCAAATCAACAGAACCAACAGAAAATATATATTCATCTTTATAACTACTGAAAACTCGTGACAAAATTCAACACCATTCATATTTTTCAAAAAAAAGTTTAAAATAGAAATTAAGAGATATTTTCTTAACTTGGACAATGTGTGTGTGTGTGTGTGTGTGTGTGTGTGTGTGTGCACATGTGCATGCACATGAACAACCAGCACCTTTTCCTAGTGGGAAACACTAGACACTTTCTCAAAAAAGAAAGACAAAGATATTCTCATCTTTATTATTTATCATTTATTGGTAGTATTAAACAACACAATTAGAGAAAAGGAAATAGTAGAGGCTCCAAAATATGTAAAAAAGAGGTAAAGCAACTTTTACTTAAAGCAATCTATATTTATGATAGAATTTCTCATATCATAAGAATACAAAAACAATCAATAAAAACCTACAAAAATCACAAGAGAATTAGCAAATAAGCAAGATGTAAAACTAATATATACAAAGTGATTTTATATATGACGTCCCCCCAAAAACTACTTAGATAAAAAAATGAAGAAAAGACTCTAACTATAATGAAAATAATAAAATTAAATACTAAGATATATACATAGCAGAGAAAAGTGTAAATTCAGAAAAGGACAAAAAGGAGCTATAAAAAAATGGATTTCCAGTTTAGATAGTGAAATAGGTAAATGCTGTACCTGCATCCTCTCATGACCACATCAAAATTACAGCTAAACTACAGAATCACCATCATTGAGAACTACCTGAAGTATAGCTGAACAGAAGTCCTACAACTAAGAATATACAGAAGAAGCCACGTAGAAACTGGTAGGAAGGGGAAAGATGTGGAATGGGATCGTCCCACATCCATGTGTAACAGCTAAAAATCAGGAGGGATATCTCGGCTGTGAAGGCCCCTTTAGAGGAGCAAAGAGTTGCAGCCCCACACCAGGCTCCCATAATTTGTTTGTAAAAACCAGCAAAGATTGCAGCTGAGGGAGAAAGAATGCTGGTGGAGTCCCAGGCATTCCTCTTTAGGGCCTATGCATAGACTTACTCACTGATGGACCCACTCAATCTAATCTCCAGTG
Organism: Eidolon dupreanum; assembly: GCA_028627145.1. Taxonomy (NCBI): domain Eukaryota; kingdom Metazoa; phylum Chordata; class Mammalia; order Chiroptera; family Pteropodidae; genus Eidolon; species Eidolon dupreanum. The sequence continues at coordinate 23,389,938 of CM053509.1, forward strand.
CTGGGACAGCAGCTCAAAAGGCACCAGGGAGAAAATGAATTTGAGGATTTAGGGTGAGGGCTGGAGGAGTAGCCTTCTTCCAGACAGAAGTGTTGGCAGAGACCATTGTTCCTTTGTTGAGCCCTCCCCATCCCAGTGAGCAGAAGCGGGTGCCATATCTGAGTCTCCATCAACCTGCTTACACCATTCACCCAACCCTGGTGATTCCTGAAACCCCTCCCTACCCAACTTGCTGACCCACTCAAGCTGCTTCCAATGGCTTTTCCATACAAATGATCTGTCTTGGCTCATGCTATAGATTTTCCTAAAATCTCTTAAAGGTTCACAAACCCCAAACAAGCAGCTTCTGGCCTCAGTGTGCCCCTTACTCTTGCTGAGCAGCTCCAAGCCTGGCACGGCCGACAGCCAGCCTGGTTCACAGCTTAGACTCTCTCAGGTACCTCTAAACTCAGGGTGGGTGGTGATCATCTGCTGACAGCTTTGTGGCTTATGCCAGTTGGCCCTGGGCAGGATACATGCAGTGGTTGAACTTGGTCTGCAACAGAACCATTACCAGGAAGCCCTAGGATGGCATGTCCAGTGGTCGGCTTTGGATAGTAAAGAGTTCCAAATAAGATGGATCCAAAGAGGCCTACCCCAAGACATATCATAATTAAAATGCCAAAGGTTAAAGACAGAGAATCTTAATAGCAGCAGGAAAAAAAAAAACAGTTACTTACTTACAAGGGAGCTCCCATAAGGCTGTCAGCTGATTTTTCAACAGAAACTTTGAAGGCCAGAAAGGGAATAGGATGAAGTATTGAAAGTGATGAAAAGCAAGGACTTACAGCCAAGATTACTCTAACCAGCAAAGCTATTTTTTAGAATTAAAGGACAGATAAAGAGCTTCCTAGATGAGAACAAGCTAAAGTTCATCACCACCAAAACAGTACTACAAGAATTATTAAAAGGACTTCTTTAAGATAAACAAAGAGCAAAAAATATAAATAACAAAATAGCAATAATGACATATCTATAATGACTACTTTCAATGTAAATGAATTAAATGCTTCAATCTAAAGACACAGGGTGGCTGAATGTGTAAAAAAATAAGATCCTAGGAGAGACTCACTTCAGATTGAAAGACACACAGACTGAAAGTAAAGAGATGGAAAAAGATATTTCATGATACTGGAAACACACAGACAAAAAGAAACTGGGGTAGCAATACTTATTTCCAACAAAACAGATTTTAAAACAAAGGCTGTAACAAGAGGCAAAGAAGGACTCAGTAATCCCACTTCTGGGTATTTATCCAAAGAAACACAAGACTGCTTCAAAGGGACATGTGTATCTATTATGTTCATTGCAGCGTCATTTACAATAGCCAAAATATGGAGGCAACCTACATAACCACTGATGAATGGGTAGATAAAAAAAAAGAGGTAGCACATATATACAATGGACTATTACTCAGCCATAAAAAAAAAAAAAAAAAAGAATAAAATCTTGCCATCTACAACAACATAGATGGACCTTGAGGTATTGTGTTATGTCAGACAGAGAAAGACAAATGCCACATGATTTCATTTATATATGAAATCTATAAAAACAAAATAAATTAACAAAGAAAACAAAAACAAACTCACAGATACAAAGAACATTTTGATGGCTGCCAGGTAGGAAGGGGTTTAGGGATGGATGAAAAGGGGAGGGGATTATAAAACATTCATGGGGATGTAAAGTATAGCATAAGAAATATAGTTTATAATATTATAATAACTATGTACAGTGTCGGATGGGTACTAGACTTATCATGGTGATCACTTCATAAGCTATATAAATGTTTAATCACTACGTAGTATACCTGAAACCAATATAACATTGTGTCTTGACTGGAATTAAAAAATTAAAGTTATTTAAAATAAGACGAATGATAAGAAAAATGAGGTCAGTAAAAGTCCCTAAAAATGTTTACTTTGAATTGGAATTAAAATGAACTTGAGAGTTATGTTTTCCTATCCAAAAATAGTACATTTCCTACTTCTATCAAATAAAATGGCTTTAAAATAAACTAATGGCACCCCCCTCCCAATATATAGACACAAAGGCTTAAAAACAATGATAGCAAAGTAGTAATAAACACCCGTAGTACATTAAACTCCATAATACCACTTTCCACTAAAAGGAGCTTCCTTCCGGTAAGGGAAGAAAATGCACAAAATGTACCAAGGATATTTTACGCTTAAGAGTAAAGAAACTATCAAAGATCCATGCCTCAAAAACACATTAAGTTCAATGTATACAAAACTATACTAATGGCCTTCCCTCCCAAACTATTACAGTGTTTAGCTAATGACGACATAAACTGTAGAGTTGGATGAAATGACACTGAGTTTCTTTCCATTTCACTATTTTGCTTTCTGGCTTTTAAAAATGGCATTTGGGGGAGAGGACACTGCATCCTTTGGTTAAGAACATTCACCTAAAGTAAAATTGTTGGGCTCACTAGATATATAATCATGAACAAGTTAATTAATGTCTTTCTCAGAGTCTCAATATTGTTATATGTAAAAAGGGTAGCTGTAGGGATTAAATAAGACAATATAAACAAATTTACTTGGCATAGTACTTGGCACAATGAGAGAATAGGAAGAATGAAAAATAACTCAAAAGGACAGATCAATGGAATAATAACTTCAATTTCATGATGAGCATACTCAACAAACTAGAAATAAAAAAGAACTTACACAACATAAAAAATGGCATTTATGAAAAACAAAATCGACATTATCTTGAATGGTGAAATAATTAAAGCCTTCCCTATAAGATCAGAAACAAGAAAAAGGATGCCTACTTTCACCACTTATATTGAACACTGTACTAGAAGTATTAGCCAGAACAACTAGGCAAGAAAAAGAAACAAAAGGCATCCCTATTGGAAAGGAAGAACTAATACTAACTACATCTGCAGAAACATGTATACATAGAAAATACAAAGGAATCCACAATAAATTGTTAAAACTAATAAATTCATCAAGGTTGTAGGATATAAGATCAATATACAAAAAATTATCATAAGTCTATATACTAGCAATGAATAATCCAGAAATGAAATTTAGTGCACAATTCTATTAACATCAAAAAGAAAAAAAAATTTCTTTTTAAGTACAAGATTTGTACACTGAAAGCTACAAAACATTATTGGAAGAAATTAAATAAGATATAAACACATGGAAAGACACTACATGAGCATGAATGAGAAGAGTCACTATTGTTAAAATGGTAATATAACCCAAATATTCTACTGATTCAATATAATCCCTATCAAAGTCCCAATGGTCTTTTTGCAGAGATGCAAAAGCTGATTTTAAAATTCACTTCAAATTGCAAGGAAATCTGAAGAGTAAAAACAATTGAAAAAAATAAACAAAGATGGGAGATTCATAGTTTCTAATTTCAAAGCTTACTAGGAAGCTATAGTAATCAAAACAGTATTACTGGCTTAAGAATAAACATAAAGATTTATGAAATAGAATTGAGAGTTCAGAAATACACCTACAGTCAAATGATTTTTCACAATAGTGCCAAATCATTCAATGCAGAAAGACCAATCTCTTCATTTGGAACATATTCCTTCATTTTCTCATTTTGCTTGACTCTCTGTGTTTCTTTCTACGTATTAGGAAGAAAAGCTACCACTTCCAGTCTCAAAAGAGTGGACTTGCATAGGAAATGAACCTTATCATTTAACCTGGCCCTAGCTCTTGGTTTCCTCTCAAACCTTTGTAATTGTCTGAGCAGCCAGATTAACTCTTGATAGGTCCTAGTTGTTAAAGCTGTGCCAAGACCTATCAGTGTTCTAAAGGGAGGGACCAGCACCTAGTTTCAGCCAAGTGGAAGCCAGATCCTCAGGCAGAAGCTTTTAAAGCATACAAATATATAAAGTCCTGTGGGATCACAAAAATAAGCCCTATTGGCCTCCAGACCAGATGATCTGGAGGTATCCCCTGGGTGACAGTGGCAAAACTGGGGCTCCAGACAATTGTACAAGCTCTTTTCTGGGAGGTAGCAGTGAGCTGTAGCAATGCTGAGTAAGGAACAGTATAAAGATAGCATCCCCAGCTTACTTTCTGTGATAGCACCTCCATAGCCTCTAAATGTATGGCAAATGTGAAGCCTGCCCCACAGGATGAAGTTCCAAGAAAAATAAATAGGCCTTTTTTACAGAAAGACTGGGGGTATGTTTCAGTCTGCTGTCTATACTGTGCCCTGGGGGTGGGAGCCTCCCAAAAAACTGTTTATCTGATTGTTACAGCCCTATGGGACCCAGGAATGCAATGCCCCTCCTCTGGCCACCAGAGCCAGGTGATAAAGTAGCATCCCCTGTGTGGACTGTATGTACCTGCTGACTTTAGCGAGACATCAAGAGAGCACAGGGACTGCAAAAATGGTGCTTGCTGGTACCTCTGCCTACAAAAAGAGTCCAAACAGACCCCTGCCCCTCCAGCAAATGCTTTAAGATAAGGAAATGAATCTCCTTCATATATCATCTAGGTACTTTTCCAACTGCTGCTTTTCCATTGGGCCCCAGCGTGAGTGATTCTCTGCCCAAGCCCTTTAAGAACAGCATTTCAGTTCCCAACAGCGCTCTGGGTCTCCTGGATGTAAGGTTTTCAGAGCTGGACATTTTGGGGGCTTGTCTCTTGGAGCAGGTCCCAAAGGATGGGGTACCTACTGTGGGGCATGAACCTCTAACTCCTCAGAGAAAAACTCTGGATTTGTGAGATCCCTCTTCACTGGGGGTCACTGCGCTGGGGAATGTGGGGCTTTTGATGATATCACATCTCTCCTACCTGTCTTGATGTGGCCCTTTTATCATTTATTGTGAAGGACATGTTCAGCTAGTTTTCAGGGGTTTTTTTTTTTTTTTTCAGAGGGAACTGTTCCATGTAGATTCAGTGTGTCTGTGGAAGGAGATGAGTTCAGAAACTTCCTATGCCATCATCTTGGACTGTCCCCTCCAATTTCACCTTTGTTCTGATGAGCAATTGGACATTCATGTAACAACTGAAATAAAGTAGTAGTTTATAGCAGTGCTTCTCAAACTTTCATTCCCATGCAATCATCCAGAATCTTCCTAAAATGCAGATTTTAATGCAACAGATCTAGGGTTGGGGCCTGAGACTCTGCATTCTTTGTTGTTTTCTTTTTGAGACTATGCATTTCTAACTAACTCCTAAGTGATGCTGTTAGTAGTCCATGGGCTACACTTAAAATAGTTAAGGGATTTAATATAGGGTATGTGGTAGATTATTACAACATTTTAGAGCTGGAAAGAACTTCACAAAATTTATAATCCATCTAAAAACACATACATCCTCCTGCTTTAAAGATGAGAATAATAAAATAGATTTAAGGGTCTTGGACAAGGTCACTATAGCTAGTAGTAAAGAGAAACTCCAACTCATCCTATTTACAGATTTTGTGCACTTTCCACTACAACAGTGCTTCTCGAACTTCAGTTATTTATGTATAATTATGGAGCACACTCAAGTAAATCTATACAGGGAGACTGAAATTCCAAATGTTATTTCTTCAACTAATCCACATTACTATTAAATTATGGTAAGATTTGTCAATCAAGGTTTAAATGATCTCTGTACCTCTACACTAAGGAAAAATGAACAACACACACAAATCATCCTTCTGAAATTAAGAAATTCTGCTCCCTGTTTTAACCAGTGTCTTTCTAAGATATTTGAGAGAGAGACTTATCCATTTGATTACTAAATAAAGCAAAAGAAAAAAACGAAAGGGATTTTGCCTGAAGAGAAGTCTAACAAGATTTCACTAAGGACAGAATTATGAAAATTTCACCTTAGGACCTACAGCGTCTATCCCAGTAAAGGTTATGTACAATCCTTCTGTACTCCTCTCCCCCTAATCACTGAAAGAACAATATCTTTTCTGGAACCAACAACCTTTGGACAAATAAAGAGTCTTACTTTCAGACAGAGGAATGAAAGTAGAGTATGTAAATATTGTTAAGAGACTGCATTTGATAAGGAATAAAGAATGAGTCTCTGACCCAACTCTCCTAAAATTTGTTTTATTGTGATTAAAAAGAAATTAAAACAGTCCAGGGAAGAGAAGAAGACATTATTAATTTTGACAGTTCTTAAAACAATATACCAGCTTCCCCATGTTGGCCATTTTTAATTGACTCATTTTTTAAACAAAAACTTCCAAGTAAAATCTTTATACCATTATCACAAATAATAAAAAAGTATGATCTGCCTTAAAAAGATAACAGTAAATATCTATTTCATTAAATTCTACTGGAGAATATTACCCGTAGAATGTTTTAAGCCTGAACCCCTTTGTTAAAAAGAGAGAATGATAAGTGTTCAAGAGATGTCAAGAGCTAAGTTTATAGCTATAATGAAAAGGACTGAAAGAATTAAAAACAGAAAAGCTTTTTCTGTGGTCTGATATTATTTAATGCCCTATCCCTAACATCCCTAATATCATCCCAAGTACCTGAATGTGACACACTTTGAGAAACACTACACCATAGCATGTTGTTTCTTAATTGATATTTCTCTCTGGATAATCACCACAATAGCTTAAAATTTTATCGACAGAAAGTAAATCTTATATTTAATTCCCCAAAGCACCTAGTCCAATGTCTGGCACACAGTAGGCACTTAATGATATGTTTAAGTAAACTGAAAAGATAAGTCATTAAAGCAGGCAATTTATTTAGAATTGTTGAATTCTTAGAGTTGAAAAGACTCATGAGACTACCTACTAGTTCAATGTACTCATTTAAAGATGTGAACATTAAGGACCAAGGAAAAGAACCAACTAACCTAATATTCAGATTTGTTTTTAGTGACATTGATATTTCTTAGTTTTCAATCTGACAGCTCTATGAATGCAGATGTCAATGAATGGCTTAAGGCAAATCGATCCTGTAGCGAATGAGAAGGGAATGATCATAGACATTGAGAGAGATAACTGGCCCAAAAATGCTCCACAAAAAGTAGGAGCAATCTTAGGCTGGGAAAGACAGAATTCCACCCATTTCTATGATTCTCCCAAGTTAAAGGGTAGAGAGGTAGAGGATCATCTCAGGAAGGTGGCTGTGTCTGTGCCTTAGTAAGAATTTTCGAAACATCTTTTATCACTACAAGAATTGTCCCATGCCTGGAATCTCAAACATTTGTTGACTCCACTGGTTTCCTCTCAAATCCCAATCCTTGTTCCTGAACTGACTAGAAGTATATGTTCAAGACTACAAGAAGAGTGGCAATAAAAATACAAAACACAAGTAACTTTGAATTGAAAGTCTTGTCTCTAAACCCCTGACATAATGACAGTTTTTCCAGCCTACAGAAAAAGATTTAAATATGAAGACCAAAGGAGAGTCAACGTTCTCAAAAGATAAACTTAAAAAATGGACTGGCAACATTACTGTGTATGAAAACTAAAGTTATTTTATTTTGTTTGCAAATGACATAACTTTTAAAAAGGGGTAGGGTTATTATAAGATATCTAGAAATCTCAGAGTGTATCAAAAACTGGCCAGATTCAAGATCACTTCAGGGACATGAGGAACTAGAACCTGGGAATCAACCATGCTATCAGAATTCTCACTGCCTCTTCAGCTCTTTGGTCTGCTTTGTAAGTAGATCTCATTTTCTTCAACTAAGCACCAGTTATCTATCTACACTGTGCAGGAGAAGGAAGGGAGAAGGAAGGAAGGGTGGGCATGACCTTTGGCAGGGTGGAACTCCTGTCCATCCCTGGATATATTACTACAGCCAGTGAGGGGCGGGGGTGGGAGGGAGCATTATGACTGGCTGCATGTGGGTTAACTCCCCAGCCTAATAACCAAGATTAGAATATTGTGTTTGGTAGTCCCACCAAAAGCACAATAGTGTGTGCTGAGGAGAAAGGTGGTCTGTTAACAGAAATGAAAAAAGTATGCTGGACAGAGAAAAGTACTATCTACCAAATTTTAATTCAATTTCACAATGATAGTGACAGCTTTCTCTTTCAGTTGTGTATCACCAATTCCCTAGGATACCAACATATTTACTAGTGCATGAGAAAAGAGGTTCCCTTAGTTCTTGAGGAGGAACACCTTCATCACTCAAGTGTTTAAATATAGGCCATCAATCAGTATTAATAAAGATACATATACACACACACACACACACACACACACACACACACACACACATAACTTACTATTTCACAGGCTTAAAATGATTTGAATTTACCTATAATATACAGCATAACATATTTTCTTCAACATGCTTTTTTATACTTGGAATAGATATTTCCTATATCCTCTCAAGACAAAATGTAATTATGCATTCATAAATATGTTATGAATTTATATAATAATAGGATGGAAAGATAATTTCCACAATTTACTGAATTATACCAGAGTTGAAAAGACAAAAATTCAATTCATTATCAAAAATTCTTTGACTTAGGAAGCAGAAAAGATATGCTAGTGAAATGGGAATATAAAAGTAGAAAAGCATAGGATAATGATGGATAAAGTGATATATTCTATAAGTAGTTCAAGTAGGCTTTTGACAGTATTCAATCTGTTTATTGTACTAGAAAGAGAAGGTATTTAAAGCTTAAATTCAATTGCTATTTCCAACCAAAGAATTTTTAGAATCGAAGCACCTGTTTACTCATATTCTTTCGTTAAATGTTCTTTTGAGACTGAATAAAGAATTAGATTTAAAAATAATATAAGAGGAGTGATGTCAGAAGCATGGTGGTGTGAGAGATGTCCCCAGATATCTCCCCTTGAAATAACAATAACCTAAAACTCAACAAAAAACATCCAACTTGCCCACAAGCATGTCTGAGCAAGAGATCTATGAATAAGAGCTACCACAGGTTAGAACACCGGGAGTCGGGCAATGGACTGGTAGAAACAAAGAAGACGCCACTCATAGCCAGAACTCACAGCAGAAGGAGAGGAGGGGAGAAGGTGCAGCAAGTTCCCCGAACAACTTGCTAGAGAAAGCTGTGAGTTCCAGCAATGGCAGTGCCCAGGAATTAGGGCAGAAAGCAGAGAAGTGGGGATGGCAGAGAAGCAATAGTTATTACCAGCCCTGGTTGCAAAACATGGGCTGAACTGAACCCCCATCCCACAACCCAGATGGCACCTTCCCCCATATCCTCTAACACTGAACACCCCAGAGCCCCATGGGAATCTGAGCAAACCCTACTAAAACTGTTTCTAATACTGACAGGGACTCCAACTGACAGTAGCGAGCGTGACTGAGTATCTATAAGAAAAAGACATTATTAAGACTTTATATAAAACAGGGATCAAAGAGGCTTAGATGCCACCTACTGGAAACCAAAAGAAAAATGTCTTCTTTGTAACAGGCTAAAGAGAGACTTTTATATAACAAATCTTGCTTTCTAGAAAAAAAGCAGAATACACTTCCATTAATGCCCGGGCAGAGAAATAGTCCATTTAACACCATGAACAACCAAGTTGACAAGGAGTTTAGAGAGAAAAAGAAAAATTTCCAGAAAATAAGCTTAAACGCATAAAAATATGTGGCTTAAATGACAGAGAATTCAGGATGGTACTTCTGAAAAATCTCAATGAGATCCAAAATAACTCATATCAACAATTACAGGACTAGAAAAAATAAACAGATCAACAAATGAGTTTTTTAGCAAGGAGATTGAAACCATTAAAAAGAACCAACTAGAACTTCAGGAGATGAAGAACACACTAAAAGAAATGAAAAATGAAATAGCAAGCTTGGGAAATAGAGTCAACCAAATGGAGGAAAGATTAGTGATATCAAAGACAGAAATCTAGAAATAAATCAGAAAGAAGAAGAGAGAAACTGAAGAATGAAATATAATGAAAGAGAAATACAAGAACTAGCTGATACCATCAGGAGAGGAAACATAAGAATAATGGATATTCTCAAAGGGGAGGAAAAGGAGCAGGGATTAGAAAGCATTTTCGGACAAATAGTTGATGAGAATTTCCCAACTCTAAGGAGTGAACTGGAGCATGGAATTCAAGAAGTCAACAGAAGACTCAATTATCTCAATTCAAAAAGGCCTTCACCAAGACACATTGCATTAAAATTGTCAAAAACCAGTAACAAAGAAAGAATTCTCAGGGCAGCCAGGGAAAAGGAGACAGTAACCTATAAAGGACAACCCATTAGATTATCGTCAGACATCTCAGCACAAACCTTACAAGCAAGAAAGGAGTGGAATCAAATATTAGAACTATTACATGAAAGGAACTACCAGCCAAAAATAATGTATCCAGCACAGCTCTCTTTTAGATATGAAGGAGAAATAAAGACATTTCCAGACATAAAAAATTGAGGGAATTCTCCAATACAAGGTCTGCATTACAAGAAATACTGAAAAAGATCAGCTCACCTTAAATAAAATGACAAAAAAATACATAAGTATGAATAAGGCGACTAGCAGGCAGACAGATGCAAAGAAGTGCAATCCTTAGTAAGAATAGGTCATTAAACAATAAAAAGAGATTTGCTATTACAAGATAGTAATGAACGTTCAGCATACATAGGGACAAACTGAGACAACAATGACAGAAAGCAGGAGAATTCAAAGATCCAGATTTTAAAAAGAGAATGGAGATAAGGCATGTGCAGAAGAAAATGGACTAATATATATATAACTATCCTCTACAAATACATAATGGTAACCATATGCCAAAGATTCAGAACTGAAATATATAACACAAAAGAAGACCAGAGGTTAAATTCACAAAAACCAACCAAAATAAAGAAAACAGAAACACAAGGACAAGGATGCAATGGAAACACCAAACTAACAGAAAGCAAAACATAAAATGGTTATAAGAAGACCTCATATTTCGATAGTCACTCTAAATGTAAATGGACAGAACTCACCAATAAAAAGGCAGAGTTGCAGAATGGATCAAAAAACAAAACCCAACCATATGCTGCCTCCAGGAGACACATCTCAGCTCCAAAGACAAATATAGACTCAAAGTGAAAGGGTGGAAAATGATATTTCAAGCAAATGGCATTCACAGAAAAGCAGGAGTGGTGGTACTAATATCGGACGAAATTGACTTCAAAATAAAAAAGGTAAAGAAAGATACTGAGGTACATTTCATAATGTAAAGGGAATCATACACCAAGAAAACATAACACTTATTGATATCTATGCTCCCAATCAGGAAGCCTCAAAATATATAAAGCCATTACTAACATAACTAAAGGAAGAAACAGACCAAAACTAACCTAAAAATGAACCTAAATACCCCACTGTCAGATATGAACAGATCATCCAAACAGAAAATCGACAAGGAAATAATACCCTTAAATGACACATTAGACCACTCGGACATAATACACATTTACTGAGTCATTCATCCCAAAACAGCTGATTATACATTCTTTTCTCGTGCACATGGAACATTTTCAAGAACTGACCACACACTGGGACACAGAGGTGGCCTCAACAAATATAAGAAAGTTGAAATCATACCAATCATATTCTCTGAAATGCTTTGAAACTAGAGATCAACTGCAAAGAGAAAGCAGGAAGAATCACAAATATATGGCAATTAAACAACATGCTACTGAAGAATAACTGGGACAGAGAAGAAATAAAAAGAGAGATCAAGAGATAAATAGAAATGAATGATAATGATAGTACAACATATCAAAACTTTTGGGACACAGCAAAAGCCGTCATAAGAGGAAAGTTCATATCATTACAGGCCTATATCCAAAAATAAGAACAAGTCCAAATAAACAACCTAATATTTCATTTTAAAAGCTAGAAAAGAAAGAACAAATGAGGTCTAAAGAGAGAATCAAAATTAGAGCAGAATTAAATGAAATTGAGAATAAAAAAAAGACAATAGAAAAAAAGTGCAACGAAGAACTGGTTCTTTGAGAAGGTTAATAAAATTGACAAACTCCTAGCTAGATTCACTAAAGAAAAAAGAGAAAGGACACAAATGAACAAAATCAGGGATGAAATAGGAGAAATTATGACAGACACTGCAGAAATGCAAAGGATCATACAAGAATACTATGAAAGAGTATATAACATCAAATTTAATAATGTAGAAGAAATGGACCAGTACTTAGAAAAATACAATCTTTCTAGACTGAATCAAGAGGATCTGGAAAATCTAAATAGACCAATCAGCAGTATGGAAACTGAAATAATCATCAAAAACCTACCAAAAAATAAAAGTCCAGGATGAGATGGCTTCACCAGTAAATTCTGCCAAATAGTCAAAGAAGATTTAATACCAATTCTCTTCAAACTCCTCCAAAAAATTGAAGAGGAGGCAATACTTCCCAACTCATTTTATGAGGCCAATATTACCCTGGAAGCACAAAAGACCCCAAATCGCAAAAGCCATCCTGAGAAAAAAGAACGAGGCTAGAGGCATCACTCTGCCTGACTTCAAATTATATTACAAAATGACAGTAATCAAAACGGCATGGTATTGGCAGCAAAACAGACACACTGACCAGTTGAACAGAATCAAAAGTCCAAAAGTAAACCCATATTTATACAGGCAAGTAATTTTCGACAAAAAAGCCAAAAACATACAGTAGAGAAAGGAAAGCCTCTTCAATAAATGGTGCTCAGAAATTTGGAAGGCCACCTGCAAAAAAATGAAACTAGACTCTTGTCTATCACCACACACCAAAATTAACTCAAAATGGATTAAGGACCTAATTATAAGACCTGAAACAATAAAATGCATAGAAGAAAACATAGGAATGAAACTCAAGGACCTTGGACTTAAAGAGGATTTTATGAATTTGACCTCAAAGGCAAGGGAAATAAAAGCAAAAATAAATGAATGGGACTACATCAAACTAAAAAGTTTCTGCTCAGCAAAAGAAATAGTCAATAAGGTAAAGAGACAATCATCCAAATGGGAAAATACATTGGCAAGCAACGCCTCCAATAATGGTATTATATCCAAAATATACAAAGAACTCATATGATTCAATAACAACAAAAAAACAAACAATTCAATCAAAAAAATGGGCAGAGGACCTGAACAGACACTTCTGCACAGAGGACATACAAATGGCCTACAAACATATGAAAAGATGCTTACATTGCTAGCTATTAGGGAAATGCAAATCAAAACCACAATGAGATACCATCTCACACCTGTTAAAACAGCTCTAATAAACAGCACAAGTAATAACAAATGTTGGAGAGGATATGGAAAAAAAGGAACCCTCATATTCTGCTGATGGGACTGGAAATTGGTATAGCCACTATGAAAAACAGTATGGAGGTTCCTCAAAAAACTAAAAATTGATTTACCATATGATCTAGCAATCTCTCTCTGGGTATTTACCCTAAAGACTTGAAAACTCATATCCGAAAAGATATTTGCACTCTGATGTTCATAGCAGCATTATTCACAGTGGCCAGGACATGGAAGCAACCAAAGTGTCCTACGATAGATGACTGGCTAAAGAAGCTGTGGTACTTATATACAATGGAATATCACTCAGCCATAAGAAGAGATGAAATACTGCCATTTGCGACAACATGAATGGACCTCAAGATAATCATGTTGAGCAAAATAAGCCAGACTGAAAAAGTTGAAAATCACATGATATCACTTATATATGGGATAGAAACCTAAAAGCAACAAATGGACAGAGACTCAGGAATATGGACAATGTACTACTGGTTACCAGAGTGTAGGGGGTGGGGGAAGAGGGGAGGTAAATGGGGTAAAGAGGGTCAAATATAGGGGGGAAGAAGGAGGGTGAAGTGGGTAAAGGGGATCAAATATATATGGTAGCTGAAGGAAACTGAACTTTGGGTAGTAATCACACAATAGAATATATAGATGTCAAATTATAATGTACATCTGAAAAATATATAATTTTATTAACCAATGTTACCCCAATAAACTTAAAAAGAAAAAAAAAAACCATAGCGGGTGGAAACTCACTGCTGCTGGGAGAGGGAAACATGTGGATAAGGCTGGCTCTACTCTTGGGGAATACATGATAGTCCCAGGATTACGACTGGAAGAGGAACAGGAACAGTTGTAAAGATCACAATCCCAATACCCAGGTTCACAATGCTTGCCTAAAATTGAGGCTTAATGATAACTTTGATAGTAGGAAAGTATGTACACACACACACACACACACACACACGCACGCACGCACTCCCTCTCCATCTCTTATTATCCCCAACTCATGCTAGCCTAGAACTCCTGATTCTTTAATTCCTTCATTAGATCATACAGTGTGGTTAGCAAAGGTATTATTAATAAGATTTTGTCTCATTTAGAACTTAACATTTTCTGAGTCTTAAACCATATTTACATATAGAATAAGGTAAATCTAAATATAACTCAAAACTATTTTGGCCCTAGGTGGGGAAAAAATAAAGAGTTATAAAATGTTTGTCACCAAATTTTAGAAGTAGATTGGATTTCAGAGATAAACTAGGAATTCAATTCCACTATTTAATAAATGAGGAAACTAAAGCCAATATGGATTTCCCCAGGGTCTTACAAGTAAATAATGGCAGAGTCAGGGCTGAATCCCAAGTTAACCTCTTAGCTGACAAATATAATACTCAAACTTGCAAGCCCATTGAATACTGTTCTTAGCTAGCCAATGAATACAGTTCTTAGCTGATGAATACAATAATCAATCTTGCTAGCCCACTTAAATTTTTTTTCAAAAACTTTAGGATCAAAAACGGAAACCAAAAACTCGTATTATTTGAATTTTACTCCCTGACAATAAATTAATATTAGTTTTCCATACCCTATAAAGCAGAAATTCCCTGCCTAACTTGTTGTAAACTCAAGGTATATGTCACTTTAAACATATTAATGGTCATTATCGTCATAAAAACAACATTGATATTGGAATGGGAACAATCTAGAGTTTCAGAAAACAAAAGAAATTTGACAAGCAGTATTTAAGGTAGGTAACCTTACAAATATATTTGTTTGTATATTTATATAGAGAATGCATCAAGCAAGCCTTAAAAGTGAGAGATAGTTTTACAAATTTGTGAACCACATCATGCAACCAACTAATTTAGGATTAACTGAGTTGTGTAATCATATAGAATTATCTTGATTGTGTGATCATTAGGTTTATCCATGTTATGTAATCACTCAGGATTATTCAGTTTATGAATAAAAAAGTTATTTTTCACCTACCTAAAGTGACTTAAGCTCAAAAGGTCAAATACCCAGCATTAAATCTCACATTAATTGCTTCTGTCTGAGAAGTGACTTTTATTATAAATGGCATATTTAAGTTAAGCTAACACAATAAGAAATAGCATGGCAATAACACATGCATCCTACACCAGTTTTGCAGACTGCTTTTGTCAAGACTCAAAACTCATGGTCTAAGAAGAAACCTTTCAAGTCCAGGTAAAATGGACATCTGAATTCAAAGTTATCACCCCATTCTGAAAGTTGTTCATTGTTATCAAAGAGAAGGACTCTCAGCTTACAGTTCAGTAATGTGCCTAAACTATATATCTCAGTATGAAAGAAAAAGGTAATCGAAGAAGTGCACATTTAGCCATAGAACATCAGCAAAAGAAATGTACAATACTTTTACAATAAAAAGAACTAAATGCCTTATACTGTGGCTGCTGAAATAACTGCATTTTTTATGACTGGGCATGGCTTTTGATATACAATATACCCTTTTCTTGTGATAATTTATTTTAAATCCTTTCTAAAACAAAATCTGACATACACACTTACCTTTCTCTTCTTCCTCCCCATTTCATAGATGACTCAATCAACACAAAAACTAACCAGAAACAGAAAATTTTACCTTTCACACATCACTTTGCTATAAATTTTGAGGAAAAGATTTCATGATACACATGCCAAGGAATAGTGCTTTCTAATACTTTCGGCTATTAAAAAAAATTCTTGGCTTGAGATCATATTAGTACTTGTAAAGAAGCAATTATCAAGATCTGATTATAGCATGCTAAAAAGATAACAAAGAACTATTTATTTGTTTGTATCCTACTTGTACCAGGAAGAATTTCAAATATAAGTATATAAAAAAAGTGATGAGAAAACAAAAATTAAACATAATCTTTAAAAACTGAAAAACAAGGGTGAGGCCAAAGCAGAGTCCGAAAGGAATAAAGCTAAAAATGTACAATTAGTGTAAACTCATTTGTGTATGTTTTAACAGATGTATACATTACAAGCAGACTTAAATATAGCTGGCTACTGGTATGTGCATAAAGTGTTTTTAAAAGGTTATACTAGAAATTTACAATGATTACCTTTAAAGAGAAGGACAAGGGGTTGATGCTGAGAAATAGTTTTTCATTTTATACATTTCAGTGCTGCACTGTATGTGTGTGTGCATATATATGTATGTGTGTGTGTGTGTGTGTATATACACACACATATATATATTTGTGTGTGTGTGTGTGTGTGTAAGGCTCATGGGTGTGGAAAGTACAGATGATTAGACAGTTCTGAATACAATTTAAGGTGGGAGAATGTGATATTTTTATTAAAAATGAAGTATGGGGAGGCAGAAAGGAAAAACTAGTACTTACTATATCGAAACATTAGGTTTGTGAACAAAGAAAATCACCCTAAGAAAAAGACTACTATGTCTACATTCCTCCTAGTCCTTGCTTTCAACTATTGGCTAGCTTCAGAATTTAAGAAAGTCAAATACACTTAGTCTCAGGCCCCAACTTAAATAAAATAAATAGGGATGACTATATTGGTAGTACCTAAGACTTTTTTTTTTTTAAGTTTTAGTTATTCTCAACAAACTGAGAAAAGTAAATGACAATGTATTGAGTTTTTCTATAAAGCTAAAGTTATTGAATTCACAGGACTTTTTTATTCAATGACTTTGTCCTTTCTACTTTTTTTTGATGTTTAAATGTTTCTTCATAATACGATGATGACAACTGATAACAGCTGAGTTTTATTATGCTCTTAGAAAAATAAAAAGTTGACACTTCTTGGTCTATCCTCTCAACTTTTTAATACATTTTACTAGTCAATGAGATCTAAAAATTTAGGAACCACTTAAGTAAATGCTATTTTTTGAGTCCAGTGGAAGGTTTAACTTTCCTTTTAATTTAATAAGGAACCACATTTACATAGAGATAGTTATGTTTCCCCAGAGGTATGAAGATGAATAGGAACTTCAGAAACCATTAGAAAATAATCAAGAATATGTGTTCATATCCTCTGAATGCTTAAAATAGAACATGCAATTAATTTATTCATCAAGTACTTACTGTGTACCTACCTCAACAGTAACATAAAACATTAAGGTAATAAAAACTTTCTATGGTCTCACTTAAACTCTGAATAGAAGAACCAAAGGTTTGTCAGTGTGCAAGAAAAGCCAGACTAGAAATTGCCAGCAGTTGAGATTAGAAACTATAAGCATCCAATGAATGGAAATGGAAGTAGTGGCAGAATTACCAAGATGAGTTGGCCAAAAAAATAAAAACTATCCATGGGGTCTAGGTCCTAGGAGCAAAAGTACTTTTTCTACAAAGAGATGGTAATGAATCATACAGGATACCTATTACTGAAACCAAAGTACTAAAAAAAGGGTTCAGTCATAAAAAATAAAGATATTAGAACTGGAATGTAAAATAAAAATATAACTAGTTTAGTTACTAGTTTAGAATTGCTTACATATCCTTTAACTTGAAAGAGAGTGGTCCTAAATTAAGGTCTGGCTGCACTGTCAAATAGCATTACATAGCCCCAGACGAAAAATTCAAAGCTAAAAGAAAAAAGGGTGAAGTCATTTACATGAAATCTATTATTCAGAAATTATACAGAAGTAAAACTGTGGACAAATAATTAGATGTATATATAATAAACCTACTATGTAGCAAACTCTATACATACATACAGTATGAGGTATAAATTACACTTTAACTTATTGTGTACAAAATTTGTCATGCTAGATATTACATCCTATATTATTATTTAAAATTATATCTGTAGCATTCAAGAAACTAAGCTGATGAGTCTTATAACTAAAATAGTTATTTTAGAGAGGTCTACAGTTTTACATTTTGTTGAGTAAGAAGTTCTTCACAGATTAAATATTTAAATAAAATCCCTTAAGAAAAAATGATTTTATATGTGACTTCCATTGAAAGCTGTCAACATCCTAATCCCTAGAACCTGTACAAATGTTATCTTGCATGGCAAAAGAAATTTTTGCAAATGTAATTAAGATTATGGGCCATAGAATGGGGAGATTATCCTGGATTATCTGGGCTGGCTCAATCTAACTTCTTGAGTCCTTAAAAGACTGAACCTTTCTCGGTTATTTTCAAAAAGAGAAAGAAAACTGTATAGATGAGAGTGTGAGAAGGACTCAATCTATCACTGTTGGCATTGAAGATGGAAGAAGGAGGCAGCCTCCAGAAGCTAGAAAAGGCAAGGAGTCAGATTTTCTCCTATAGTCTCCAGAAAGGAATGCAGCCCTGATGACATTGTGATTTTAGTCCAATGAGATCCATGTTGGACTACTGACCTACAAAATTATAAGGCAAATTTGCATTGCTTAAGCCATCTACTGTGTGGCAATTTGTTACAGCAGGAAACTAATGCAGCATATATTCTGTAAGTAACTTTAGTTCTATAAATTAAGACATTAATTTCAATTTACTCAGACTAATTTTAGAAATACTACACATACGAACACATATATATAGATGAAAACACTATACTTGGGTAAACCATTTCTTCACCATTTGGACTCCAATTTCCTAATCTGTAAAATGAAATATATAGAGCAACTGTTATGAAATAAATCTAAACGAAAAAGTAAATAAATCAAATCAAAATAAATCAAAGCAATTATAGTCAATACTATCTTAGAATCAAGAAACCCCAGAATTAAACATAATATAGAAATAGCTATTAATTCAAGATTATGTTAATGAGAATAGCATTACATAATTAATTTAATTTATAACAATGAATTCTATACTAAATGATATGAGCAATTAAAATTAAGAATGACTTAAAATGTGTAACAAAGCCCTTAAGGATTACATTTCAAGGCTGAGAAAACATTAAAGACTTCTTGAAAGGAAGTCTGATATAAAAAAATACATGGGTCTGATAAGTATCATTATCTAAGGCACAGACAGTAAAATCAGATAATTTTTCACTTTCTGACACCTCCTCTCTCATTGCTTAGAGAACTTCACAGAAAAAGGTTTTGATCTTCAGAGACTAAATTCTGTCTTCTTTGTGTATTTTCCTCACCATATTTCAGTACTTTTTGTATAAAAGATCAACTATAACAAGGTCTTTATGTCATTTCCTAAAATAAATTCTAAGTGGGAGTACCTACTACCATGATACTGTCGTTCCTCAGGAAGCTAGAAACCATCAGTCCTATGTAGGGATGCTCGCTAGCACAATGTGGTAAAGATTACCAAAATTCTTCAACAGGAAACCTATCCCACTTTGACAGATTTTATTTAAGGAAAAAAAAAAGTCATTTGTTCAGATATTTAAAGATAAAATATTTGTATTGTGAGGGCTTTTAGTAATTTTTCAAATGAATTACTAAATTACTAAAATAATGATTACCTACTTAACACTGTCAAATGTCTCTAGTGGATAGCAGTTAGTCATATTATAAATTCTAACTAGGCCAAAGAAACATTCTCAAAGCAAAATGAGAATCGTTGGCAAAAAGATTATTGCAATTTTGAATTCCACAACACTAGATGTATTAATAACTCATATAACTGGAAAATAATTCACAGTTTTAAGAAATTTATTCCACAAATAATTCTGAAATAGTCACACTTTAAAAAGTCAAGATGATTTTTGATGACAGCCTTGTTTAAACATATTTAATTCAGAAGAGAATATACAGATAGTCTGAGAGTGAGACCTCAATTATCTTTCTTATAACTTAATACTTTAATTTTCTTCATAAGAAAACATGGAGGCTTTGAGAATAAAATTATACACTGCCTTCAAAAACTTTGTAGTATGTTCCACTTTGTGATTTAATGTAAAAAAAAAAAAGTATGTTCTTTCTTTTAGAATATTTCCCTTAAAAATCATAATTCTACCAATACAACTCAAGAAAATTCCTAAAGACATGACTAATTTACATGAGCAGTCATTCTATCTAGAACTGCCAAGTATCTCAGTCATTGTTCACTTAAGTCAGTGATGACTTGCCTTTTATTTTAAAGTGATAATTACAAGTTGCTTCGTGTTAAAACCATCACTTTATCATTATATTCTTTAAAAAGCTTGGGAAACATTTTAATATATTAGTACTCACTAAACATTATCAATTTTTTTCAATAGGATATGTAACAAATGTCATAGAAATATTCTAGCACCCAAAGATATTATGACAATTGCCATGAAGAAACACCAATTTAAAATGGTAATGAAACAAAACATATGTCAATATAAAGTACTCCTCTAAATCTTCAAATGAATTAAATGTTAAATGTTCAATATATTTAATATAAAACTATATAAACAGACTTTTAAGCTAGTCTTTAAATATAAGCATTTATTAATTTGAGGACCAAAATTCAGGTTTACACGAATCTCTCAAAACCAGCTGATCTAAATATAAACTAGTTTCATTTCATTTCCTAGATCAGAATATGTACCTAAAAAGGTCTATCCAGTGGATTATTTAGATATTCTCCATTATGTCCTTCCATTTCCATTCTTATAGCTTTTTACAATCTCGTCATATAATAAACTCTGACTTTAAGAATATTCTCCATGAATTTCCTATCAAGATGGCATACTAAGTTTATACTTAGATTCATCTCATCAGCTCCAAACACATGGCAATGACAGAACAGAAAAGAAGAAAACTGGTGAGGGTGGGAGAAGATATTTAGCTAGGCTTAAAAAAAAAAAATACAACAACTCAATTGAAAAATGGGCAAAAGACCTGAATAGACATTTCACCATATAGGATATACAGACGGCAAATAAGCACATGTAAACATGTTCAACATCATTAGCCAAATAGAGAAATGCAAATCAAAACGAGACATCAGTGCATACCTATCAGAATGATTGTCAAAAATAAAACAGAAAATATTGACAATACCAAATGCTGAGGATACAGCACAACTACAACTCTCATACATTTTTGAGGCGATGCAAAATGGCACAGTCACTCAGGAAAACAGTTCGGTAGTTTCCTAGAAAGTTAAACATATACTTACCATAGGACCCAGCAATCTCACTTCTAGGTATTTACCCTAGAGAAATGAAAACGTATGTTCACACAAAAACCTATACTTGAAAGTTTACAGCAACTCTATTCAAAATCTCAAAAACAAACAAACAAACAAACAAAAACACCCAAATGTCCTTCAACTGGATAAACAAACTGTGGTACACTTGGATAATGGAATATTACTCAGCAATAAAATAACTGAGCTACTGATACATGAAACAACTTGGATGAATCTCAAAGACATTATGCAGAATGAAAGAAATGAGTCTCACAAAAAGTTTAACACTATATGATTCCATTGACAGGACATTCTGAAAAAGATACAACTATAGTGACTAAGAACAAATCAGTGGCTGACAGAAGTTATGGGGTGGGGGGAAGGTGTGACCAAAATGAGAGAGCACAAGGGAGGTTTTTGGTGTAATGGAATTGTTCTGTATCCTGACTGTGGTCATAGTTATGTGAATCCAAATATATGTTAAATTCATAAAAATGTACCCAAAAAGTCAATTTTACTCAACATTAATTTAAAAAATAAAATTAGAAAAATATATATACACACATATATACATACATATGTATGAATACATGTATTGTTATTCTGTAGTCCAGAAATAAAATAAAAATGTAAAGTGTTGAGCAGAGCTAAAGCTACAGACCTATTAAGCTCCTCTGTATGGAAGAAAGCAGTGGCAGAGTCATTTCCTTTCAGGTAATAGGAAAAACCACAACTAGACTCACCACTTTAACTTACACCTCAAACCACCACCACACCAACATAACACAGCTAGCCTCTGGAAAGAAGGTGCGGGCAAAAAATAAAACTACTGTCAAACCAGTACTGGGACTAAGGCTTTAAATGAATTGCAGAGAATTGCCCCCAAACTTGCAAAGATATTCTCTCAAATTGTTGACTTCTAAACTGCACATGCACAGGGCAAAACTTCAAGAATGCCAGCAGAAAATGGCAACTGGGAAGCTAAAGATCTAAGCAGAGATTTCAGTAGCCACACAGTGTTGGGAAGATTACGATTTAAGGCCTGTCAAGTTAAAAGGACCTTGATAAAATACCATGGGCTTTATGTTGACACTTAGAATGGCCTGGGTTTAGAACTACAGGCTCTAGCATGGAATAAGTGTGAAAGTGAAATGGATCAAGGTTAACAACCAGATCGCAAAAGATGATTCACAAAACAGGCATATAAGTATTTGACATCAAAATGTCATTCCTGTTTTCTTAATTATAAAATTCCAAATACTTATGTTCCTACTGTATATTTAACACAGCCATTTCAGGTGAAACCAGTTTATGTGTCATAGTACCTAAGTATTCATATAGCTATTGATGTAATCTCTACCAACAAGCTACTTTGCATTCTATCCTTTCTCTTTCCTGCTTCCTATGACTTCAGTTCATATAAGATTCAACTTAACATAAGCTAATGCAACCTCATGAAATCTCATTAGTTCAGCTGTACTGCTAAATCATTCATTTTCTTAATTCTAATCAGATTAGATAAAGTATACAAGTATATAAACAGATTACAGGTCAGTCTATATATTGGGCTTTTCTTGAATCAATTATCCCTTGCCCCAATCCAAATGGCTGTGGTTGGAAAGAACGGTATAGAGATACAAAATGCACACATCTGCCTGGGCATACCTCTTCATCAGGGGCCAATAGTATAGAAGCTGTTTCCCTTACTGAGACCTGTACCTATTTTAAAATATCATTAAAGCCATAGTCCCATTTGTTGCACTAGCCATTCTACAAAACCCAACCTTAACCTCATTTCTATCCTCATCTCTGCCCTTGATTACACACTCATCCTGGCATACATTAAAAACCCAGAAAGTTCAGGAAAGTAAATTATACAAAAATATAAACTTTTAGATAAGTAGTGGAATATTTTTAGTTTTTACTAAATTATATCTAGTACCATTTCATAATCAAGATTAAATGAAATAAGAGGGGGTTTTTGAAGAAATTAAACAAAAGGAAGATAAAGTAAAGAAACCATCCACATTAAAAATCAATAATTTAGAGTAACTGAGAAATTAACTAAATGAAAACCATAAAGAAGAACCAAATGGAAATTCTAGAACTTAAAAGTATTCCAATTGAAATTAAAACTTTACTGGAGGGGCTTAACAACATACTGAAGATAGCAGAAGAAAGTTAAGTCGAAGACCAATTAAAATTATCCAACCTCGCAGAGAGAAAAAGGACAAGAAAAATGAATAAAGCTTCAGGGACCTTTGAGACAATATCAAATGATCGAAAATATGAATTACTGTGGTCCTAGAGGAGAAGAGAGTGAGACTGGGGCAGAAGAAATATTTGAAAAATAAAGACTGAAAATTTCCTAAATATGAAAAACACCAGCTTTCAGGAAGTTTAGCGAACCCCAAGCAGGATAAATATAAAGTGAACCATATCTAGGCCTATAATAGTCAAATTGATTAAAAACCAAAGATAAAGAAAAACACCTTGAGAGCAGCCAGAAAAGGGGGGAGGTGGATATATATCATACACAAGAGAAATAAGGATAATAATGACTACCAACTTCTCATTGGAGGTTGGAAGACAGTAGAGTGATTTATTTAAAGTACTAGGCGGGTATGGGAGAAGTAGCACCCTAAAATTTTATATTCAGTAAAAATATCCTTCAAAATGAGCATGAAATAAGACATTTTCAGCTACACAAAAGCTGAGAGAATGCTCACCAGTGATCGGCACTATAAGAAATGCTAAAGGATGTCCTTCAGTTAAGGAAAAAGGATAACAAATGGATACTTAGCTCTACAGGAAGGAACAAAGAGCAGCAGAAATAGCAAATAAGTGGCTAAATATAAACACTATGTTTTTTCTTCTCATAATTCATTTAAAAGTCAAATAACTGTTTAATACAAAGTATAATAACACTCTAAGGTGACATTTATAACATATATAGAAGTAAAATATATGATACAAATCACACCAAAGGGGGAGGACAAGAAAATGTAAGGTCTTACAGTGGAAACTGAACCAGGAAGCAGAGGTGGGTCAGGTGGAAAGTGAGACAGAGACAGAGTGATGCAGAAGTGTCAGGTATGAAATGTGAGATAACTTTCTGACGAGATAAAAATATCTTGCTTGTAGTGGTGGTTATATGGAAAAAAATAAGAAAAGTAAATGGATTTCCAGACATACTAGGGATTCAGGCATTAATAAGCAGATGTTGAGACGAATGAAAAAGAGATGTTTATAGAGCTATCAGTTCCACTTAACCACAGTGGGAACTATAGTTGAAGGTGTCAAGGATAAAGGTTGTAAGTTCTGTTTTGGGCTTATAGGGATGCCTAGAGGATAGTCGAAAGAAAAATAAGAAATGGAAGGAGGAATTTGGAGGGCAATAAACTTTCTAGCTCAAGGCTTAGATATAAGAAACTAGAATGTAAAAGTGGTATTTAAGGTAGTAACTGCAGAAAAGACTACCCAAAAAATTATCTAGAGTAAGATAGGTTAAAGACCAGGGGCAGAACTCCATTAAAAGCACATATATAATACAAAGGAAAACAAACACCTTAAGGAATGAGAAATAGCCATAAAGACAGGTGATAAGGAAACAGCAGTATCACTGAAAGGGCAAAGGAGTTTTAAGGAAGAATTGTTCGATCAGCTGATCAAATCCTGTGGAGACATTAAATCAAGATAAGTAGATAAATGTAAAAGGACAAAAAGAAAATCTCTAGGTGTCAGAAGCAAAAATGAAACTCAAAACCATGGTAGGAAATAGGACTCATACTCAGCTGTCCTTATAAGGTATAAATCCCATACACACATCTTAAGGGCTACATTTTTAATGCACTCCTAAAGGAATGGCAGTTGGAGGATGGCTGGCACTGACCTTCTTGTACAAAATCAAAGGTCAGAAAGAAGGTATCCCTTTCATGAAGAAAAACTGGTAAAACATTGCTCATTGGACCTCAGACAGGACATGGAAGCCAGTGGCTCACCTGTGAGTAGAAAAAGAGGTAACTTTAAAATTAGAGATGAAGCATGGGATCAAGGCAGGGTTTTGACAAGATAGGAAAGACTTGGGCATGTATATCTGTTATCTTTGCTATACACACACACACACACACACACACACACACTCTCTCTCTCTCTCTCTCTCTCTCTCTCTCTAAAACTTAGTGGCTTAAAAATAACCATTTATTAAGCTCATAATTCTGTGGATCAACTGGATAGTAAAAGTAAAAATGATAAGAGTTACCCACCTCAGCTAATCTCTGCTGGACTTGCTCATACATCAGCTGATGTATCAGTTGGTGACTGGATGATGACCTCACTGACATGTTTGTCAGTGAGTAGACTGTTAGTTGGGGCAACAGGGGTGACTGGGCCATGTGTGTATCCCATCATGCTGGAAGCTAATCCCGGCTTCTATACACAGCAAGAGCACAGAGGATCCAAAGAGCAGCAAAATAGGAAACCACAAGAACTCTTGAGGTCTAGGTTCAGCCCTTAGCCATATTCACTTGGCCAAAGCAAGTAATATAACAAAACCAGAATCAAGGGGTAAGAAAAAAGGCCATACTTCATAACCGGAAGAGATACAAAAAAAATTGTGGCCATTTTGCAATTTACCATTGCATGTCTAATAAAGAAAAGATACAAAAGAGAAAAGAGGCAGTTTACTTAAAGGTGAAGTCAAAGAGTTGATAGTCATTGAAATATAAAGTGAAGCTGACAGAATACAGAGTACTGTAAATTAGGTACCAAATAACAACCAAAGAAACTTGGAAACTGAGACCTGATGAGATTTCTTTAAATGAGAAGGGCCATGGAAATAGCATATAATCTATTCTTATTACTGAAACAATTATCATGAAAAAGCCTAAATGAGGTTGCTGAAACTGGCTCTTTTAGTTTAGTTAACTCAAGGACTTCATGTGCTCCCAAAATTTATTGGATGATTTATTAATATTAGCATGTTTGGAAATACTTTACCTTATCTTAGCATTTATTTTGTCTGAATGAATTAATTTCAATGATATTTCTTTTACATTAATTCAAACTATTAACACTTGTTTTTGTAAAGACAGGTGAGTAACTTCAGCAGGTTCATTGGAAGAGATTTCAATGCCATATACTTTCAATTTCAATTATACCAAAACATTTAAAATTGAAATCATTTAGTCATAAATAAGCCCAAAATCAGAAAAACAGCTTTATATTAACTGAATATCATAACTTAAAAACTAAATACCTAAATAATTTTACATTATTTTGAAAAGTACAAACAAGGGTTCACTTTGCTAATTCTATTAAGTAGATGTCACTGAATATCAGATTTTAAAATATTGTTTTAATTTTCTCACTCAAAAACACAATTCCTTCCAAGGTACAATTATGTTATCTTTAAGTCATGTATTTCAAAGAAATAAAGTGTTAGTGTACTATAATGTAATAGAGTTAAGAATTGGAACAACCCAGACTACCCAGGTTGAAATTCTAGCTCCACCAGTAAGCTATGTGACTTAGACATATCACTTTACTTTTCTGTGCCTCACTTTCCTCATACGCAAAATTGAAATATGCTATATTATCTAATCAGGTTATGATTAATTTTAACTGAGTTAATACTTGGAAAGTGCTTAGTACAGAGCCTGATACATAGTAAGTGTGATATAAGCATTAACTATGATTCTGAGAGTTTTTCTCTCGTTACACAGAAAAAGCCCTGGATCAGGGTTTATATTCTAATTCTGTCACTTGTTACATCTTTGAGCAATTTACATAACTTCTCTGAGCCTCCTCTATTTCCTTACCTGTAAGATAATGGACTCTGAGGTCTCTTTCAGTTTGATAATCTCTGATTATGTAGTAATATGTTAAGAAGATCCTTTAATGAGGTACATCTCATTAAACTAGTTGCTCATATCATCTCTTTCCCCTGCTCATTCTGAAATTATTTCTTTCTCCCTTAACTTCTCATTTCTTTTATTAATTTTAATATTTACTAATTTTCCTCAGATTCACCAGCTCCATTTTTTTTCTTGTTTCTGGTGACATTTTTCTAGGGGCTTGATACAATTGTATTCTTACTTGCCTCTACTCACTCATACCATTTCCTATCATCTCAATCCAGTCTTAGTCTGCCACCTAAGATGGAATAACAGCACCAACAAAATATTTTTATAGCAGTTTTACATTTATTCTCCCATTCAGTCTCATAATCACCACTCTGTAAAATATTATCAGACTCAGAGAAAGAATGTGATTTGACCTATAATATGTAGAGCCAGGACATAAACCTAAAATAAATGCCTCAGAATATTTCTCTGTGTGTCTTATTATTATTTCCAGAATGGGCAGGAAATTAGTTATCAAGACCTAATTTTGAACACCAACTCTGATACTTACTGTTTGACCTTGTACAGGATATATCACCTCTGAACCTCAGTTCCTCCATTTATAATAATACGATAAGAAGTTTTGTAAGAATAAAACAATGCGTAGCATAGTACTATGTCAGCTTTTACTCACTGTTCTGAGTTAACCACATAGTTCTCAGAGACTCTTTTCTTTCTTGTAATCCACAGAAGAGAATTCTATGTTTGGAAAGATTAATTCCACTGAACAGAGGAAACAGAGTCATTCAAAAATTTGTTAAGCATCAACCATATGCCAAGAACTGTGAACCAGAAAATAATGTGGAGAAGAAGAGACCTACTAATATAGGAGAAAAATCATTCAAAGTAGAAGTCTGAATAATTTTTCACCCATCTACAAGAATCTGAGAGATCTTTTTCTAATTCCTTCTTTCTACTTCAATTATAACTCCTTCCACCTTCTTGGTTGGATAGAGGAAGAAAGCAAAAAGAAGAGTGAAGAAAAACTAGGTTCAGTTTCACAGACTATACTTCTAACATTTCCAGATATCCTATACAAAGCATCAGAAACTAAGAAACAGGGAAAAACGAACAAAATTACTGAGCATGTACAACTTGCCAGTTATCATCTGACGTTCATACAAGTACATTATCATATTTAATATCTACACAAGCTTGAGAGATAGGCATTCTTCTTTCACTCAAAAAGTATCTACTGGGCACCTATTATGTACTACACACTGTTTCAGGCACTTAGAATACATCACTAAACAAAATAAACAGATGAAAGTCCCTGCCCTGATGAATCATTTTAACAAGAGTAGAAATAATAAACTCAATATGTAAATTAAGATATATGTTAAATGGCAATAAATACTAGAAAAATAGAGCAAGTAAAGGGAATAAGGGGTATATAGAGAAGTAATATATGAGAAAAAGAGGTTGTAATTTTGATTACGGTAGTTGGAGGTGACATTTGAAGGTAGTTGTGTGGTTCCTGGGAGCCACTGGAGAGTTTTTAGCATAGAAGTAAAATATTTTACTTACTTTTTAAAAGGATCACTGGGATACTGTGTTGAAAAAAGACTGTTAAGAGGACATGTAAGAAGGCAATTGAGAGACAAGTTATGAGGTTACTGAAGTAATCCAAGTGAGAGATAATAGTGGTTTAGACCAGAGTGGTAGCAGTACAGGTAGTGAGAAATTGACATATTTTAAAATATATTTTCATATTTTGAAAGTAGAGCTTGACAAGATTTTGATTAAAAATTGGTTGTGGGAGTAAGAAAAAAGAATCAAAGGTGGCTCCAACTGGAAAAATGTAGTAGAGATTTACCAAGCAGACAAATACTCTGGAAGAACAAGTTTTGAGCAAGGGATCATTAATCTGGTTTGAGACATAATAATTAGAAGATGTTAATTAGACATCCAATCCAAATGGCTGTATGGATATATACATATGAGTCTAGAATTCAAAAAAGGAGTTTTAGATGAGGATATGAATATAAATTTGGGAGCTGTCAGGATATAGTTGGTGTTTAGAGCCATGGTCATCAAGGGAATGAGGGTAGATAGAGTAGAGAACGAAAGACAAATACTTCAACTTTTAAGAGACTGAGGAAAGGAGGAGGATAAGCGATATAGGAAGAAAAATTTTTTTAAAAGCATAATTTCCTAGAAACCAAGTAAAGGAGGTGTATGTAAGAGGGAATCATCAACTGTATCAAATGCTGCTGCTAAGTCAAGGGCGATGAGTACTGAGAGATTAACTTGAAATTCAGCAATATGAAGGTCACTGCTAACCTTATCAAGAATAGCTTCAATGCAATCACAATGGGGAAAGCCTAACTATACCGGATTTAAGAGGAAATAGGAAGAATTGAATGCAGTGAGCAATGACAATTCTTTCAAGGAGTTTACTGTAAAAAGGGAACAAAGTATTACTTGGTAATGCATGTAGGGCCAAGTAGAAGATGTTTTAAAGATAGAAATAGCAGTAGGTTTTGTTTTCTTATGGAAGTAATGTAGTACTGAGGAAGCTACAAACAAAGTGAAACAAAGCTACTGACAAAGTGAGAGTAAAGAACTGCTGGAGCAGTGTCCTTAAGCAGGCATAAAGAAATAGAATCTAATGTACAATGAAGGAATTGGCTTTAGAAATGCAGAAAATAACTGGAAGATACACGATATAGAGATTGGAGATGTTGGTAGATAGGTAGACGTGGTAGAAGAAATGTATGCAAGTTCTCTTCTGACTGCTTCAATTTTCATTCAGTGAGGTGGGAAGCAAAATCATCTGCTGGGAACAAAACTGGGGATGGGCTATTGTTGGGATGTCTGATGACAGAAAACATGAAATAAGTCATCTAAGAAAATAGAGAAATAAATGATTTAGGAAAATATGGTATGAATTCCAGGCAGTATTAAGAATTTACTTGATGTATGTGGCCATGAATTTAAAGTAAAATTAGTCAGCATGATTTTACATTTTCCTCTAGACACATACAGCTCCATAGGTACAGACTTGGAGTTGAAAAAAGATTGGATTTACCTGGGTTATCGTTTCCCCAAGTGAGTACAACTAAATTAGAGTGAGACAAGATATGCCAGGGAGTTGAGGATGCATGCTACAGGTAATGAAGCACCATAAAATTTAAGTTGGATAAAAGAAGTGATGACTCAAGAGACAGAGGGACAATTAAAAGATTAGTAGGAGCAGTAAGTCAATTATTATCCCTATTTTATAAACAAGACTTAAGTAAGTTGCCCAAATTACACAGCTTTTCAGTGACATAACTGGAATAGAATCTGAATCCACATGTACCTCATTCAAGTCACTCTTTCTATGGTACCAACAGCACCAAGCTGTCTTGCAAATTTGATTTTCACTGGCATGCCAACCTCTCCCAGTTGGACCTATGGCAAAATTACACATTAGACAATTTTTCCCAGGCCTCTTTCACCTCCCTCTTTTTCCATGTCCCAAATGCTAAGAGCTCTTCAGTATGCAAATTCACAAATGAGTCCCGCTCTCCCCCAATTTGTACAACATTACTCTCACTTTTCCCTACAGATGGATCCCGTTTACGAAAATCTGACCCACTAAGAACTGCTCTGAATTAGAAAAATATCTATTAATATAAATAACTAAATAAACTTAACCCTCTCCATGGATATTCCCATTCTAATAGGGAGTCTGGTTAACCCACTTTAAACTCTGCTGTGAAATATATTAGGTAAAATAAATTGAGCTGGATAATGAATTTTTTGTTTTCAACTTTTACTATTTCTAGCACTCTCTTCCTTAAAATATATCCTTTACAAAATTCCACAATTCTGATTTTTATCTTCTCTCAGAGAATGAGAAAGTGATGACACTATATGCCATGGATCAGAACCAAACTTGTGTTAAAGATATTTTATATTTAGAAATGTAAATTGAACATTATAGTAAGTCTGAGACTACACAGCAAAGTAAGACTAAATGAAGCCAGTTTTGAGGGCTTTCCTGTTATTATGAGTAAATGGTTGAAAAGGCAAAGATATTATTTGTATTTCTGCCAAATCTCTTTTTTTCCTGTTATAAGAACAATGTGGCCCAAATAATTGTTCTAGAGCTTGGATCTCAGAATTAAAAGATACATGGAGCAAAAGCAGAGCCATTGCCAACCTTTGGCTAACATGTAGCAAAAGCAAAAAATAAACCTTTGTTGTTGTAAGCCAAGAATTATGGGGACATTTGTTATGCAGCATTAAGTTAATGCAACATCAGTTACTCTTATAATCACAAAAAAATAGGTTTCACTGTTTCAGTCTTTAATGATAGCAGTTACTATATTTCAACAACTAGAGAAAAATAAATTAATTGCAATTAAATTTTTTACTATATCAGAGAGCTTATAAAGTAACAAGAAGCAGATAAATTGAAATTCCAGAAAGAGAAGAGCCTTTCCTTTGTGAGTTGACAATCACTTGCTATTTCTTTCCTAGAAGCATTAACTGAGAATTGAGATTGGCCCAGGCAGAAAGATTGGTGAAAAGAGATAGCAACAGAGCTTATTAGTGTGGAAGACTGAAAACTAGGAAGTCCCAAAATGCAAGGCTAAACAGGACATTTGCTGAGTTTACTGTCATGCAGGAGCCTGTGGAATGAGCTAGAACAGTGGACTGGAATCTTCCTTAGTCTTTTAGGAGAAAAGTTGTTAGAAAAGAGGGAAAAACCACAAGCAATACATGACAGGTCTCCAACATCTACCTGAATATGAAACATTATGAAGCAAGAGATCAAAGAGCCAATCTCAAAATCTCCAAAGAAAGAAACAATCTCCTGTAGCCTCTCAGGACCGTGGAGAGGAAACCTGACAGTCTTTTTCAATCAAAAAAGATTGAAAAGGTTGACCAAAGCTGACAAATGAGAGATGATTAAATCTTACTAAAACAGCAATCCAGACTGACCCTAATTAAACTGAGGTGTCACCACCTCACCCAATTGGCCTAATAGTTGAAAAGAGGAACCATCTCTGGAGAAAGATATCCTCTTCAGCTTCTACAGTTAAATTATATACAGTGTTCAGTCTATAATTAAAGTTTTGAACTTCTATTATTATAATCACTCTTCATCGATATTTTCATGGTATGTTTCTTCCTTACTTTATGACATATGTGAAAGACGAGAAAACATGACTCTTAACCGAGATAAAAAGCAGAAAATAGCAGAGCCAGATATGATGCCGATAGTGGAGTAAGCAAAACTTTAAAAGAAACTATCATTATGTTCATAAAATAATGAAAACAGTAAACAACATTTATAAAAGGATGGAGATAGGCAACACAAATAGAAATCTATTTAAAAATCAGACAGATTTCCTAGAACTAAAAAAATAAGATATTTGAAATTAAATTCACTGGATGGGTTTAGTATTAGGCTGGACACAGCCAAAGAGAGAACTATTAAGTTTTAAAAAGTCAATAGGAAATACCTAATTGACTCATAAAGAGAAAAGAGTAGAGAGAACAAAGACAAGAGACATATAGGATACAGTCAAAACATCTAACAAGGTTGAGGAGAGAGAAGAGAGATTAGGGAAGAAGCAATATTTAAATATATAAAAGTCAAAATTTTTCCAAAATTGATGAAAAACATCAACCCAGTAAGCCCCAAATAGGATAAATGCAAAGCAAATCATACTTATATACCACGTGGTCAAGCTGTCATAAACTAAAAACAAAAACAGAATCTTAAAAGCAGCCAAGAAATACACATTACCTTTAAAGGAGCAACAATAGACTAATAATGGCTGACTTTTCAACAGAAATTATGGCAGCCAGAAAAGAAAGGAATGACATCTGTAGTGTTGAAAGAATAAAAGATGTCAATCTAGAATCTGTAACAGAAAAATTTTCTTTTTCAAAAAGAAAGTCAAAATAAAGATGTTTATAGACAAACAAAAAGCTGAGAAAATCTGACTCTAGAAGATCAGCCCTATGAGAAATATTAGAAGACTTTCTTCGGGCTACAGAGAAATTATCCCAGATGGTAGCAAAGAACTGCAAAAATAACTGAATACTAGAAAGGGCATATATGTGGATAAATAGAAAAGAATATTGATTTACATGGAGAAAATAAAGTCTATACAGTTTATAATATATGTTGAAGTAAAATATATGAAATAAATAGCAAAGGGTGGGAAGGAATAAATTAAGTTAAACTGTGTGGGAAATGGTAAAAGTAATAATTTACAATACATTAATAAAAATGTTTATTAAAATATTTAGGATGACTAAAAATCATAGTGGAATGTATAACTGAAAAGCTAATTGTAAAAATAAAATTTATAAAACTTGATAAAATCAAAAAATAGGCAAGAAAGGAAAAATTTTTTGGCAAAAAAAGATGGGATAAATCGAAAAGCAATAATGGGATGACAGATTCCTAACTGTATTAGGAATTACATTAATGTAAACAGAATAAACATTCCAATTAAAATGCAAAGATTGTCAAACTCAATCAAATAAACATGACCCAATAATATGCTATTTCCAAAAGACATACCTTAAATATAAAAATACAGATAGGCTGAAATAAGAGAAAAAAAAATAAACCATAGAAATATCAATGAAAAGAAAGATTATATTGATAGATCAAAGTTCAAAGTAGATTTCGAGGCAAAAAATACTTGAGATAAAGGACATTTCACAATCACATAATGGTTCGACCATAAATTTTAACAATCCTAAATTTTTATATACCTAATAAAAGCTCCCGAATACAAAGAAGGAAAGTTGAAAAAACTGAAAGGAAAAAGACAAATCCACAGTCACAGTTGATTTTGAGATTCTTCTATCATAACTGATAATAACAAGAGAAAAGCTCAATCATTAAAAGATTTGAACATGATTAATCAATTTGACTTTAACACATTACACTAACGTCAACAAACTACAGAATCAACATTCTTTTCTGGTACACATGAAATGCACCAATCTAACACAAACTCCTTTGGAGAATAAAAGAGATAGGGAAGACTTCCCAATAGTTTATGAGGCCAGAAAACCTTGATAACGAAATCTGAAAAAATTTTATAAGAAAGGAAAATTACACTGCCATTTGCAACAACATGGATGGATCTTGAGATAATCATGCTAAGCAAAATGTCAGA
The DNA here is from genome assembly GCA_028627145.1 of Eidolon dupreanum. Taxonomy (NCBI): domain Eukaryota; kingdom Metazoa; phylum Chordata; class Mammalia; order Chiroptera; family Pteropodidae; genus Eidolon; species Eidolon dupreanum. The sequence goes on from CM053509.1 coordinate 23,424,286, forward strand.
CAGAAAAAGTTGGGAATGTAGGATATATAAAACTGAATACAAAAACGAACAAGATAAACAAAAACTCAGAGACACAGACAACAGTTCAGTGGTTACCAGAGGGGAAGAAGAGAGGTAGGTAAGGGTAAAGGGGGTCAAATATATGGTGACAAAAGGAGATTTGACTATGGGTGGTGAACACACAATACAATATACAGATGATACATTATTGAACTGTACATTTGAAACCTATATAATTTTATTAACCAATGTCACCCCAATAAATTTAATTTAAAAAGAAAGGAAAATTACAGGCTAGTCCCTCTCTTTACATCTGAATAGATGTAAAATCTTAAACAAAATATTAATAAACTGAATCCAGGGATACATTATGACAAAGTGGAATTTATCCTAGGAGTGCAAGGTAAGTTTAATAGTGAAATCAGTGTAATTCACCATATTACGGAATTAAAAACACAAACCATATGATTTATCTCAATAAAACCAGAAATACCATTTGATAAAGTTTAACAGCCATCAATGACTTATAAAACTCTCAGAAAACTAGGACTACGTGGGAACTTCTTTAATGTGATAAACAGCACCTACAAAAACCTATAGCTAAAATAATAATGGTGAAAAACATTTTCCCCTTTAGTCCAGAAATAATACTACCATTATTTCTAATAAACATTGTTCTGAAAGTGTCAACCATTGCAGTAAAAACAAACAAACAAACAAATAAACAAACAAAAAAAAAACAGTATAAGGACTGGAAAGAAATAAGTAGTATCATTAATTTCAGATAATATTGTTGCATACATCGGAAATACATAAGAATCTACAAACTATTAAATATTTAAAATAAGCTAATCTAGCAAGATTGCTATTTATAAGACTAAAATACAAAACCAACTGTATTTCTACATACTAATATAAAACAATTGAAAAATGAAATTTAAATAATATACTTACAACAGCACTTTTAAAGCATCAACTAACTAGCCATAAACCTAACAAAATACATGCAAGATGTTTAACTTGGACACCATAAAACACTGCTGAGAGAATTTAAAGACCCCAGGAAATGGACAGATAATCCATGTTCACTGAATGGAAAACTCTATATTGTTAAGATGCCAATTCTCTCCAAATTGATCTATTGCATCAATGCAATCCCAATCATAATCTGATTCTAAATGTAAATGACAGTACAAACAATGGAGAATAGTCAACCACTACCAACACCCAAAAAAACATAAAAATTTAAAGGAAAAAAATTTAGAGAGCTCTTACTACCAGATATCAAGACTTACTGTAAAGCTATGGTGATTAAGATAGGGTAGTATTGATGCAAGGATAGACAAATAGACCAACGAAAAGAATATATACTCTAAAAACAGATCCCTACAATACAGTGGGAAAAGGATAGTTTTTTCAAAAAAGAGTGCTGGATCAACTGGATACCCACATGTTTAAGAAATAATTCTTGATCTCTACATTATTCAAACAAGTTAATTTGAAATGCATCCTAGAACTTCAAGTAAGAGGCAAAGCAATAGAGCTTCTAAAAGATTTTGGAGAATATTTCTATGATCTTGCAGTAGACAAAGATTTCTTAAATAAGACACAACACTAAACATAAAAAGAAAATTTAATAAATTGATCTTCACTAACATTAAACTTTTATTTATTAAAAGACACCATTAAGAGAGTGAAAAGACTCACCAAAGACTGGAAGATGGTATTTGTCATATAAATACCCAAAGTTCTCCAATTCAGAATTATAAAGAACTCCTACAAATACATAAGGCAAAGACAGCCCTATTTAAAAATATATTAAAATTAAAATATTAAAAAGTACTCAACATCATGACTCTTCTGGGAAGTGTAACTCTGAAGCTACTGCACACTGACCAGAATGGTTAAAATTAAAGCCTGATAATACCAAATTTTGACAAGCATGTAAAGCAACTTAAACTTGCCTCCATTGCTGGTGGGGATAGCAAATGGTACAATTTGAGAAAACAACAATCCAGCAATTGTACACCTAGAAATGAGAAAATATACTCATCAAAAGACATATATGAGAATATTCAAAACAGCTTTATTCACAATAGTCAAAAACTAGAAATAATTCAAATGCCCATTAACAGAAAAATAAATAATGATCCATTCATTCAATGGAATACTACATAACAATAAAAAGAATAAAGAACTGCTACATACAACATAGATGAATAGCATAGACATAACAATGAATGACAAAAGTCATTCTTTTTGTATAAATTTCAGGAACAGGCTAAATTAATCCTCAAAAATAAAATCATAAGAGATTACTTGGGGTGGCAAGGGAAGTTGATATTGACTAGTAAAAGTAATATAGGGAGATTACTGGAGAGCTGGAAATGTTCCACATCTTGACCTGGCTGGTCCTTACAAGGGTCCATATATATGAAAAATTCACCATGTTGTACAATTAACATTTGTGCATTTTACTGTATGTATGTTATCTCTCAAACTTAAAAACTGCTACTGCTAGTAATTCAAGTGGGTATGATTTGTGACAAATCTTATTACAGAGGATACTCTGTAATTTTTTTTAACTATCCAAAGACTAGGAATAAGGTGGCCTAGGTTTTAGCCCTAACTCTATCATTTAGATGTGCAACCTTAAATAAGTCATTTAACTAGGTCTTAGTTTCTTTACATACTAGAGTGGGTTAGTACAGATAATCTTTAAAGTTCTTTCTACATCTAAAAATATGAACCTTTGAGGTAAACTGTTAAAAAAATCAAATTCTCAAATTTCAAGCTATCATATAGTCACCTAAGTCCTGAAAGTAGCAAAACCAAGTTAGCGCTTGTAATTCTAACTGAAAAAGCTCAAAGTCAGATAAGTGCATGCTCCTGTTTATCCTGAATTCCCAATACCTATATTTAAGCTCATCTACTTTAGCCTAGACATTCTGGTGCCACCCCTTCAGCAGCCAAGAAACCTGACAGCCAGATTACCTTTTCTTGCCTTTCTAAGGATCAGTTATTCATTCTTCCAGTCCCTGCTTGAACACGAACTTCTTTAAAATACCATCCCTCCTACAGCCATTCAGTCAAAATTAATTGTTCCTTCCTCTGTGCACCCACAGTATGTTGTCTGTACTTCCTTTATAGCTCTTATTTCATTCTCTATTATAGATGCTTGCTTTCATGTATGCAAGTGGGCCCTTTCCAGAGGAAGAATATACCCATTCAGCCAGCCAGATCAGCCAAATCAACCCTGGAAATCAATAAGTAACAGCACGGTAAGATAACCTTCATATTTGATTCCAAATTAATGGTGGCAAAGTGAAATAGTAAGTACTAAATGCTGCTGTCCTCTACTGAAAGCAAGAAAAGATTACAACAAATATTCAAATACTGAACTAATTCCAGGCTTTACCCTACTCTCCAGCAGAACAATGAAATAGCCAAAGGCAGTCAGATAGCTGAAGAAAGAAGTGTATTAGGCCTGTAATGAAGAAACAAATCATGTATTAAAATAATTAACGAATTATTTTATGTCCATATATAGATGGTTAAAGAGGAGGCAACTGAATTACTTAGGGGTTATATATTCAGCATCCCTTTTCTGTTAACTGACCTGCTCCTATCCACAAGGTTGGTACAACATAACCTCTGTCCCCTGATCACAAATTATTGGTCCAGGACAAAGTTCTCCCTCAAAAATCTTAGAAACACAACTGCTAAAAGAAAGTCAGTTCTCAGAATGGCTAAAATGGGAAGATACAAACAATAAAGGAGCTGTCAATGGCATTGTTTTTTCCATTGTGAAAAAGGCAGATCTATGGTAAGAGAGAATGAAGCTTACAAAGTGAAACAAAGATGAGAAAGTCCTGAATACCTTCGAATCCTGGGTCCAATATTCCTAGGGCTTCATCCTATATTTAGGTCCTGTGAGCTAGAAACCCCATTATTCTTATAATAAATTTCCCTTTCACTAAAGCTAGTTCAATTTGAATTGTCACTTGCCACCAAAACAATATTGTGATAGATTGTTACTTTGATGACCCCCAATTAACCATGCCTCCTGGTATTCCTAGTCTTCCCACCATGACTCTGAGCTGGGCCTGTGACTACTTTGACCAAGAGAATAATGACAAAGTGAGGCCGTGCCAGTTTTAGGCCTAACACTTAATTGGCCTGGCAGCTTCTGCTTCTTCGCTATCTCAATACTTGCTCTTGGAATAGTTCTTGGAAGTCTGCCATCACACCGTGAGGCTAATGAATCAGCCATGTGGAGAAACCACATAGAGAACCAAGGCCCTGGACAACAGTCCTAATCAAGCGTCCGGGTGACTGCAGCTATACCAGAAGCCCAACCAATGCCACCTAAAGCAGAAACACCAAATTTATTCATAGATATGTGAAAGACATTAAATTGTAGCATTAAGCCACTAAATGTCATGGCAGTTTATAATGTAAATTTTAACTAATGTAAAAGTTCAATTCACATGCAAGTAACTTGGAATTATGCTTTCTTAACATAGACTGTGTTTTGGAGCATGGACAAGACAATCCTGGCCCACTGTCTATTTTTGCAAATAAAGTTTTATTGAAACACAGTCATGCTTGTTAATTTACATATTGTCTATGGCTTCTTTCATGCTACAAGGATAGAGCTGAGTACTTGTGACAAAAATCAAATAGCCCAAAAAGCCTAAAATATTTACTATCAGGCATTTTATAGAAAAAGTTTGGTAAACTCTATCATACAATACTTGCCAAGTGTTTTAATATATAAATGGCTTAAAATGTAAATCTACTTTACAGTCAATTTCTCACGCTTAAAGGACACTATAAATATTTACAGGCATATCTCCTATTATTGCATTTTGCTTTATTGTGCTTCCCAGACATAATGATGATGATGATAATCGTCATCAACATTATTATTACTATTATTGTTATAACAAATCGGAGACAGGACCCTGTATCAGCAAAGAAATTACAATTCAGATGATGGTGAGCATTTTTTTTTAAATTGATAAAGATTTTTTTGTACCATGACACCTTTCCAATTTTTTAATTAAAGTATGTACACTATTTTTTAAATGTAGCACACTTAATATGCTACAGTATAGTGTAGACATAACTTTTAGATGTACTGGGAAACCAAAAAATTCATGTGACTCGCTTTATTGTGATGTTCACTTTATTGTGGTGGTCTGGAACCAATCAGCATATCTCTAGGTTTGCCTGTCTTAGTTCCCAACATAATGCAAAATGCACCATGTGGTACATACCGCTACAAACTGGATGTTTGTGCCCCGCCCTCCCTTCCAGATTCATATGTTGAAACCTATTCTTCCAGTGTGATGGTTTGGAGGTGGGGCCTTTGGGAGGTGGTTAATCATGAGGGCAGCACCCCAGGGAGTTCCCTCCTCACTCCTACCACATGAGGAGAAAGAGAAGAGACACCTGTCTACAGGAAGTGGGCATTCACTGGACACTGAATCTGTTGGTATCTTGATAATAGGCTTCCTAGCCTCCAAAATTGTGAGAAATAGATTTCTGTTGTTTATAAGCTACACAATCTATGGTACTTCGCTATAGCAACCCAAGTGGACTAACATATACTAAACTGGGTTGTACAAGTCAGACAGTGGTCAGAATAATATATTAATTATGGACAGGAAAGTGATCAAGTAATAAAATAAGATCCATAACTAATTTATCTGCTTAAAAGTTCCTACTATGAGGGAGGGGTGTGTATTTCAAGTTTCTCATGCATTAGATACAACCCACTTCTGAACTGCATTAAGAAGCAGGAAGGAATGTTTATTATGATGTAATTGACAATTTTTAAAAATTATTATTACTTCACAGACCCATCTGTAAAAGAATATTGGAAAATCCAAAGCCAGTATTAAGTCAATGATTCTCAAACTTTCCTGCCAAAAAATTATCTAAGGCAGGCATTGGTAATCCCCATTTTACAGATTAGAAAACTGAGGCTTAGAGAAGTTAAATAACTCTGAAAACTTCGCTTACATATAAACTCAGGCAGTCTAATCCACAGCCCACCTACGATTCTGAGTACATTAAGTCCTCACTTGACATTATAGATAGGTTCTTGGAAAATGATTTTAAGTGAAATGACATAGATTAAAACCAATTTTACCATAGCCTAATTGATATAAACAAAAGTTAAGTTCTGATGGCATTTTTCTGTTAATAAAAATGTCAAACTTCTGAGTAAGGACTCAAAACACTTCTAATATTAAACACTAAAATGTGCATGTTTGCTTTCCAAATCTTTCGTCTATTACTACAATTAAAATTAAAATAGAAAAAAATAATACCTCAAATACCTCTAAATCACTATTATTTTTCTAAGCTTGATTGTTATTACACACATATCTTTTATTCTAAATCTTAAGCATTTTGCAATCTGAACTCTGTAGCATGTGATATTGAATGAAATAAAATTGCACATATTCTGCAGTGGAGGTAACAGACATTTCCATGTACATTTAGTATGACTGTTGGTGTCTTTTTCTAGCAATTTTTCCTGTTTGAAGTAAGGAAAGCATTTCAGATGAGTAATTTTGCTGTCATTAATAGATTATAGATAATAAATCAAGCAATAAGAGAATAGTAAACATGAGGTATGTTCCTGAGATTGGGATTAATAATGAGAGCTGAAGGTGATTTTAGAGAGTATTTATTTAACTTTTCATTCTACAGATAATGATACCAAACTCATACTGAAAATATCCATAATAGAACTTGATCCAGTGTTCTTCCCCACACACTAGGAACAGAGTCAAGATTGGTCTTTCCAGTCTTTGCTATAATGGATTTTCTGAATAATAAGTTCAGCCAATATTTTAATATAAAAAAAGAAAAAGAAAAAAAAGAGAGCTGGTGAATGATTGGGGGAAAATATGTATATTTTAAAGACAAATCCAGAATAAAAGAATTTTCACAGTGGAGATTATAGTAGGAAGCCACTATTTCTACAGCAAAAAGCTAAAAGAATAAGTATAAAGGTCTTACATAGAGTTTCAAAAGATCATTTGCAGAGCAAAAACCACTATACACCAAAAAGGTGTTGAAGAGAACTCTGGTGTGTCTTGAAAAAGTGTTCCATTATCAAAAAGTTGTGGAAACACTAGACTAAATAAAGTTCAACAGGATTCACAATTCTAATATTACTCACATTTTTAAAATGCTAGTTTACTTTGGTAAATAAACTGGTAATCTCCAAAAGGAGGGATATATTATATATAGCACTTCTCAAACTAATTTGACCATGTAAAAATCTCTTTATACTACATCTGTTATAACATCTCCCAGAGTTGCTAGAACAAAATTTAAGAAACACTGAGAAAGATCATTTGTAGAAAAAAGACTAAAAACGAATAGCTGATCACAAATTTAAAATAAAGCAACATACAAAGATTGTTGTAAAAACTAGTAAAATCTTACTCTCTATTACATATATACTACTGTTAGAAAATTGTACAATTTAACATACAAATGCCATGAGAAAGAAAATCTTTCCTGTGGATTCACTAGTTGGGAAGAGGAAAGCCTGAAATTGTCTATTACTATATCTCCTAATGTGCTCATCTCCCCCAATTCTGGCTACGTGAAGGAAGGCAGCCTGTAACATACTCAGAAAAACAAAGCACTGAAATGGAGAGTAAGAGTCCATGATTGCACTAATTCCCAGTTCACATTGCTTGATTCCCTAAAGTCAGTTCTTCCTCTATACTCTGTGGTCATGTAAATTAATAAAGTCTCCTTTTCGTTTAAGCTAATTTTGAGCTGAGTATCTGTCATTTGCAATAAAAAGGTCCTAACTCACTTATATAACTAACTCGAGATATCTCAAAAGAACTTGTAATGATTAAAAAGATAATACCAAATGAAGATGAGAATATTAATTTTAATTAGTAATCTTTTTTGGAAAGCAAGCTTCTAATTTCTATCAAAATATTAAAATCCACACACAATTGATCCCAAAATTCTATTTATTAGAATTAATCTTACATTAAAAAAACCTTACAAATACGCAATGATAGATGTACAATGTTATTATCTACAACATTTGTCCTGGTGAAAAATTAGAAACTTCGATGTCCATTAATTGAGGACTGATTAAATTATAACCTGTGATGCAATATGACAGAGCCATTAAAAAGATAGATGTATAGTTAGTTATATGAACTGTTACATGCCAAGAGCGTAAAGTAGTGGTAAAGAGCTTACACTCTAGAAATGGACTACATGGGTTCAACTGGCAACTTGGTCTCTTATCTCAGTAATTTGAGCAAATTAACCTCTGCTACAATTTCACTGTAAACTGGTGATACTGTTAGGATTAAACGAATTAACAGGCTCTAGAAAAGTATTTAATATTTGGTAAGCTCTCAGTGAAGTTAACTATTATTTTCACTATTATGAAAGGATGTCAAAGATAAGCTGGAGAGAGAGGGAGTTTCAGAATACTATGTTTAAGCAAAGATCACAAATTCAAATGTCTATGGAGTGAGGCAGATTAGCATACATAGGTTAAGTGGGAATTGTGGAAAACTGGAGAATACAGGCCCTTATCTCAAGGGGATAGCCATTCTAATCAACTATTGTCATGTGAGAAAGAGACTGCAGTGTTGCTGAATCTCAAAAAGTTAAAAAATTGGTTTATATTTTTAAAAATGTTAGAAACATACCTTTTTGTAAAAACATACTAATGAAACATGTTTACTGGTCAATTATGGCCAGTGGTCTGCCAACCTGCAAACTCTGATATAATGTCTGATTCCATACGTGTATATTTCAAATATATGCTTGTATATAAAATAATAAACAAAAACAAAATCTTAAGGTGAGGCTTAATGTCACATTTCACCTTTCTGTACTGTTACATTTTTTGCAACACACAAATACACTTTAATTAAAGTTTTTAAAACTCATTAAAAATATGACTTAAGAAATAAGGAGCTTTCCCACTTGTACCTAAATTCAAATGTAACTTCTATTGTAGGGATATTAATTTTATCAAAGTACAAACTTTGATAAAACTCAGCATTAGAATCAAAATACCTATATTGATTCAAGTGGAAGGGGAAATGTTCACTTTTTTAAATGTTTTATTGTTTTTTATGTCTGAAAATATTTACTCTATTCAGTTTGTTTCCAAGATATCCAAAAATTCTTAACCTGAATTTAAAGACCTAAATTTTAAAGACCATCAACTTCAAGTGTACTTTTTTCTTAATGTTCTTTTAAAAAAGAACTTAACAGTACATAGAGAATTAAAGAAAACATTTCATCTCCATTTAGCACTCAGACTGTACTTTCTCTTCCTTTCTCAAATTTCTGCATTTTTATTAACATTTTCAGCATCAGGCAGATCCAATTAACCATGATTCTGAAATCTCAAAGTACAAAGAAATAAGTAAATTAATAAGTAACACCCATTCATCATCTAATACCCTCAATCCAAAAGTGAAAATACTTATTCTTTAGACCTCACTTTAAGATGAACTAAATGTGATATACATAATTCTTAGCAAGGTTGTTTATGTGCTTCCCAGGACTATAGCAGATTAGGAATTCAAAGGGGAAGGGCAAATATGTAAAGTCACAACCCAAAAGCAAATACGGTATAGAACTATACTACCACACTCCACAATAACAGATATTCAGAATAGAGTATAGAAATGTAATTGCTAAGAGCACAGACCTATGCCTGTATTCTGGCATGGCCATTGGTTTATTTTGAGCAAGTTACTTAACTCCTCTACTTCTCAGGCAGTGTAAGAGGAATAATATAGTAGTACCTTATAAAGGTAAGGATTGAATAACATATGCAAAGTGCTTAGCACAAACAGAACATATTTATACCATTTACAAGCCCAATAAATGTCAGCTATAATTACTTAAACCTGACTGAAGAAAAATAATTATGTTCAATATCTTCTGTCTGAGAAAGCAGGAAATGTGTAATAGTCTAAAAATTTGTGTCACCTGTTAGAATAACTATAATCAACAGGACAAGTAATAACAAATGTTGGAGAGGATGCGGAGAAAAAGGAACCCTCGTACACTGCTGATGGGACTGCAAATTGGTACAGCCACTATGGAAAACAGTATGGAGGTTCCTCAAAAAAACTAAAAATTGATCTACCATATGATTTAGCAATCTCTCTACTGGGTATTTTTCCCAAAGACTTGAAAACCCATATCCAAAAATATATTTGCAACCGATGTTCACAGCAGCATTATTCACAGTGGCCAGGACATGGAAGCAACCAAAGTGTCCTATGATAGATGACTGGCTAAAGAAGCTGTGGTATGTATATACAATGGAATATCACTCAGCCATAAGAAGAGATGAAATACTGCCATTTGCGACAACATGGATGGACCTTGAGATAATCATGCTAAGTGAAATAAGCCAGGCAGAAAAAGTTGTAAACCACATGATATCACTTACATGTGGGATATAAACCTAAACAACAAATGAACAGGACAGAGACTCAGTGACATGGACAATGCACTAGTGGTTACCAGAAGGTAGGGGGCGGGGGAGGAGGAAAGAGGTAGACTGGGTAAAGTGGGTCAGATATAGGAGGGTAGGAGTAGGGTGAAGTGGATAAAGGAGATCAAATATATGGCAGCTGAAAGAAACTGAACTTTGAGTGGTAATCACACAATAGAATATATAGATGTTAAATTATAATGTACACCTGAAAATTATATAATTGTATTAACCAATGGTACCCCAATAAACTTAATAAAAATAAATAAAAAGCAATAAATAAATAAATAAAAATATAAATTTGTGTCAAAGGTGGTTTGACATGAAAACAATTTTGGTGTTTATATTTATCTTCATCAAAAATAAAATATAGAAGCACTTTATTCCTAGAAATGCAACATTAATAAAACATGAATTTGTCAATATCCAACTTCATTAGTTTGTTCGTGTTAGTGCTGAAACATAAGCTCCAAAAAGATGAGGATGTGTCTATCTTATTCGCTATGGTATCCCTCATTCTAGCACAGAGCCTGGCACACAGTAGGTGTTGAATATTAAATACATTATTTCCTTTGTTCCTCACTTAACTCTGTAAGGTAAGCATAACTACTCCAACTTGAAGCGAAAGAAACAGGTAAGTTGACTCCTATTTTATGCCATTTTGCTATTTTGACATCACAAATAACCTTTAAAACAAATAATTGCATTTTTGGAATTTCTTTTACTTATAATTTTAAATTCTTTTAAGATATCTTAAAAATTACACTAAAATAATCCTCATACAGACTATGACCATCAATTAAGAGACGACATATTAAATTTGATAGTGTAAAGTGTCTCAAATACACATTAATATTACCTTATACCAGTTATAAATGTGTCCAAAAAATACTAAACCCCACTCCACCTACCCTGAACTGTCTTTTTACTAATAACAGTGAAGTTCTGGTTTACCTAAATATTTCCAGGTAGGTGATTCTTAAGCTCCTATATAAATTTCACACCATCCATTTTTTTTTATTTAAACATCTTCTATGCAATTACCTCATTAATAGGTGCTATGACAAAAGGCCACAAAAGAGGTAAAGGACACAATCGCCTGTTTCAAGAACTTGAAAATCTGCTTTGAATTAAGATGTTTATACATGAAGCTGTAAGCAAACTGCACATGAGCAACATATGAAGAGGAAAGGAAGATTATTGAATATATAGTGCAAGATAGATATACATGGTAGGCATTTTCACATATATTATCTTAGTTCCTATAACTCAGTGAAATAAGTATTGCCATCTTCATTTTGGAGAAGGAAACTGAAATTCAGAGAGGTTAAATGATTTCCCACAATATTGGGCCAACAGGGTCTAATATCTAAGACTGTTAGACTCCGAAGTCCTTTATTTTTTTAACTATACCTTGCAGCTTCCCACTTGTACATGATTACAGGGTATAGGCAAAAATTTATAAACACTGTAGGAAAACAAAGAATGATATTATTGTAGAGAATAATTCCTAGGAAAGGTTTAGTTGAGGAAGTGAGGCTTGAGCTGAATTTGAAACTGAGACTAAACAAAAAGACGATTAATGCCACAAAAATTTCTAAATAAAAAAAAATCTAAATATTTTTCCTTCAGTTTATACTAACAAGACCTTATTTGTGAAATTTTATCTTTTCTTCCATTTCTTATTCTCTTGCAATTTTTACATATAATTTCCCCTTTCCCATTATCGTTTCCAATATAAAGACCAAAAAAAATCAACTAAGCCTGGTATTTTTTCTCTTTCCGGCTGGTCAAGATGTTAAAGGATTGAAACATATATTGCCACAAGAGCTTAAAGTGACCTTAGAGAATGATTGATTCCTTCATGTCTGTGGTGAGAAAAATTGAGAGAGAGGTAAGTAATATTGCTCGAGGTTACAAAATTTTACTGGCCAGACTAGCATTAGAAAATGGGTCTTTCAATGTTCCTTCTGTGAACAGTGCTCCTTAAATTGTTTTTTTGCCAAAGTACCAATAACAGAAGAAAGACAAAATCTGGAGTTATACAATGGGTTCACTTGAAATTTCTCTGAAGTTTCTGATTTATTTTAAAAGCTCATGAGAATTCTACACATGTGCCTAATTTACTCATGCTTATCTAATATGAAAGTGGTTTAAATTGCATAGTCTCAAGTACAATTAATACTTCAAGAATTATTATGTTTGTTCCCACAGCTTAGATTCTAAGGTGTCCTTAGAGTATCCCTTGACACAATGTCATGTATCCCAATTTGAGAAGCAGGGCAAAAACTGTGTAATACTCTTTTCACCAGATCTCATTTCCTTGCTCCTTTATTTTTCAAATTAGTAAAATTTTTAAAGCATAGTAAATTTAATTCCATTCTTTCAAAATCTATACTCACTAGCAAAACTACTATAAAAGTTATTGGGGTTGTTTACCTTAATTATAAAATTTTCAAGCAGTTCTACGTAGTTAAAATTAACTAAATACAAATTCACTTATGAACTCACCAAACAACCTGGACAGAGCTTCTACGTAACAACACTTCAATAGACATTTGCTTTTTGGGAAGTCACTCAAAAATTAAGATTGCATGCTATTCGTATTAACTACAATCTCAATTACTTTTAGGCACATTAACCTTTTCTTCTGCCTTGGTATTCATCGTCTCTGCCCAGTTGTTAAGGAAGAAATCCCTGTGCTTACTTTCTTTTTCAGTGGTTTTTTTTTTTTTTAACATCTCAAATTCCAAATATGCTTTTTCAATTCTATTCTTCAATCCTATTTCCAGGAGCAAAGTAAAGATTTTACCTGTTTTACTCAGTATTTCAAGAAAGCACACTATTCAACCTAACCAGGAATCACCCACAAGAGTGAAAACAGACTCATAGATCATTTCCTGCCCAATACCGCTGATTCTCCACCATATACTTCTCAATTAAAGTCAAATAGTCATATGTGTTTTTAATACAGGTAAAACTCTCAATATGTAACAACCTATGTACTAATAGTTTATAGACTTTTGCCAGTGATGACAGTATTAGTATATTCACTAGAAATTAATTTAATAATTTCCTACTTTAACTAAAAATTTAATCCTCTAATACATTGCTTCCAACCAAAAATTCACGAAAGAACAACATAGTCTGAGATATAGGCCTCTTTTTAACAAAAGTCATATAGATCAATACTAGTATGTTTGCCAGAACACACAATACCATTTAACAGAATTTAGGTTTTGTTTGCAATAGTGATTTTGCTACTTAATGACAATACCTATCTCAAAACAAAGATATATTTATATAGCCTCATCAATAAATGGGCTTTTCAGAAAATAATATTGACAGCTATAATGCACAAGGATAAGGTGGAAGAATGAAATAAAATAAATGCTTGAACAATTCCAGAGTTATACGGTTATCATCTCCTTGACTTAGAATTTGTTTTTTTAATATTTTGAATGATTTTCCTTATGAATGACTGAAATACTCCCAACATGTAACTAATATTTTCAGGTGTTCTAGTTTACAATTAGCCTTTTATCTCTCTTTTATCTAGTCTTATGTTGGTTCTAATATCTCTTACTAATTGCAAACCTACAGCTTAGTGCAATAAAAATGTATATTACTAGAGTAAAAATGTGATTTTAACATGATCTTTCCCAAAAATGACCTTTCCATGCCACTGTTAGTGAAAATTTAGGTAATGGGTTATCATCTTTAAGTGCTTTGGTACCGAACATTAGCAGTGGCTAGCTAACACGATATTAAATAGCCAATGGAACATAATCTATCTCATTTTATATTATACACAAAAATACATATGCTCATTATTTTCCTGATTTTCCATGAAACTTTTATAGTAGAACTAGCACGCCCACTTGATAAACTGCTCCTTTAGAAATAAAAAAAAAAAAAAACAGGTGAAGTGACACATCTGAAATATAGTTAGCCTGCTATGTAACTGTTAAGACTGTAAGTATAATTACTACCGAAGCTATGCAAAAAAAAAAAAAAAAAAAAAATTCCTACATCTGCCCTATATCTTGTTTCTAGTTTCAAAGCAGCACATACTTATTTATCTCTTTTTATTCATTATCATATTATCTTTAGTCCCTGTTAGAAATGGCAATAGAAGTAGAGAACACTAGAAACTGAAATTGATACTAGGTCTTATGTCACCAAAGACCACATAACCTTCATATGTGGCCAATCAACATAATTACTAACAGATATTATTCTAGAGATAGACAATAATGTTCAACATAAAATATTTCCAGGATGACCTATTTTACATATGAAAATGTCCCCAATTTCCTGATAAAAATTAGTAAAAATAAAATATACATGTTATATTATCAAATCTGATTTCCAAGCCCTAAATAGTTCAAGATAGCCAAGTAAAAAAAAAAAAATGTCTTTTTTAATATTTTCCTTTCTTCTATTAGTCCTTCAAAATTCTAATAGTAATTCATTTGATAAGAAGTTTCAACAGACTGCACACTATAGTTACCAAATTCATAGCTGAAATGAAGAATAAGAAATCATCTAGAAGATGAAGTTTCCAAGTATAAATACTATCTTTCAACAGATAATCATAAACCTCACAAAGAAACCAATTAAAGACTGTAGAAGTGACAATACAATTTCACAAAAATACTACCACACTGTAAAATGTGCATGGGTAGACAATTCTTTCCACTACCTCTGTCAAACAGATTTAGATAAAATACTTAAAATCCCTATTATGAAGCATGCAGAGGATATTTTATGAACCAAGCCCTCCACCTTTAAAGAGAGCCTCAAATTACAACTCATAAAATCAGTTTTAAGTGTAGCCTTTTAACTCAAATTTCTTAAATATGAAATCGTAGTACTTAAGTTCAGTAAAGAATAATTTCACATATTAAAACTTAAAGTTCTACAAGTCAAAAATAAACAACATAGCTTCATTTTAATAGATTTTTTTTTTTTTGCACAAAATCACATAGAGTCAAGAGCATAAATATTAAGCTGTTTGTAATAAAATTCATTATTTGCAGACTGAGGGCTGGTACTCTTTCTCCTGCTTCTTCTCCATATGTCCAGGCTCCATCATAATGGACAATATTTATAGCAATAACTTTTCAAATAAAAACTTCAGTTATTTCTGACTTCTAATATCCATTTTATCATCAAATCCTATTGTCTTGTTACCACTTCTCCCAAATCTGCAACTTCCTCTTCATTCCTTCAGCTACATCCTTATTCCGGACCCTAGACTTTTTCCCCTAAACTGTACCTTATTCTCATGAGACAGTTTCTTCAGCTTATCTTTGATTCCTTAATTCCACTAGCAAGTTCTCTCCTTGACATTTTGCCTTTGCTGCCTACCTATCCCACCTGGGCTTTTCAAGGCCTTTGTAGTAAATTTTTATTTTGCTCAAAAGCCTCATCCTCACCACATTTTCATTTGTAAGGTTGCCACTGATTTTCAACTCCCCTTAAAAATGTTAGTTTCTTCTCATTGCTAGTAAATGTACTAAATTCTGCCTTCAGGAAATCATATCTGCTCCTAATCTATCTGAATATAGAATTCCTTTTACATTTAGCCCTCAAACTCACATGTAACTTATTTGACAATTTTAACAAAATAATTATATACATTGTTTCTTTAGTTGTTTGCATAACAATGTTATTATCCGTATTGGACTGCAGAGATACAAGGACTGCATCTTTCAAAGCATCTGTACAACACCTATCTACTATGTCACTTGGCCCAAGTAAGATGATTCATTAAATAAAATTGGGGAAAGTTTAAATTAAAAAAAATGTTTTTTACAAAATGTCTCTATGGTTTAACTTTAAAACACCTATGTATGACCTGTCAAACATCTATGACAGTAGACATACTGTGGTTTTCATTAAGCTTCATTCTTACTACTCTATTAATTTTCAAAACATGGCTGGAATTTAAAGTGCAAGTTGAAGGTTAATATAGGGTATACACTTTACATTCCGCGTTTAGATTCTCTGAAAATCAGCAATGTCAACTCTAACAAATTCTGAGATATAACTGAATCTTTGCACAAGGCAACAATTTCAGCACCAAAAAAACAAGAACAGCACATCTTCTGATTTGGGGAGGGATTCCCTTCCTGGAAACTGGTTTAGACTGGTTTCCCTATCCATGGGGCTTTCGATTAGTAAAAATTCAATAAATTACATCTATTAACATTTGGAAAGAATATCAGGAAAAGGCAACCCCTTTACTTAAAAGAGCAGAAGGAATGTCATAGATATCTCCTTTTCATCAAACTCAGCACCCAAATTAAGCTTTGCACTCAGATCTACCAGCACGAATTTTTTGTACCTAATAATAAAACAAGTCTCATTCAATTTAGTCCCTTCTCGAGCACCGTCTCAACCTGTCAGAATCTGACAAGGGAAAAAAATTGAAAAGAACTGGGAGGGTGGAGGAGTGGAGGGGTAAAAGGGGTGGAGGGAGACACTAGGATTCCCGTTTACATCGTTTCTTCTTCCGAAATCACAACAGTAAGTCTTGGATTTCCTTTACTCTGAACTCAGCGCTCAGATTCCAAATATAGTTCTTTAACCCCCACCTCGCCACTCAATTACATATAAGCCTTGCCAACTACAGAACCACAGCAGAAACCCCTACAAATCGGCTTGCTATTCACCTCGGAAGTCATGCCCTGCAGCAACTGCCTATCGCCTTACTGAGGGAGGGATATTACCCAAATACAACGCAACGAAATCAGATATGCAGGGCACACAGGACTTCTGCGAGGGAGGGAAACGCGACCCGGGAAAAGTGCGCTCCTCACCAGCCCCGGGACCATTCCGCGAGGGGGTTCCCAGAAGGGAGGAGGACACAAAAGCCAAGTGGGGGAATCCTTCTCGCTCAGGTGGAAAGGGCTGGATCCCCAGCCGCAAGCTGCAGCCTGTCTCTCTAAGGAAACGAAGAGGCGGGCAGAGGGCCCTTAGTTCGGGAAGGTGGAATGCAGACACTTTCCGAGGTCGGGGTGCAAGCCGATCTCCCACATCCCGGGGGAAACAAGGGGTGTCCCATGGGTGACTGAGGAGATGCCCAGCTCGCAAGGGGCAGCATGAGGCGGAGGAGGGTTCTGCCTGATGAACACCCCAGTCTTGTCCGGCCCGTGCCCCGGGCAAGCACCGCAGGAGCCGCGCGGGTCCTTTCGGGTGGGGGAGGGGGAGAGTGGAGGGAAGGGTGGGATTGGGATTCCCCCCTCTCCGGGACGTGCATTAGCGGAGGAAGCGCGCGGGCAAGCCGAGAGCGCTGTACTCCAGACTGCGGAGCCGGGATCCCGCCGCCTGCACGGGTAGCAAGGAGCCCCGCAGCGCCCGCCGCACCGGCCCCTCGGTCCCCGGGGACCAGGGACTTCGGCTGCGAAGGTGCTGGGGCTTGACATCCCATGGGGCGGGCTCCAGCTCCCGGGGTCCCCGCGGGAACACCCCAACCTCCAGCAGCTCTCAGCGGTTGTAAAACGCCCCCCCTTCCCGTCCCCCTCCTCAGTCTTTCCTCCTCTCGAGGCCGCAGAGAAGGGTCAGCACAGGCAAGAAGCGGGAGGCAAATCAGGGACAGCGGCGGTGGCGGTCCCGGACCTCTTTCCCCGGTTACCTGTGAGGACTCCGACACGGATTTGATGGTCGTGGTTAGTGAGGATCATTCCCTCGGTCGCCATGTTTCCCAGCGCAGTCACCGCACTGACAGGAGCCGGGAGAAGCCGGAGCTCAGAGCGCGCCGGCCGGGAGCGCGCTCGCCTTGGAGAGCGCGGGAGCGCGAGGTGAGCGGGGACGGAGGGGGAGGCAGCCTTGTGCCGGCGGCCTGCGCCGGGGGATAGGCCGGGCTGGGAGCGCGCGAGCCCGCGGGAGGGGGCGGAGTCAGGGCGCGCGACCCCGAGCCCGGGTCGGAGGCGGCGATTTGCGGGTGGGAGACACCGGGCGCGGAGGTGGCCGTGCGAGGGCGGAGAGACCCAGCCGCCGTGCGGAGCGCGAGACCCAAGGCTGCTGGAAGGCAGGAGTGAAAGGAAAGGAGAGCACACGCTCCGGAGGTTGCGGGGGCGGACTCGGGGACAGGGCGGAGCCACACCGCGAGGCGTGGAACTCATGGACAGTGCGGGGAGGAGTGAGAGCTCGGTTGCGGAGTACTGGGAGTGGAAAGGAGCCGGCTCAGCCCGAGGAGGACCCCGGAACGCTCCGGGACGCGCGAGTAGCGCCGGATTGGCTAGCAGAACGCGGAGCGGGTGCGCGCGAGACACGAACGCAGCCCCTGCCGAGCGCCAGACAGAAGCAATCCCCTGCCGAGCCCGGCGCCTCCGACCGACTCTCGGGGTCACGGAGCCGCTCTTCGGAGGGGACGAGGGAAGAGCTTAGCTGGGGAATCACTCTTCACAATCCTTGGGAGCTGCCGGCCGACCCCCTGAAGGCGCCAGAGAACCTGCAATTAGCTTAGAAAGCTGCGTGCGTGACAGAAGGGTGGCTACTGTGACAGTTCGCCGTGGGCGAAGAAGGAGGTATCCTGTCCTGCCTCATCTCGCTTGCTTCCTCAGTCTGCTCACCCTGCTGAACGATTTCCGCTTCTCCTGTGCTTTAGGATCCCATCTCCAAGTCTGCTTGTCAGTCCTCACAAGCTAGGAGTCTGCAGCAGAGCATCTTGAGTGTAGATATCTGGCTTCTCATCCTCCCGTTGTCCCTTGGTTTTGTGTCTTCATCACCAAGGTCTCAGCTGTTAAATGAAAAACCACTAGTCTTGTTGAGAAGAACATGTTCTTCCAACCTGAGTGGAACTAGAACCCAGGACGTGGCAATCAAGTTTCAGTTCAGTATTTGGGATATGAGAATACCATTAAAATAGCTTTTGTTAGCACTTATTTTCAGTTGTTTTTCATAACATGTGTTATTAATCACCTGTGACTATTTCACACACCGGTTTCTTAGTTCCCTTCTTTCTAGCCCTCTCAACTTTTGAGAAAAGATACAAACAACACATATATATATTCCCCACCCCACCCCCACCCCCGTTTCTCAGCCATGGTAAAACCTGGGAAGCATAAAAATGAAAATGGAAGTGCCAAAAAAAATGTATAATCATCAACATGTGTACACAATTAAAATGTCATTCTGATGGCTGAGTTTTTTATTGTTCCAATTGAAACGTGGACTTACCTTCTAACTGAAGATTTACATTGTTATATATTTCATTTTAAATAGGAGCACAAAAGAGACAATGGGTAGAATTGAGGCTGTATAAAAAAGAATTAGAAAATTTCTTTTGAATATGTGTATTCCTGGTATTTTTGACAGTGAATTAAAAATCGAAGGCAGATCATGAACCCACATCCTATAATAATCACTGGTAGCAAAGGATTCTTAACTAGTTTCAAAAAATATGTGTGTGTGTGTGTGTGTGTGTGTGTATAGTATGTCAACAGGAATGGTTTCCTTTATCTCAAACTAAAGATGAAAAACAAATAGTTGGATACATTGTTACTTTTGTAACCTATATTCTCTAGTGTCCTTCAAATTTGAAATGATTAAATGTCTTGAATTTTTAGAGAAATTCTAAACTTGCCCACTAATAGGTCTTGTAACCTTAAATTAGGCTTTTTTCATCTGTTAAATAAGGTAATAGACTAAATGCATACTCTTTAAGTGGTAGACTAAATAA
The DNA here is from genome assembly GCA_028627145.1 of Eidolon dupreanum. Classification (NCBI taxonomy): domain Eukaryota; kingdom Metazoa; phylum Chordata; class Mammalia; order Chiroptera; family Pteropodidae; genus Eidolon; species Eidolon dupreanum. The sequence continues at coordinate 23,444,508 of CM053509.1, forward strand.
ACACCATTTCACTTTAGAAATTCTATAATTATTCTTGGAAAGAAACTGACACTTTGTTTTACAAATAACAAAAACAAAGGACTTTCTGTATAAAATTAGCAATGGTGAATGTCATTAAAATTTAATTGGGCAGAGTGAATATGAATTAAGCCTTATAAAGTATATAGAGGTTGGTTTGGCAAAACTACTAAAACTGCTGAAAAAAGTGATTAATAGAACCGAATTGGGAAATTTTAATAGATGTCTGTCTTCTAACAGTTTTCATCACGTGAATTAATTTCTGCTGAATTTAGCAAGCTGTAACAAAATTTAAATAGGAAAACCCAGTGACCTTTACTGTCTAGTGTGACCTTTTCTTTTACTGTTGGTTATTGGATGAATATGGCAGTACAGACATGCTTTTTTACTCTTGTTACAGTACGACATTTCTTCAAAATTCATCCTGGAACATGATGGGGCAGGGAAGAACTAGAGTGAAAGAGTTGAGCATTTGTATGTAAAGAATGAGAAGCACCCAGGGATTTATTCTCTCCATTCTTGAGATTTTAATAATGAAAACTATAGGAGTTTACATTAACTGAGGATTAACATAAAAGGTAAACATCTGGCTTTCATAACGATTTTCATTATGAAGATGAATCCTTATGTAAGTTCAGTTTTTTCCTGTAATGGTGTATTTAAACTTAGTCCTACTGATACTTTAGTTTTCCTGTGGTTAATCACAATTCCAACGTAAAGAAGGCAATAGCTTACTTGCTTTTCTGTGGTCAGACTCCGAATTAACACTAGATGTGAGCAAGAATGAATTTGGTGATGGATTATTCAACCTCTAAGGCTCATTTCACTCCTGCCTCTCTCCTGTTTGGCTAATAGCCACAACTAAAACCAAGATAATTAAAAATGGGTACAGGCAACATTTTGAATATAATACTTAATGCCTCTGAATTGTACACCTTAAAATGGTTAAAATGGCAATTTTGTTATGTGTGTTAGGCACAATGAAAAATAATTAGTGCAAGGTGAAGTTCTAGTTGATTAAAACCTATAATTTTCACCCAAAGAAGCTTGATTATGGTCAAGATGAACTTTAAACTGGCTGAATTATGCAATGTATTAGTTCCTAGGACTGCCATAAATAAGTACCATAAACTGGGTGATTTAAAACAACAGAAATTTATTCTCTCACCTTCTGGAGGCCAGAAGTTTAAAAATGAAGGTATCAACAAAGCCACGCTCCCTCTGAAGGCTCTAGGGAAAAATTCTTGTCTTTCTAACTTCTGGTGGTTGCCAGCATCCCTTGGCTTATAGCCATATCACTCCAATGTTTGCTTCTGTCTTCACATGGCTTTCTCTATGAGTATTTTCACTTCTTCTTCTTATAAGGATGCCAATCATTAGGTTTAAGGCCACTGTGATCCAGTATGACCCAATTTAACTAATTACATCTTCAAAGACCCTATATCCAAATAGGTCACATTCTGAGGTTCTGGGTGGGTGTGAAATTTGGTGGGACACTGTTCAAAACAGTACAAGCAGTGATAGATTACATTACTGTATTTCCATGAAAACATAGAAATTCAGCCTATCAGAAATTAAGGTTCAAAAGTTTCTTTAAAAGCTGGAGTTTAGAAATTAGATACTTTTAGAGAAAATACAGCTTATAGAATAGAAAATACTGAAGAAATTTTTAATATTTGACCTAAGTAGCCAAAATTTTTCCCCCAGAAGTAGTTTTCTAAGAATTTTCCAAAGTCTGGTGAGATACATTTATTCATTCCTCCTAATGAACTTGACATTTTGGTTTCAGTTCTATGACTTTGTTATCTTTTAGTGAAGTGAAGCTGAGCCACCCCAATTGCCCATGGAGTTTGATGGCATTTATTTGGGAACAGCTAGGTCAATGTTTTACAATGTCTTCCATGTTTAAAATAAATTTGAACTTTTCTTTGCATTTTTGATATTTTATTTTTTCTGTGCAGATTGCTACTTGAATAATTATTTTGTGCCCTTGTCCTTTGTATTTTTCCCACCCTTATTCTCTTCCTCTGAGGTCCCCATCTGGAAATCCAGATGTATGAGGATATTTTTGGTTGCAAGTGACTGATCCTAGTTTAAGCCAAAAGAAATTCATTGGCTCATTTAGCTAGGAAATCCAGACATATGTATAGCTTCAGGGTTCACTGGCATCAGGATCTGAAACCATGTCATCAAGATGCCATCTTTTAGCTATGCTTTGTTCTTTGTTGACTAAATTCTCGCATTGGCTCTTCCTACATGGTGGCAAAGATGGTATTGACTTCTTTAGGCTATAATTTGGATCAGTAGTTTGGGGCATCTGAAGACCCGAAGATCCTCTCAGTGCTTCTGCATGGTCAGAAATATTTTCATACTAATATTAAGGCATTATTTGTCTTTCCACTCTCATTTTCTCATTAGATATAGTGGAATTTTCCAGAGGCTATGTGATGTGTAATGATATCATTACTTTTATAGCTAATGGTATGTTTGTATATTTTTATATTTAAAACATTTTTAATATAGTAACATCAATAGATATAACCTACATAAATGAAGGGTATTTAGAGTCCTCAATAATTTTTTAAGGTGTAAAGGGGTCCTGAGATAAAATCTTGAAAACCATAGATTTAGGTCATGTGCCCACCCCCACAGCACTTACTAAGGCAAGGGGAATAGCATTTTCTGATTGATGATGCTTAATCATGTACTCACCCAGAGGCTGGAGATCAGCTGCGCCCCTACCAAATGGACTAAGGTCAAAGGAGACTTGATCTGGGTACCATATGTAAGGCTAGTGTCTTGTTAGGTTAGCAGTTAGCGTCTTTTTATAGACTCCTTCCTCTCTCCACCATTACTACAGATTTTATTCTTTTCTGAGGGCTCTAATTTATACTTGTAAACCACCTGCATCATCTCATATTAATATTCACAAGATAAAGAAGTTCTTCCGGATGTGCTCTGACAATTTACAAATGTAAAAGGTCACTATTTACTTATATGGCTGTTTATCTGATAATAAGAGGAAGCCAGGAACAACAACAAAAAAATGTTTGATTTCTAAAGAAAGCACTGGTATCTCTCTCTCCTTAATTCAAAGAAATGGTAAGCTATAAGGAAGGAGGACAGAATTTGCTAGAAGAGGAAAGAAGTATTAGAAAAGGGAAAGGGGGTGAGATTAGATAAATGGAAAAGTACTATCAAGTGACCAGAAGCTATTTGATTTCTTAAAAGGGCTCTGTCTACAAGGCCTTCAGTTTTCAATGTTTGGTATACATAAGTCAAGAAAAGATAGTCCCAAGCTTATCAATGGACATGGATTGAGGTTGTAAACATTTTTAAAATTCACAAGTATAATTCTTTTCTTAAATTATTATTATTAATTGGTTTCCATATAATTGAACTTAGCTGAGAGCACAGCTACCATAGAAAAATATTTTTGTCTCTATAAAAGCAATGTACAAAAAACTTACTTTGTTAACCTAAATAATCCATTTTCTCTCATGTTGACTAATAATTGGAGGAAATACGGTTTATAGAGATGTTTATATAGTATCTTAGCTTAAAATGAACCTGAAGTAAAAGTTTGAAATGTTAGGAAGCATAAATGAATTTGTGAAGGAAGCAAAGATGATGGATTTTTCAGTTGTCCTGAAAAATCTCATTTTATCATGTAATAGTTTCATATGTATCTGTTTGTGTATCTCCTGTGGGACTGATTGGTTGCAGAGCAAGTATCCCTTTCTAACACAGGACCTTGTTCTCTTCCCATTTCCTAATACTTGTTGACAGAACATATGAAGCAAATAGGGACTTTGAACTGGTAGCAACGCAGGCTCCTCCCAAGATGCCAGAAGGGCATGTTATATGCTTTGGCATGTAACAGATTGCAGAAGACTACCTACAGAAGGAGATACTTTCTGAGGTGACCATAGTTCACTCATACAATACTAAAACTGGATTTTCTGCCTGGCTCTAAAAGTGTTGCATAATGTTGCATACTTGCCCTCTTTGATGACTGCAATTCTAGACTAAAGATGAAAGTATCAGGCTATCGTTGGCCTTATTTCATTTAGGAAAGAAATGTAACAAACATTACTAATTACTTTGAGCTTACTGCAAAAAGCTAACTTTTGGTGGTGAAATGTTAGCAGATGTTTCATGAAGAGCTAGAAAGTCAAGGTAAAATAAATGAGATAAGCCCTTTCTGTACTTTAATTAATATTTGGTATCAGTGACTTTCTTGGGAGTTAGAGTAGTTTGAATGAGTCTCTGATGTTGGGTAAGTTGATCAAGTAAGTTTGTATAGTCAAAATTGAGAACTTTATCCTGGGTTTATCAAACTACAGATACCCATGAACAGCCAGCCAATCTAACTGATAATTTTGCACTGACATACAAGTGAGAGAGTCCAATGTAAAGTCTTAAAATCAAAGTAGAATAAAAAGTTATGATATTTCAGTTTTGTGTTTTGAAGAAATTAAAGGATTTAGAGCATTTGAGGGAAAGGTGATAAACCTGACTGATAATGAACATACAATTTCCATATTTTGGAGATGGCAAATGGTTCATTCTTTAAGAAGCTGTAAGTCTCTGCTAGCAAGTAAACAAGCTTATTTCATGATTTGGTAAATGAATAATTAACAAGAACAAATAATTACAATATAGTTCAAAAAATAAGGAAAAAAGGTCAGGTACTCATCTAGACCCATCAAAGAGGTAAAAGAGCAACAACAACACATGATTTTAAAACATTCAAATGGTACTCTTTTAATCTAGCTTTTAAATTAGCAATCTAAGGGCCTGAGATTAAATGACTTGTACAAGGTAATGGTACAGTCAGATTTTATATTCCAGACTTTTGTTTTCATTTCTCTATTTAATCCAATTGATTTGGAAATTCTCTAAGACTAACTTTCTTGAAACAGAATGTGAATTAGGCACTCAGCTAACTTGGTGGAACATGAAACTCATCATCTCAGGGTGGCAGAGCCTGTTATTTTTGTGATCAAGAGAGGCAAAATATGAATCAGATTATAATGTGAACTTGTAGTAATGATACCTAACCTTTGATAATCAGCTTAATTGTTAGCAGCCCCAATTAATTGTGGAAGTTTGGGTGTACTTTCAACATATCTAAACTCTAGTTTCCTCTTCTATGAAGTGAAGAAAGTTTAGGCTTATCTAAAGTCTCTTCTAATATCCAAATTCTGTGATTTCGTGTGAATTTTTTTCTAGTCCAAAAGTACTTTTAAAAAAAATCCACCTTTAAACATACCTTTAAGATTTAAATTGACTTTGGGGGAAATGAAGATTTTTAATTGGTTGGCTTACTTTGCTCACTACCAGAATGTAAAAGGGATTCCTACAGGTTATGAAGTGTTTTATAACAGATCAGCCCTCCCCATGTTAACATGAAGTAGAAAATCAATACCTAATCAGAATAAACAAAAGATCTGAATATCTCAGGGACTACAATATGATCCAGCAGGATCATATTGACACAAGACAGGGTATCAAGAGACCATAGACTTTGCAATGAACTCTCTGTGGCCTTATGTAATATCTGAACCTGTATCAAATCCCAGACACTGTGTTAGGTGGTCAAAATGAAAAGATGAACACGACAGTCCTGGACTTCAAAGAACTCACCATTAGTGAGGGAGATAGCTGGGTTAACAAATAATTGCAATATAGTTCATTAAGTGCTATCATAGAGGCAAGACAGCCTAGAACAGGGACTCTCAAACCTGGTTGCAATTAAGACTTTCCCAGGGAGCTTTTAAAAAAATACAGATGCTTTTGCCCTGTCCCTCAGAGATCATGATTTAAATGGTTTGGAGAGGAGGCCAGTGAATTGGTATTTTTAAAAGCTCCCTAGAAGATTCTAATACACAACTAGGATTGAGAGTTACTGGGATAAAAGATGGTCACCATACTCAGCCTTAGGACAAATAGGCGAAGGCCAAGCAGGCAAGAGAAGAAGAATTTTTCAAGCAGAGGAATAGTTTTCTGAGAAAGCATAGAGATAGTAGAACCCTTGGTACATCAGGGGAACTGCAAATAGTTCTGTAGAGCTCAATGTAGGATGTATGAGAGAAGGGGGAAATATTGAAGGATGAGCCTGGGGATGTAGGCAGGAGGCAGATCTATTATATGGTCTGTGAATGAGTTTAGGCTTTACACTAAAGTCAGTGGTAAACCAGTAGTGAAGTGACATAATCTTATTTCTTTTTTAGAAAAGGTAGTTTCAGAAGTGCTGTGGAAAATAGATGAGAGGGACTGGAAGCAGGAAAACCAATTAAGAGGCTGAGGTAATCAAGGCAGGAAAGAGGGCCTGAAATAAAACAGTGGTACTAGGAAGATTGAAGATATTCAAGGCCTAGAAAACTAGGAAGCAGAATCAACTGGACAGCGGGAAGTGGATGGTGAGAGAATAAGGGTCTATGGAGTGTAATTTTCCTTATTTTGTGCCTACTTTTACTAATTTGCCAGTGGTGGATCTGTCCAAAATTAAATATTTCAGAGCGGAGAGGAGCAGCTTTTTATGGACTCGTTAACAACATGTGATGTGGTTTGAATCTAGCCATTTCAAAATCAAAAGCTATCAAAATAACAGAGGCTGTTTTACAATCTCTAAATGACTAAATTTCTGACATGCTTAAGGCTAAACATCTAACTAGCATTTCCGCCCAGTACAGTGGGGAATGAGAAGGGAAACAGCACTAAAACAAAGGTTTGAGAGATTTTAATGAATGCAAATGGTTATGCCTAGTCTTTAAATCTGTCCAAGCAAATGGAGTGAAAGCCTTCTAATCCTTCAGAGATTCATCTGGCAGTGACCTAAGAAAAAAGAGCCTCCCTCCTATGTCATCAAATTGACTTCCTTTAGTTCCTTGTTGTTCTGTGTAGGTCTTTGATCCTAGGATTCTCTAAAATAGAAAAAAAAAAAAAAAGCTCAAACATCAAATGACCTGGCACTCACTTTGCACATCCCTTAAAAATATTAAATTAGAATGTATATTAACAAGTTCATCCCCAAAACCCACAACCTCTATCTTTTTTCAAGTCTTTAAAGTGATTTTAAAAATGGAGGTTGCTCTTACTGCATTAGATTCATTTTTGCCTGTAGTTGCTCTGCCTGTGGTCGTAAAGCCCACA